>CM050923.1:23503510-23932000 GCA_027742785.1 Vigna reflexopilosa
AGATCATTCTGATGATAATTATGTACATTATTAGTTTCATTTTGTTAGCACATTGGTTATACAAACATTTCGATATTAGAACATTTGGAGTTTAGATCATTTTGATGTTAAATCAACTGCATGACTTTGGATGTTAAAACATCATTATTCCACATTGTTTTATGTTTTAACTATAAATACATGTTCAACTAATTAATGGATGATCTATGGATATTATTGATCAATGATTGCATATTTGAGATGCACATTATGCAGGTCTGTATGTGCTTGAAAATTGTTATGTAGGTCTGTTTGTGTATGGAAATTGCTATGCAGGTCTGTTGTTGGTTTCATAATAAATACAAATTTCTTTGACATCTCCCTCGAACTTACCGAAGGCTTTTGCCCTTCGGTAAACACCCACGTTAGATGATTACCGAAGGCTTTTGCCCTTCGGTAAATACCCACGTCCGCTGATTACCAAAGGCTTCGGTAATTAACGAAGGCTTTTGCCCTTCGGAAATTACCGAAGGCTTCTGCCCTTCGGTAATTACCGAAGGCTTCCGCCCTTCGGTAATTACCGATGGGCGAAAGCCCTCGGTAAATGTTAGCGACAAGGAAATTACCGAGGGCTCTTTTGCCGTCGATAAGCCGTCTGTAAATGCCTTCTACCAACGGTTTTGGGCTGTTTCCGAGGGCTTCTGGCCTTCGGTAATGTCCTTCTTTTTTGTAGTGTATGACTCGTCAAGGAAAGTATCCTCCATGTGGCATCTGTAAAAAGACAAGTCACTTGAAAAAATATTGTGGGCATCATGGAAGACCACAATGCCAGCATTGTCGTAATAAAAGTAAACATCAAGCAAACTTTGCGGAAGAAGATAATCAGGAGAAACTCTTATTCTATGCCAATGAAGAATCTCCTAGTGGAGAAGGGAGTTGGTACTTGGATAGTGGATGCAGTAATCACATGGTGAAAGATCAAAGTATCTTTAAAGACATTGATAAATCTGTCAATGTCAAAGTTCGGCTGGGAAATGGCACCACAGTGGAGTCTCGAGACAAAGGATCTATCATGGTGGAGACAAAGAAAGGTATGAAATTCATCAAGGATGTTTTACTAATTCCTAATCTTAAAGAGATTCTTTTAAGTATTGGCCAAATGATGGAGAATGGATATTCTCTTCATTTTGAGAAAGATACATGGAAAATTTATGACAGTAAAATGATAGAAATTGGCCAAGTAAAAATGGAGAAGAGAAATAGAAGCTTTCATATAAGCTTCAACCCTGGAACTAATATTGCCATGAAGGTAGAAGTTGATGACTCATGGCTTTGGCTTAGGAGATTTGGCCACTTCAACACACATGCCTTAAAACTTTTATATTAGAAAAACATGATGAGAGATCTTCCATGCTTTAAGGAGAATATTGAATCATGCGAAGGATGTCTCATCAGAATATTACACCGATTACCATTCTCGACAGACAAAACATGGAGAGCAAAAGACTTATTGGAGTTGATTCATACCGATGTTTGTGGACCAATGAGAACTCCTTCACATAACAACAATAGGTATTTCATCCTCTTCATTGATGACTTCTCTAGAATGACATAGGTCTACTTCTTAAAAGTAAATTTAGAAGTCTTCAGAGTATTTAAGAAATTCAAGACCCTTGTTGAGAAGCAAAGTGGAAAACATATAAAAGTACTTAGAAGTGATCATGTCAAGGAGTACACATCTCGCGATTTTGACTAATTCTGTGAAGATGAAGGCATAGAGTGATAACTTACAGCCGCATATACTCCACAACAAAATAGAGTGTTAGAGAGAAAGAATCGCACAAGTATGGAGATGGCAAGATCAATGCTGAAAGAGAAAAGTATGCTTAACACTTTTCGGACTGAAGTAGTCTACACTGTAGTTGACATTCTAAACAGATGTCCAACTAAGGCAGTCCAAGACAAGACTCCTATTAAAGCTTGGAGTGGAAGAAAGCCATTAACTAAACACCACGAGTATTTGGATTTATCTGCTACATATATGCTCTTGATCAAAAGAGGCACAAGCTTGAAGACAAGACTATACGAGGAATATTTGTGGGATATAGCATACAATCAAAAGGCTATCGAGTATACAACCTACAAACAAAACAACTCATCATTAGTCAAGATGTTGAAGTTGATGAAAATGCTTCTTGGAATTGGGAAGAAGAAAAAGTTGTTAAAAGAAACATTTTACTTCTAGTGCAACAATCTCAAGAAGAAACTCAAGAAGAGGCAGAAAACTCAGGTGCGCTTTCTCCACCTCCACAACAACAAGATTCTTCACCTGAATCTAGTCCAAGAAGAGTAAGATCTTTGGTAGACATATATGAAACTTGAAATATGGCCATGATTGAGCCTAACTATTATGAAGAAGCACCGAAGCAAGAAGTATGGGTCAAGGCTGTGAAAGAAGAGATTGAAATGATTGAGAAAAATAACACATGAGAACTCATAAATTGACCTCATGGAAAAGACATCATTGAAGTGAAATGGATATATAAAACAAAGCTCAATCCTGATCGAACTATCCAAAAGCATAAGGCAAGATTGGTTGCCAAAGGCTACACACAACAACTAAGAATTGACTACAATGAGACACTTGTTCCAGTTGCTCGCTTAGATACAATTAGAATTTTAATAGCTCTTGTAGCACAAAAAGGATGGAACATCTATCAATTAGATGTCAAATCAGCCTTTCAAAATGGAGTGCTAGAAGAAGAGATTTATGTTGAACAACCATAGGGCTTCATCAACAAAGGCAATGAAGACAAAGTACTAAGACTTAAAAAATCATTATATGGCCTAAAGCAGGTTCCTCGAGTATGGTATAGCAAGATTGATCAATACTTTATCAATCAAGGATTCGGGAGAAGCAAGAGTGAGCCAACACTATATATTAAGCCACAAGGTCAGTACCATCTCATTGTCTCTATATATGTCGATGATCATATCTATACATGAAACAATATAGAGATGGTGAGAGAATTTAAAGGAGACATGATGAAGACATTTGAAATTACTGACCTTGGCTTAATGAACTATTTCCTCGGTATAGAGGTGAAACAAGAAAAGGAAGGTATATTTATCTCTCAAAAGAAATATATTCAAGCTCTACTAAAGAAGTTCAAGATGAATGGTTGTAAACCTGTCGCTACTCGGTTGGTGGTAAACGAGAAGCTACAATAAGATGATGGAGCACAAGAGGCAGATGCATCATGCTACAGAAGCTTAATTGGAAGTCTTCTCTATCTCACAGTGTTTGGGGCCTTTTGGTTTTTGAACCGAAGTATATACGGGCGAGGTAAAAAGGTTGGGGCCTTTTGGCCTCGGTTACAATCGAGGTAATATGTTGAAGGATACTGCCTCCATTGCTGTAGAATCGAGGCAATAACTTGGACCTATGGCAACGGTTCTAGCTTGAACCGTTGCCAAAGCGTATTTTTATTTTTTCTGAAATAAATTATCTTGCACCATATGACATCTGTTGTAGTTGAACCGAAGCCACATGTAGGCTTTCTACTTCGGTTTTGGCTACAACCGAGGCTTATTCTCCTGCAATTTGTTTAATAGCAGGTTTGTTTTTGTGATACCCCTTATCACAAAAAATAGACCTGCATATCAAACACAATATGTACAACACAGATTCAACACAATATTCAATATTTACATCACATAATGTTTAAAACATAAGTACAAAGTCTAATAACTATAAATCAACATGTTCTAATGTATTTTAAATCTAATAACTATGAACTATTATATAATCTAACTAAATGCTTTGCAAATGCCTTCTTCAGGAATGTAAGTGGTTTCTCAAGAAGTGGAGAAGGTGTCTTGAATCTCTGCACAAGACAATTGATATTAATTAGTGTATATGAATTCCAAATGTTGGAGAAAATCAAAACTCATTCAATTTAAATATTACCGATTCCCAGCGTTTTGTGATATGAGCACGAATAATGTGGGTCATCCAATACATTGTATAGTATCTACACTCATATGACCCACTTTGTCTGTTACACTACAATATATCACCACAGTTGTAAATAGTTAGTGAAAATCATTAAAACAAAAAGACTATAAGAAGGTATGGTTTAAGCATATGTCAAACCTTGAGAGCAACCCATGCAAGCTTTTTATCGTTAGCAGTTGATCTCCCAACCAACATCATACGTGCTGCAATAGAACTACATAAAAAGTTTTAGCATTCATTTATATAACAAAGAAAGTTACTACAAGAAAAATGACAATTATATACGGATTATTATATACGGATTTTTATCTGTATGTAATAGAGATGTTACATACAGATATTATATACGGATCTGTAAAATGACATTACATACGAAAAATTCCGTATATAATAGGGGAAAAAATTATACACGGATTATTCGTATATAATATCGGTGGGTAATATTGGCACGTGTTGGCGGGAACTTTGTCAAGGATAGGTCCATATGTAAAGCCGTATGTAAGTGGAAAAAATATTTACCCATTGATATTTCATACGGATATAGAGATAACTAATAATTAGAAAATAAAAGTAAATAATATACAATTTGATTAAGACTCTTCTATCACTTTTCTCCCTCCCTCGAGCCAAAATTCTCCCCTTCTCGAGCCCTAGCTTGCCATAGCATCAATCCATCATTCTCCCTCGTCGAGCCTTCTTCTCCCTCGTCGAGCCTTCTTCTCTGTGCTACTGGAACTGTGTTTCCGTGCAGCCAAAGGACCATTCTCCCTCATTGGAACCGTAGTGTTGCATTGGAGCTGTCGTTTTCCCTCAGTCGAATCGGAGTTGTGCCCCTACTCGAACCTCTCTCAAACACTAACTTGAAGTCTCCTCTATCGAACGCAGTGAAAGCCTCTTCTATCGAAGGCACTGAAGGTCTTCGAAGCGTTTTCCCTAAATGTGGTTGTGCGTCGTTGCCGGAACAATCTCGTTCAGCAAGCACTGTCGTTTAGCCTCCGTGGTTTGCTGAGACCTTCATCTGGTAAGTAATCCAAATTTCCTTCAATTTGTGTTGGTGTTTGTTGTTCTATTGACCGATTATTGTTCTTTATTCTTTGGAGGTTGGAAATCATGATTTGTGAAACCCTAGGTTGGTTTGTTCTTATTGGAAGAGATAAGCTCGAGCTCCAATTGTCTTCTGCACCTGGTAAGTATTAATTTGTATTAATTCGTTAGACTTGGGTTTGTGTTTATTGGATATTATTGAAAATCGGTATTGTCTTCTCATGATGACTATCTATTTTAGTACAATTGTTTGTTGTATGTCTCGGTTGTTAGTGGAAATGATGTGGTTTAGAGAGAGTGTAAACTAAAAGTTTGATTTTTTTTTTATAAATGATGGGGGCTTGGATACTGGTGTGTTGCTTGAATGCATGGTATGTTACCTCTGAACTGCATTATATCATTACGAGATCATTGATTCATTGTCATGCGGATGAGTTGACATCTATTTTACTGTACTGTTGTGTTGCTGCACTGTTTCGATGACCCTTTTGTTTGTTGAATGTGGTAGATAAGTTGGCATCTCAAAATGAAATGGTTAAAAGTGAACTTAATAGATTAACTTGTACATATGTCCAACTGTTAAAACTGGCATTCTGCAATTTACTTCCATTTTATTTTGGTTCTCTCATCTCTTCCCTGTAAAATTATTTTATCAATGATTATTTCTTTATTTTCACATTCAAACACCTGTTTATATATCTCTCTGATCATATCCTGATGCTCCCTGTTTTACTAACAATACAAACACTGATCATATCCTGATGCTCCCTGTTTTACTAACAATATAAACACGCAGGGAGAATAAAAACTTAATCGGCACAACCCGATATGCAAGTTGTAATACTCATCTTGGGATTGGTATGATGCATGTAAAAACTTAATCTGCTCTTCTTTCCTTCTACAAGTGTTTTTTGTGTGTGTAATCTTTAATAATTGGAATGATATGATGAAAATCCTGACTATTAAATGACTATATTTCTGTCTAGCCTTCCTTGTGAGCATTATAAGGTTTTGCTGTACTATTTTACTGAACTATTAAATGAAAATCCTGAGAAGGTGAGCATTATTTTAATATTTTTCTTAATATATAATTGAATAAATTACGCAATTGTGTTGATATGCTTTTGAAAAAGTATTCTTGGTCTTGGACATATTGTTACAATTTAGTTGGGATTCAGCAAGATGTCTTACTAGGAGACCAAGGGGAAAGGGTATTATTTTTTGCTAAATTAAAATACGAGGAAATTGTTGAAATTATAAGGTTTTAGATGTAGAGAGAGGGATAGGAAATAAGAAAACTAAAATGGCTGACATTGATATTGATTTTTTATGTATTACTTTGTGATACAAAACGTAAGCGTTAATACTTATTTATAAAATACTAACTAAATATATTGGTTGAATCCTTTTATGCATGTCAATGAGAACTTTACTTTATTAAGTCCTAGGATTATGGACAAATTAGCATTTAGATTTCTACTTTTGATTTTTTTTATTACCTGATTGACATGTCTTAATATATATTCAGAGCATGTTAAGGGGCGGAATAGAGCAGGCGATGCTGCTGGTTCTGGTGTTAAAATCCAGTTTAAATCACCAGGGGGTAAAAATGTGAGCTATGAGAATCCACTTGACAAAAATGTAAGCCATCTTATAGATTTTCACTTTTTTGGCTTTGTTGACAATTCTGTGATTGCATACTCTTATATCTAAAATTGAACCAATCACTGTTTAGAAATTATTATTTAATTGTTTTTTTGTAGATTTATGGAGAAGCAAATATACCCGCTGCCGTACTCTCCTGCCAGTACTTCTATAAGGAACTCCTTGAAGCTATCTTTTTCTGCTAAAGCTTCCAACCCTGGACACGAGCAAGGCAATAAAATTGGCCCTTCAAGTAGCTGGATGTCATCTGTGCAGCACACGTCTTCCGCTATATGAATGCCAAATATGGTGATTATCTATCTTTTTTCTTTCTATTCCGTGAGATTTATTGTGTAATACTTATCCTTGACCATTTATATTTTGTTGTATTTCCGGTATGAAGCTTTAAAGAAGATTCTATAAATCTTTTCTCATGTGTTTGGCCATCAATATTGAAGTGCATTCGTGGAGACTGGAGATGTGATAGAAATCGAGAGTGCATAAATCTGTATATAACTTATATACAGATATATCCGCATATAACCTTGCTACGATAGTTTTATATACGGATTTTTATCCGTATGTAATCCGTATATAACAAAATATTATATACGGATTTTGGGCCTTATATACGGATTTTGGCTGTATGTAATTCAATTTTTTCTTGTAGTGAGTCCAAACATTGAGGTTCTTAAAAATCAACTGCTTGTCTGAGATGTTTGGGAGAAGACTTGTGCAATGAGCAGAATCACAAAGCATAGCTCTCTGGTACGGAAATAACAAGTAGTTGCTAATGGTGCCTAAAATTAATAATAACTTAATTATTATATATTAAAATCACATATGGATCTTTATGAAGTTAACAAACTTCACTTACCCAAATATATAAGGAATAAAGTATATTTCCTTTCCGCTTCCAAATCTGCTGGTGAGATATGTTGCGATGTCATCAAAATCATTTGCTTCGTGAATGACTTAGGGATCAATGAACCCATAGACATCATTATACCCCAACTTGTTACTGACACCAAACATATACCTAAAATCAAAAATTATCTTTGATATAAGTATACTTGATATATAAATCAATTTTATATAAATAATTGCTCATACACATCATCCATAGCTGAATTAATGTAATATTCACCTCTCCTCTTCATGACGCAAGCTCCCTGACATCTTGGCTATGTAGGTATATTGGGACCTCAGAGCCTCTCCCAAATACATTAGCATCATATTCAACCATCATAGGCTCATCTCTAATGATGTCACAAAGTTGCTGCAATGCACCAACATGATCGTCCTCAGATAAACGAATCTTCTCTTGTCCATGCGTCTGTTGTTACATGGAAAAAAAGGATAAGTTTCGACATCAATAACATGTAAAATTTAAAATTGACAAGTGTAAAGTAGAAGTCCATACTTGGGGGTCAGAAACCGAACGAACCAAGTATTTAGGCCAAGCGATAAAAGACTAGAATGCCTGTGCCACAATGAAAATCTCATCTGTAGGTAGAGGAACTAAGGCATCTAGTATGAAAATGCCTTCTACTCAGACCTTCACCTCATCCTCTAATAGCTTCATACCATGAGCAACAATCATTGCCTTAAACACTATTCCACAAGCTACCAGCATCGTCCCAGTACCATCTAAAACGTATAGCAGACATGGATTAACACCGTCCATGTCATCCCCTGGGACGAATGGTCCTGAACAACTTCCTTTCTCGCTTCTCCTTGTCAGATTAAAGGTTAGATTATAAAAATAATAAATTATTGAACATAAATGTTTACTGATTTTACTTATGGAAGGCACAATAGGTTCTTGTACTGGAGATGGCTGCAGGCGCATCCCATAACTCTCAAATTCTTGCTGGAACTGGCGCATAACTCTATTAGTAACTTTTGTAGTGACTTCATCATACAATTATGTCCTAAGCTCCGCCCTAAGCTTTTTTTAGATCTTTTATGTCAACTTTTGTTCTTGTTTTTCGTTGTATGCATATGAAGTCTGACGCGAAGAACTCCCAAAATAATCTCGAATGCCTACTCCAGTACCAGCAGCACGCACAAGTCTAGGGTGCTCAGGTCATCCAATTGCAGTGGTAAGAATACCCTGGCGACCCTCTGGAGTAAATTGACCTTGGGAGCTCTACTCAACCAAGGACTCCTGTAAAATAAAAAAGCACCATTATTCTTTAAAAGGTTCAATGTAGTATGTATAATGAAACTATTATTATTTTAGGAATAGTAATAACTTACAATTCTCTCAGAAGAGTAGTCCCCTGATGATCTTAAACGAGCCAACTTCCACTTCTCTTGCCGAGAAGGTGGAGAAGGAGGCTGGGGGCTACCACCCTCAGATGATGGTCTACCTTCTGCCTTTTCCTTGAGGATTTTCTCCTCAAGCTCCCTATACCTATTGATGAACAAATTTTCAATCCCCAAAAATGGAGTCAAAAACTTGTTAACCCTCGGCAAGTGTAACCGAATCGTATCATGTAATAAACCTAGTAAGACCAAGTATCGTTCTCCCAAAGGACTCACGACACTAAACAGTTATGTGATTACTCAACTAAGTAAGACTCTAAAGAAAATATTTTGGGGTTTTTGAATGTAATTGCAATAAATAAACATGAATGCAATTTGATCAATTGAGGTTAAACACAAGAAATAATGGATGAAGTTGATGATATTGTTGTTGGGTTTATATTTCACCTAATTTACTCTCATGCATTTATGAATTCGTCTTTCTTTTCACTAATGTTAATGTCACTCTCTAAATTACCTTAAACCCGATGTCTCGGTGAACAAAGCCTATCCTTAATTATGAGTTCATACAATTCCTAGCATCCCTAATAATTAATTCTGAAGCACAGAAGGTTAAAGGCAACCAACCCTCATATCCCTATGTCTAGGCAATACTGCTTTTGGGAGAATTTCCCCAGTTCTAGATTTCCCCGTATGTGTCCATATCTACAAAATCAATAACCATGACATCGAATGAGTTAAACAATGCATGGTTTGAGCAAAGAGGAAAAACCCTAACAATTAATGAAAGAAAGCATGTATCTTATAAAAGATCGTGATGAACAAATTCAATACATGAGAGTTTAAGAAAGTTACATCTTTCCCAACAACAATAAGGTTTAGCCCTCCATCGTCATGAAAGAACTAGATGAATAATTGCATGAAAGAATGAAAGAGATAGAAAAACCCGAGAAAGAGAAGAGGAGAGTTGTCACCATCTCCAAATCTACCCCCAAGGGGTGAAAAGTGTGTTTCTCTGCTTAAGCCATCAAAATATACTAACCCTAGGAAGACTAAAGCGTTATATAGACTTCTAAATATTACAAAAAATTAAGCCCAAGCCCATAACAATAATAGAAAACGGGTCCAAGCCCAAAACATATCATAAAAATTACAGAAAATTGGCCCAAAGCCCAATAAAGTGGCGCTCAGCGGTAAGTGCGTTTCTTCTATTTTGCCCCTCAGCTCAATTTTTACCCCTCAGGGGTGCCAACGGGTCGTTGAAAGTGTCGCTCAGCGGTAATTGGCGTTGAGCGGTACTTGTGGCTTCTCCTCTTTTTCACTTTTTGTGTCCTTTTCTGATTCCATCTCTGTCCCACTTCACTTCTTTCATCAAATTCATCTCAAAAAGCTGCAAAAATAAGGAAATTAAGCATAAAACCTGTCCAACTCTCTTATTTCCAAAAACATAAGCAACAGTATGATTCCAAGCTAGTTTCTAGTCATAAAGGTTGTTTTTTATATCAATTTTAAATATAAAAATAACAGTTGTTCAACTGGTATTACAACTCCGAACTTAGAACTTTGCTTGTCCTCAAGCAAAACAAAACCTGGCTTAAATGAAATAATGATACTACAATGGTCTAGCACACTAAAAAACATTTTTTTTCTTAGGACAGGTAAATCACTCATGAATGCTCATCATAAAAAGATTAGTCAAGATATAATGATGCTTTAGCCAATCAAGCTTCAACTATGGTGCTCATATAATCAAGACATACGCAACAAATGCAAGCCTCATCAACAACTAAGCAAGAATGTTATCATAAAGTGCATGAAACTATTCTTCACCAAAGATAGTGTTTCCCTCAAGCACTCAAAAGTATTTCACTCAAGCACTCAAAAGTGTTTCACTCAACTCAAAGGTGTATAGTGAGGTGACACTCTTATACTCTACTATAACAATGTCACATGAATCAACTTTGCCTTTCCACTTTTGAAATTTAGGCTCAAGGTGCAAAGGTTAGAGAAAACATTGATCTTTATTAGGTTTACCTATAAACATTGGCTCTAAGGGAGAAGAAAAATATGGCCTTGATCATTTGTAACAAGCAAGCAAGTGGTTCAATCATAGAAAATTAGGAAAAATCAATCATGCTTCCAAAGCAATAGCACTCTATCAATCAAAAATTCTAGAGTCTAATCTCTCACAGGTTAACTCAAGTTCCACAATTTGATAAACATCTTGCCTAACATATTAATCATGCATCTATTTTTTAACAAAACTATGAGCAACCACCATTTATGCTTAAAAAGTCTCAACAATCATTAACTCAACATGCATCATAGAACAATAGAGAAAACACAAGAATATTACTCATTACAAACAATTTACCACATCATACCAACCATTGCAGCATAATTCATGAAACTAAGTACATAAACAAAAGTAAAAACAAAAAAAAAATTCAAATAAACAAAAAAAAATCCTCATCCTGCAGCATCCATCAGCAGATGCTCTCATATGAATCTTCCAGCATCCATCAGTAGATGCGAATCCTTATCATCAACATCCATCAGTAGATGCTAATCTTTCTCACCTTCATCGACATCCATCAATAGCTGCCTTCAGTAGCATCCATCAGTAGACGCTTAATCACATAACATCCATTAGTAGACGCTATCATTCCTGCAAAGTAAATTCAAATCCAAAAGAAAAAGTCAGAAATTGGGTTGCCTCCCAATAAGCACTTGTTTAACGTCCCAAGCCTGACCCAAAGTAGATGCAAATCTTTCTTACCAACACCCATCAGTAGGTGTATAAAATCATAACATCCTTCAGTAGATACTCTGCCACCTAACATCCATCAGTAGATGTAAACCCTTTTCATCAACACTCATCAGTAAGTGTCTGATAGAATAGTATCCTTCAGTAGATACTCTTCCACTAACATCCATCAGTAGATGCAAACCCTTTTCATCAACAGTCATTAGTAAGTGTCTGATAGAATAGTATCCTTCAGTAGATACTCAATCACCTAGCATCCATCAGTAGATCATGTGCTTCTTCTCTTGATGATCTTGTGCTCATAATATAAATTTTTGAATTTTATCCTGCAAACACCAAAGAACACTGCACTAGAGCACCAAATTAGCACAAACAGATAAAAAAGTAAAAAAAAGAAATAGAAACATAAAAAAAATAAAAAAATAGAAAGATAGAAGGATAGAAAAAAATAAAAAGATAGAAGAAAGATAGAAGGATAAAAAGATAAAAACAAAAAATAAAAAAAAATCAAAAGATAAAAAGATAAAAAAATAAATAAATTAAAAATAAAAAGATAAACAGAAAAAAAAATAAAAATATAAAAAAATAAAAAGAGAAAAAGAGAAAAAAAAGAGAAAAAGATATAAAAAATAAAGAGATAAAAAAAATAAAAAGATAAAAAGATAAAAAGATAAAAAGAAAAAATAAAAAGATAAAAAGATAAAAAAATAAAAGGATGAAAAGATAGAAAGATAGAAATATAAAAAGATAAAAAGAAGAAAAAAATAAAATAAAATAAATAAGAAGATAGAAAGATGAAAAGATAAAAAAATAAAAAGAATAAGAAGATAGAAATATAAAATAGAAAGATGAAAAGAAATAAAATGATAAAAATTAAAGATAAAGTCTAATCGGTTAAGAATCACACAAATAGAATAGTTATACCACAAGTCCTCGGCAACGGCGCCAAAAACTTGATGAACAAATTTTCAATCGCCAAAAACAAAGTCCAAAACTTGTTAACCCTCGGCAAGTGTAACCGAATCGTATAGTGTAATAAACCTGGTAAGACCAAGTATCGTTCTCCCAAAGGACTCACGACACTGAACAGTTATGTGATTATTCAACTAATTAAGACTCTAAAGAAAATATTGTGGGGTTTTTGAATGTAATTGCAATAAACTAAACATGAATGCAATTTGATCAATTGAGGTTAAACACAAGAAAGAATGGATGAAGTTGATGATATTGTTGTTGGGTTTAAATTTCACCTAATTTACTCTCATGCATTTATGAATTCATCTTTCTTTTCATTAATGTTAATGTCACTCTCTAAATTACCTTAAACCTGATGTCTCGGTGAAGAAAACCTATCCTTAATTTTGAGTTCATACAATTCCTAGCATCCCTAATAATTAGTTTTGAAGCACAGAAGCTTAAAGGCAACCAACCCTCATATCCCTATGTTTAGGCAATACTGCTTTTGGGAGAATTTCCCCAGTTCTAAATTTCCCCGTATGTGTCCATATCGACAAAATCAATAATCATGACATCGAATGAGTTAAACAATGCATGTTTTGAGCAAAGAGGAAAAACCCTAACAATTAATGAAAGAAAGCATGTATCTTATAAAAGATCGTGAAGAACAAATTCAATACATGGGAGTTTAAGAAGGTTACATCTTTCCCAACAACAATAAGGTTTAGCCCTCCATCGTCATGGAAGAACTAGATGAATAATGGAATGAAAGAATGAAAGAGATAGAAAAACCCGAGAAAGAGAAGAGGAGAGCCGTCACCATCCCCAAATCTACCCCCAAGGGGTGAAAAGTGTGTTTTTGTGCTTAAGCCATCAAAAGATACTAACCCTAGGAAGACTAAAGCCTTATATAGACTTCTAAATATTACATAAAATTAAGTCCAAGCCCATAAGAATAATAGAAAACGGGTCCAAGCCCAAAACAGATCATAAAAATTACAAAATTGGCCCAAAGCCCAATAAAGTGGCACTCAGCGGTAAGTGCGTTTTTCTATTTTGCCCCTCAGCTGCATTTTTTACCCCTCAGTGGTGCCAACGGGTCCTTGAAAGTGCCGCTCAGTGGTAATTGGTGCTGAGCTGTACTTGCGGCTTCTCTTCTTTTGCACTTTTTGTGTCCTTGTCTGATTCCATCTCTGTCCCACTTCACTTCTTTCATCAAATTCATCTCAAAAACCTGCAAAAATAAGAAAATGAAGCATAAAACCTGTCCAACTCTCTTATTTCCAAAAACATAAGCAAAAGTATGATTCCAAGCTAGTTTCTAGTCATAAAGGTTGTTTTTTATATCAATTTTAAATATAAAAATAACAGTTTTTCAACTGTTATCACCTACCACGAGATAATAGGTGGGGGTTCTTATTTTGAGCACTTATTCCTTGTGCTTTGCTTCTTGTTGCCTATCACATATATTGAATTAATTAGTTCATATGATATATTATTTTTAATGAGGAATTGAATATTATCAACTATATTAACCTATATTCCTCTGTTGTCCGACTTTGTACAAAGAGGCGCCAAGTCTCCTCATCAATGACCTTATATTTTTTACATTTTTTGCCTCCAAATATATATCATGAGGTCAACTTAGTCTTAAAACCCCAAAATTTATCAGCAATAGATCACAAACACTTATTTTTAAGTGTTATGACATTTGGAATGTCAAATGTTGTATGCAATAAACATAATAAAGTTGTATCAGTACAAATTTATCAATATAAACAAATGATATTAATTAACTTACCAATAGATCGTTCCATATAATGTTTCGATCAACCTCAGACACATGTTCAAAAGATGGAGTAAGAATATTAATCCTATCACGACTAGTACTCCAAGGTATGATCTGAAGGCATCTGCATTTGGGCCAGATGCATCTGCATTTGGGCCAGATGCCACACTTATGATCACATTAACATCCACAGGTGTCCTTTCACCACTATTTCTCTGGCCATTAGTTGTTTCAACCTAGTGGCTCCTCTAATAGGTCTGGATGAGGGAACCTCATCCCCTGATGAATGTGGGTGGTTGATGGACAAATTTATGAACACCAAAATATGATGTCACAAACTTGTTTTACAATCGGCAAGTATGACCGAATCGTTCAAGTAATAAACTTGGTAAGACCAAGTATCGTTCTTCCCAAAGGACTCACGGCCTAGTTTAGTTATGTGGTTTCTTGATTAGCTAAGACTTAAAGACGAAATATTTGGAGTTTAATATGCAAGACAGAAAATAAACATGTATGCATGAAGTTTTGATCAATGGCAAAAAGCAAAGATAAACACTTTCAATGAAATTTATGTATGAATATGTTGTTGGGGGTCAATTTCATCTTATCCACTCTCATATATTTTGGGAATTCAACATTCAAATCATCATTGTTAATGCCACTCTCTAAAGTACCTTTCTAGAAGGCTTCTCCCTAATCACGAGTTCATACAATTCCTAGCATTCCTAATGATCAGTTCATAAGTGCAGGAGCTTAACGACAACCAATATCATATTGAGAGAAATTCCCCGGATCTAGACTTCCCCGTACGTGCCCGTATCGACAAAACCAATAATCATGCATCGAATGAGTTAAACAATGCAAGCATTAAGCAAAGAGGAAAAACCCTAACTAATGATGAAAGAAAGCATAAGTCTTAATTAAAAGATGTAAAAATAGATTCCATATATGAGAGCTCCACAAGATTACATTGATTCCCCAACAAACATACAGAGTTTAGTTCACCATATTCATGGTGAACCTAGATGAATTACAATGAAAGAATGAAAGAATAAACCCTAAAAAGGTGAAGAGGAAGCCTCAGCATCCAAGATCCTCCTTCAAAGGGGTGGAAGAGAGAGTGTTTACTTCGTTCCAGCCAAAGATACCTAACCCTAGGAAACCCTAAAGCTTAAAGACCATTCGTAAATTACAAAAAATTAGGTCCAAGCCCATTAAAGTGCCGCTCAGCGGTAAAATACCGCTCAGCGGTAAGTGCGTGTCTTGCTTTCTCCCCTCAGCGGCCATTTTGCCCCTCAGCGGATCTCCCGTGAGTGCCTGAGTGCCGCTCAGCGGTAAACTGCCGCTGAGCGGTGACTTCGGCTTCTCCTTTTGCACTTTTTGATGTCTTTTCTGATTTCATCTCTCTCCTTCTTCACTTCTTTCACCAAATTCACCTTAAAACCTGCACAAAAACACTGAAATCAAGCATAAACCTGTCCAGCTCTCTTATTTATGAAAATATGAAGAAAAGCATGATTTCAAGCTAGTTTCTAAGTATAAAGGTTGCTTTTAGTATCAATTTTAAGCATGAAAATAACAGTTTTTCAACTATTATCACATCCCCAAACTTAGAACTTTGCTTGTCCTCAAGCAGACAAGATGTAACTCAATCTTCAACCAATTCATATGATGGTTCACTCATTCAAAAATCCTCTTTTTCAAGATAAGTAACAACTTCACTCAAACTTATGACCAAGAGTTCAATCAAGATGTGCACATGCTTTAGTGTTCACAAAGTCATTTAAATTCCAACAAATGCTATTTTTCATGAATGATCAATCAATTAAGCATGGATGTTCATGTGCTTATGGAATATTTGCTCACTAGGTAAAGTGTTTCACTCAACACACAAGTGTATAAGAGGTAAAGTGTTTCACTCATTCACTCCACTATCACAATGTTACATGAATCAACTTTGCCTTTCATTTTACCACAATCAAAAACATTCACAAGCATGCATCATCACAAGGACTTTTCTATGGCTTATAACGTGGCTGGGCTAACAAGAAAATTGGTTTTTCTGGATCACAAAATCCTTGAGTTAAGAGAATCATAACAACACAATTTTTCTTATTCTTCCCAACTTGCCTTTGCATTTACATTGAGCTTTGCTTCTTTTTCTTTTCTTTTCTTTTTCTTTGCATATTCTTACTTTTTAGCTCTTAGCTCAATGCTTTTCATGTTTTCCTAACAACCCCAAACTTGAACATTTAACAATACCACATAAGATCTTCTACTTAACTCAAGGTAAAGGTTTTCAATCAAAGGTTTTTCAATTTATGTTCAAGGCTAAGGGTACAAAGGATAGAACAATAAGTGTTCTCTTTTAGTGGGCTAACTTTATGAATTAGGCCAATAAAAAGGGTTCCAACAAATGACCTTGATCATATGATGCAAAACAAGCAATTGATTCAATCATAGAAAACCTGGGCAAAATCATTCATGCTTTCAAAGTAATAGCATTCAACAATAACAACTCTGAAGCTCAAAACCTCACATATAAGCTCATTCACATTTGACTTACACATCCTGCTTAATTTCACAATCACAATCATGATATCATGCATTTGTTCACAGAGCTTGTGAATCACCTGTATAAGCATTTTAATGTGCACATCATCTCAACATCAATTAATCATAAGCATCATTCAGTATTACTTATCACACAATCACAGTTAATAGCAAACCATCATCAAACCAGGTGTTCAATAGAGTACATCAAACCCTAATCTAAAAACAGATAATACTTACAAAATACTGGGTTGCCTCCCAGTAAGCGCTTGTTTAACGTCACGAGCCTGACCCAAACTTTCAAGGATCAACCAACAACATCATTGTGGAAAATTGTTGCACCTCTCCCCCTAGATAAGGTTTGAGACGTTGACCATTCACCACCCAACTTCTCTGTGGATCAGCAGCAACTGGATTAAATATTTCAATTGCTCCATGCGGATGCACTTCTTTTATCACATATGGTCCTGACCATTTTGACTTCAGCTTCCCAGGAAATATCTTCAATCTTGAATTGAACAATAGTACTTGTTGTCCTGGATTGAAAACTCTATTCACCAACTTTCTGTCATGATAAAATTTAATTTTGTCTTTGTAAGCCTTGGATGAATCATATGCATGTAATCGCATTTCTTCAAGCTCCAAAATCTGCCGTCTGCGTGTGCATTGAGTTTCATAAGGATCAAAATTCAAGAATTTCAAAGCCCATAATGCTTTATGCTCCAATTCTAGTGGCAAATGGCATGCTTTCCCATAGACTAATTGAAATGGTGATAATCCCATAGACGTCTTCATTGTTGTCCTATAAGCCCAAAGAGCATCATCCAATTTGAGAGACCAATCCTTTCTTGATGAAGTCACTGTTTTTTCCAGGATCCTTTTTATCTCCCTGTTAGATACCTCAGCTTGTCCATTGGTTTGTGGATGATAAGGTGCAGCTACCTTATGTTTTACTCCATAGTGTTTGAGTACTTTCTCTAGCTGATAATTGCAAAAATGAGATCCTCCATCACTGATCAACACTCTTGGAGTGCCAAAACGTGAGAATATCTGCCTCTTCAGGAATTTAATTACCGTGCTAGCATCATTTTTAGGACAAGCTAATGCTTCCACCCATTTACTCACATAATCCACTGCTACCAGAATATATTCATTGTTGAAAGATGGAGGGAAGGGTCCAACAAAGTCAATACCCCAACAATCAAAAACCTCAACCTCTAAAATACCTTGTAAAGGCATCTCATGACGTTTAGTGATTGTCCCTGCTCTTTGACATTTGTCACAATTTCTAGCATGATTATGAGCATCTTTAAACAAAGTTGGCCAATAAAATCCTGATTGAAGGACTTTTGCTGCTGTTCTTTCTCCATTAAAATGTCCTCCATAAGGTGAATCATGACAATGCCAGAGAATTCCTTCTGCTTCTTCATTTGTAACACATCTCCTCAGAAGATTATCTACTCCAATTTTGAACAAATAAGGATCATCCCAAACAAACTGCTTGGCATCATGCAAAAATTTCTTTCTTTGTTGCCAAGTTAAGTCTTCCGGCATGACCCTTGCAGCTTTGAAATTAGCCATATCAGCAAACCAGGGTCTCTGCTGAATATACATGAGTGATTCATCTGAAAAAGATTCCCAGATTTCAGACTCCTTGCTAGTGACCTCATTGTTGACTAACCGTCACAAATGATCAGCAATTAAGTTTTCACTTCCTTTCTTATCACGGATGTCTACATCAAATTCTTGCAATAGTAATACCCATCTAATCAGACGTGGCTTAGAATCTGGTTTTGTCAACAAATATTTGATAGCTGCATGATCTGTATAGACAATCACCTTGGACCCAATAAGATAAGGTCTAAATTTCTCTAGAGCATACACAATAGCAAGAAATTCTTTCTCGGTTGTAGCATAATTCAATTGAGCATCATTCAGAACCTTGCTAGCATAATAAATTGGATGAAACTTTTGTTCTTTCCACTGGCCAAGGACAACTCCTATTGCATAATCACTTGCATCACACATTAATTCAAAGTTTTGATTCCAATCTGGCGCTACAATTACTGGAGCTGACACTAACTTCTTCTTCAATGTGTCAAAAGCTTTCAGACAGTCTTCATTCATCACAAAAGGCGCATCCTTCATCAAAAGATTACTCAATGGTTTAGCAATTTTCGAGAAATCCTTGATGAATCTTCTATAAAACCCAGCATGACCAAGAAAACTTCTAATCCCCTTTACATTTGTTGGTGGAGGTAGTTTCTCAATGACTTCTACTTTAGCTTTGTCTACCTCAATTCCTTTACCAGAGATTTTATGCCCCAATACAATTCCTTCAGTTACCATGAAATGACATTTCTCCCAATTCAAAACAAGATTTGTCTGAACACATCTTTTGAGGACAGTATTCAAATTAGCCAAACATCTTTGGAAAGAATTTCCAAAAACTGAGAAATCATCCATGAATACTTCAATGCATTTTTCTAAGAGATCCGCAAAGATTGCCTGCATACACCTCTGAAACGTAGCTGGAGCATTACATAATCTAAAAGGCATCTTTCTATACGCAAAGATACCAAAAGGACAAGTAAAAGCCGTCTTCTCCTGGTCTTTTGGATCCACCACAATTTGATTATATCCAGAATATCCATCTAAAAACAATAGAAAGCCTGCCCTGATAACCTTTCTAGCATCTGATCCATGAAAGGAAGAGGAAAATGATCTTTCCTAGTAGCTTTATTCAGCTTCCTGTAATCAATGCACATACGCCAACCAGTAACTGTCCGAGTAGGAATAAGTTCATTCTTATCATTATAAATTACTGTCATCCCACCTTTCTTTGGAACCACCTGTACTGGACTCACCCATTCACTGTCAGAGATTGGATAGATGATACCAGCTTCTAGCAGTTTCAACACTTCTTTTCTGACCACCTCCTTCATAACAGGATTTAACCTTCTCTGTGGTTGAGCACTTGGTTTATAATCTTCTTCCATAAAAATTTTGTGCATGCAGTAAGTTGGGCTAATACCTTTAAGATCTGATATTGACCACCCAATTGCTTCTTTGTTGGCTTTCAGAATTTCTATCAATTGCTCTTCTTCTTGTAGAGATAAAGAGTTATTGATGATGACTGGCTGTTAAACTCGCTTTTAGTCGCATCAAAGCCAACAAACTCAGTTTCCCCACTAATGTAGTAAAGGGATAACCAAGGATCAATCCAAGGACTCAACTATGATTAAGTTTCAGAGTGTAAAGTTAATTCTTGCAATTATTTATTACTTTACTATAAAAACAAGGTGGGGAAATAGAAAATGAAACAGTGAAATTAAAGAGAAAAGAATAAAGGAATCAAATCTGTATAAAAGAAAAAAAAAATCAAGAAATAAAATGCAAAGAAATAAAACAAAACTGGAACCTAATCTAAATTGTAAAATAACTGCATAACAAAACAGAACCTAAACTAAAATGAGAACTGAGTGCAATTAAAACTAACCTAATACAGCAAAATGAAACTAAAACTAAAACTGAACAAGATTCTAAGAGTAGACAGTTCAACATCTAATCTACTAAACTTAGTCTATTCATAGGAAAACAAAAATCAAAGTAAAATTAAAATGCAATACAGATCACTCAATCCTAATCTATATATCACCAGAAATCAATCAATAACAGAATTTAGAATTGAAACAAATCAAAAACAGTACCTAAATTCTAAAAGCAGTATCACAATAAAAAAACAGAATTGAAGTCATAGGTGAATTGCACATTGAACTGAATAAAAGAGTGCTTAGAGCTCTCAAGAAGACATCCTGATAATATGAATTCCAATGCAGGATATTCTAAGTCATATTTCAGAACTTTAAATTGACTCTTTCCACTAATTTTTCCAATCAATGTTCATTAACCTATTCATCAATCTAAAATTCACAAACAAATTCAAGAAACACATATTTGAATCAATTTTTATGCATTGGATTGTTCTCTGTCTCGAGAAGACATCTCGATGAAGAATGCTCACTACGGAGACATTTAATTCCAAACGGAACCATAGAATTGCAGAGTTACAGAATCCAAATCATTTTCTCAACACATAACAAATACAGAAATCAAAAACAAAGAACAAAATCGAGACATAAACAAGAACAGAACAAGAACACAAAACTCAACTTTATTAACATGAAAAGAAAATTTTACAAACTACCGGAAATCACCAAGACTCTCGCGGCCTGTCACCCTGGCGATCGTCTAACGAAATCCAAAAGTCGAGAACTCTACTTCTACGAAAGCGGAAAGGAACCCTAACCTAAAGAGCTTAGAACTATGAACAGAGAGTGTATCTCAAAGTGTGTAAAGTATATATTTACAAGGTGAAAGCCCATTTTATAGGGTCAGAAAAACAAAAGAAACGAATGAGGGAAAAGGAAAGGGGAGAAAAACAAAATAGGAGATGGAGAACCTAGCTGTGACGCTTCGAGCTCTCCACGTGGCAGCTCCGGTCAGCTCTTCTTTCTCACTGGTCAGCTCCAATCATCTTCTCCGGGCAGGTGATGTGCTCCTCTCTTCAACTCTCTTCACTCATTCTCTCCAAGCCCTAGCTCATGGTGTTTGTTTCTTCAAATGCTCCAACTTGTTTTTCCCATTTTCCAAATGAAGCATGAGTGTGAATTATCCCTAGGAAGCTGCTGCCAAGACGCATCAATACGGCGTCGTTCCACTTAAGTTGCAGCTAGTCCTCTTCAACCCAATCCTGCCAGCAGCCACTTTCAAATTGAATCATCTAAGCATTGTCGTGGCCCAATTGCTTTCCAATCATTCCAAGGCTGCAGCCCAATTTCCATTCCAGCCGCTCATTTCAATTCAACACCTCTCAATCAACTTCTATTATGGCCCAAATGTTGGCCCAATCTGTAAAAAATCAAACAGCAATTAAGAAAAAGAAGAGAAATTAGCAATTAAAACAAAACAATTTTTTTATAAAAAAATTTCAGAAAAATACTAATTTCCTAATTATTAACAAAAGCTAAAAATTACACCTAAAAACCTCTTTTTAACTAAAATTTTATAAAACTAAAGAATTAAAAGAAATACATAAAACTAATCTAATTCTAAGAAATTAAAAACAAAAATGCACTAACAAAATCTTCTAAACACAGAAAATAATGCAAATTTGGAGAGTTATCACACCCCCACACTTAGACAACTGCCCTCCTGGCAGGGAGAACTAAAAAGAAAAAGCAAAAGCAAAGACTCGATCTAAAAAGAAAAGAAAAGACACACAACAAGAAACTTCTAAATCCTATTTCAGCTTATTCAAACCTGCAAAATCAAACCATTTCTAGCTATTTCATCAAATCAGAACTGTACCAAAAGAATTCTCAACTTTAGATTCAAACACCAGCAATTCCAGCAAGCATTGTAACAGCTTAATTCAATCTAACTCAGCAAAGCAAATATATGAACAAGTAGCAGTAAGTCTCAACCTCACAGGGTGTAGTGTATGCACTCAAATCACTCAAGTGTTTAGGGACAATCCTGTTTCACTCAATCATGTCATGCCAACTACCATTCACAACTTTGAAAAGACTCTAAATGACAATGCTTGACTCAAGGCTTCTCTAAATCAATAGGTCTTTAATTGGCTTGTAATGTTCATGGAATGAAATGGAAAAACAGAAAAGAATGGGAACTGAAATGAGTAGAGAAATGTGAAGAAAAAGGGATAAAACTAGAACTCAGAACATACTATTTTTCTCAGACTTTGGCCAGATGATATTTTCTTTCTTTTTCTCTGGTTCTCTTTCTATTTCATTCATTTCAGGTCTCTTTTTCAATTTCTTTTTCTGATTTTTCTCATTTCCAGACCTGTTTCTTTCTTTTTCAACCAAACCAGATTTTTTTTCAACACAAAATTTTTTTTTCTTTTTTTTTCACTTCTGGCCTCACTATTTTTCATGCACTCACCAAGTTCTAGACTTCTCCCTACATCTCACAAGTCTCTAAGGAATGATTGGTTGGGGAAATGGCTTGGAATGGATGGAAAGCAAAGAAAAGAGGCTAAGGCTCAATATAAGGTGCAATGGTAAGGAATGAAATGGATAAGCTAAACTGGAAAAATGAAGGATGCCTAGATCATATTCAAAGTTACCAAGAGCAAGCACATCACAAAGAATCAATGCAAAATCAGAATGACAATTAAACATGCATGTTATCACACAAGAAAGACAAAAACTGGCCCAAAATCTCTCAAGGGTTTAAAATTTGTTAAAACTGACTTGCTACTCATCCTATGCAAAAATTACTGAATTGAAATGAACTAAAGACTGTAAAAATTAATTCCAGAATTAACTTTGCCTAAATCCAAAGCTAAGTCTACTCTTGACAATTCTAATCCAAGGAAATAAAGTTAAAAAAATGAGTGAAATCAGCAAGAATGAAGATAAGCATAAAACAGAACTTAAAAGCACCTAAAAATGCCTAACGGATTTACCTAAACTCTATTTACAACCTAGATAACTAAGACAAAACAGAATGCAACCTAAAAGAACCTAAACTAAAGCTCTACAAAACAAAACAGTAAAAGAAAAAGGAAAGAATCTAAACTAACACAACAGAAGCGTAGGAAGAAACTAATAACAGTAGTTAAAACAAAACGAACCTAAAAGGAATTCTAGCTAAAGACTAAAAATACAAACCTATGTAATGAAAAGAGATCTTAAAACAGCAAATCCTAAAGAAATTTTTATTTACAAGCTGCAACAGATCCAAAGAATTGAACAAGAACTAAAGACAAGACAATCAAAATCAAAAAGATGAAAGGAACCTCAAATCAGTCCTAACTACCTAATATATTGACAGAATATAAACTAAACTATTCCTATAAGCTATCTAAACAATGACAGATTAACTAAAGAATTGAAAAAGAAAAAGCTAAACAAATTCAGAAAAGTTTTAAAAACAGTAGCAGACAGAAAATAGAACCTAATTATGAACAAAATCCTAATTGAAAACTTAAAACAAGCATGAAAATAAAATGAAGAAAAGAAACTAATGAAGAACTAAAACAGAGCAAGAAACTGGCATAAGGAAGACAAAAATAATAGAAATAAGCAAAGAAAAGGGACCTAAAAGAAGTTCTAAAACAGATTAAAAAAAACAGTAAAAGAACCGAAGCTAAAAGAACATAAACCAGAAAATGAATGAACTGTAAAAACCTAAAGAACTATTAACAACAAAGCTAAAAACTAAACTAAAACAAATCAGTAACAAAATAGGTATTTACAGACTAAAACAAGAATGGGAAACTACTCTAGGTATTTAAAACTAAAAGCTCAGAAAAAAAAAAATTTACCCCTATTTTACTCAAAAACAGATGCTAACAAAGCTATATACATGAAAACAAAAAAAAAAATTTAAACCAACCTATACCTTCCCACCCCCACACTTAAGAGGCACATTGCCCTCAATGTGTGAATGAGTAAGGTTCCTAAACAGCAGAAACATAACAGATACACAAAACAGATACTAATGGATATATGCAAAAATTAAAGGCACAACTAGAACAAAGAATGTATAAAGCAGAACCAAAAGAAACATATTATTCAATGTACGTGACAGTAATATAAACTGAAAATGGAAAACAAGAAAAAAAAGCTTATTCGTTGAAGCTCTATGTGTTGCTTGGTGCTTCCTTTGGGTTCACCACTGGCTGAGCAGGAATACCTCCAGCCTTCTGATTCACCAGTTCATTTATAGCATGAGCCAGCTGCCCAATCTGCATCTTCATATCCTGAATGGTTGCCTCTAGAGTAGGGTCCATCCTAGGCTGCATTTGTGACTGGTTCTGCCTATACTGCTGGTTCTGCCCTCCATAAAATGATGCATTCTGCCTATTCTGCTGTGCATACTGATTCATGCTCTGCATCAGCCCATTTGTTTGTGGGTGGTAAGGTGTAGACACCTTATGTTTCACTCCATATCTGCTCAGAAGTGTTGCTATAAGCTGATTGCAGAAGTGTGTGCCTTGATCACTAATTATTGCCTTTGGAACCCCAAACCTGCAGAAAATGTTAGTCTTCAAGAATTTTGAGACTGTTCTAGCATCATTAGACTTGGTTGCTTTTGCCTCTACCCACCTAGACACATAATCTACAGCCAACAGAATGTAAGAATACCCAGATGAGCTTGGCAGGGGTCCCATAAAATCAATGCCCCAAACATCAAAGATTTCACAAAATAATATATTCTGCAGAGGCATCTCATTTCTCCTAGTTATATTCCCCCCAGCCTTTTGACAAACCTCACAACTCTTCACAAAATTATAGGCATCTTTGAAAAGAGTGGGCCAAAAGAACCCACTATCTGACACTCTTCTAGCTGTCCTGGTTGGGCCAGAGTGACCTCCTACCAATGTATCATGACAGCCATGCAGGACTCCATTTATTTCAGTATCAGGCACACACTTCCTAATGATTTTATCACTACAAAACCTCCACAAATAAGGGTCATCCCACACATAATACTTTGCATCAGATTTCAATTTATCTATATAATGCCTAGATGCATGAACAGGTAAAACAGTAGCAGCTAAATAATTAACCAATTCAGCATACCAAGGAGGTTGAGTCAGAGCAGAAAATACAAACTCATCTGGAAACTTTTCATTCAGTGGAATTTCTTCCTCCTTTCCTGCTATTCTGCTCAAGTGATCAGCCACTTGATTTAAGGCTCCACTTCTGTCTTTAATTTCTATATCAAATTCCTGCATCAGAAGCAACCACCTCATAAGCCTGGGTTTTGAATCAGCTTTCTTCATTAAAAATTTCAAGGCTGAGTGGTCTGTGTGAACCACAGTTTTTGATCCCAGCAAATATGGCCTATACTTCTCCAAAGCAAAAATGACTGCCAGCAACTCCTTTTCTGTGGTGGTATAATTTTTCTGGGCAGCATCAAGGGTCCTAGACGCATATGCAATGACATGAGGGATCTTTTCTTTTTTCTGGGACAGCATAGCTCCCAGTGCAAAGTCTGAAGCATCGCACATCAATTGAAAAGGCAATTCCCAGTTTGGAGGTTGAAGAATTGGTGCAGTGGTGAGTTTCCTTTTCAGTTCATCAAAGGCTCCCTTGCACGTCTCTTCAAATTCAAAAATTGTGTCCTTTTGAAGGAGTCTAGACAGTGGCAAGGCTATGTTGCTAAAATTTTGAATGAATCGCCTATAAAAGCCTGCATGTCCTAGGAAAGAACGCACTTCCCTCACAGTGGAGGGATAAGGCAGGGCAGAAATCACATCTATCTTAGATTTATCTACTTGGAAGCCCTTTTCAGAAATAACATGTCCTAGTACTACCCCTTCATTGACCATAAAGTGGCATGTTTCAAAGTTTAAGACCAAATCAGTTTCAATGCACTTTTTCAAAACTTTTTCTAAATTGCTTAGGCATTCCTCAAATGAAGCTCCAAACACTGTGAAGTCATCCATAAAAACCTCCATGCAACTTTCTATTAATTCTGAAAAAATACTCAACATGCATCTTTGGAAAGTTGCAGGAGCATTACATAGTCCAAATGGCATCCTAGTGTAAGCATAAGTGCCAAATGGACATGTAAATGTGGTTTTATGTTGATCTTCAGGGTGTATATGAATCTGCATGTACCCAGAAAAGCCATCTAGAAAACAGTAAAAAGGTTTACCTGCCAACCTTTCAATGACTTGGTCTATGAAGGGGGGAGGGAAGTGATCTTTCCTTGTGGCTTGATTCAGCTTTCTGTAATCAATACAGACCCTCCACTTATTTGCAACTTTGGTAGGCACAAATTCTCCCTCTTGATTCTTTACAATTGTCATTCCAGATTTCTTTGGCACCACTTGAACTGGTGATACCCAAGTACTGTCTAAAATGGGGAAAATCATCCCTGCTTTTAAGAGCTTACTCACTTCCTCCTTCACCACATTTTGAATAGTTGGATTCAACCTCCTTTGAGGCTGCCTAACAGGAACTGCATCACTGTCCAGCAATATTCTGTGCATGCAGAGGGCTGGACTGATCCCTGGTATATCTTCCAAAGTCCACCCAAGAGCATTCTTGTGCTGTTTCAAGACTTGTAGCAACTGCTCTTCCTGGTCAGGGTTCAAACTTGCTGAAATGATTACTGGAGATTTACTTCCAGCTTCAAAATAAGCATATTTTAAGTGCAGAGGCAGCAACTTTAATTCAGATTTTTGCTGCTGCTCTGGAGTTTCTTGTGCAGATTCTTCACCAAGTTCAAAAACGTCTTCTTCTAGTGCTTGCAAGTCCATATTTTCAAGGAATTTATCTTCACACCCAATGCAGAATTCTAAATGTAATTCTCCCTCTGCCATGTTCAAATCAGATTGCACCTGAAGCTCCAAATTATTACAACAAATTTATGAATAACTGAACACATCTGAATGGTTTTCCAGGGGATGACTCATGGCTTCAAAAATGTTGAATCTGACCTGGGTGTCTCCAAACTCCATGGTTAAATTTCCTTCATGCACATTGATAATGGTTTTTGCTGTCATCAAAAATTGTCTTCCCAAAATCAATGTAGGACTTGCCTTGAATTCTCACCCTCCATTTCTAGAACATAGAAATTTGCTGGGAACATTAACTGATTTACCCTCACTAACACATCTTCCACAATGCCCAAAGGTTTCGCAGTGCTTCTATTGGCTAGTTGGATAATGACAGATGTAGGCTTTAAATTTCTTAACTGTAGAGCCTTATAAACAGAACTGGGCATGACATTGATGGATGCTCCCAAGTCCACTAAAGCATTTGCAATGGAAATTTCTCCAATGGTGCATGGGATGGTAAAATGCCCTGGATCACTATGTTTAGGAGGCAGCTCCAACTTGGAAACAGTAGAAATATTTTTGATTTGTGGCCTCCTCAATCCTCTTTTATAGGTGCACACTTCTTTAAGGAACTTGGCATATTTAGGCACCTGTTTAATTGCTTCCAGTAGAGGCATATTAATTTCTATCTTCTGAAAAATCTTCAATAACTCAGCATCAGTTTCCAATTTCTTTTCTGCAGGTGCAGATTTGACAGGGAAAGGAGGTTCAATTATGGTTTCTAATTGCTGCTCATTCTCGACAAGTTTTTCTTTCTCCACGGGAGCATGCAACTCCTTTCCACTTCTTAACATGACTGCATTGGTATTGGCAGTCTTGTTTACTTGCACCTCTGGTTGATGAGCTGGCTGCATTTTCCCCAGTTTAGACGTTCCTCTCAAATGGGGAGGAATATACTTGGTGGTCTCTTTTTCCTTTGCAGGTGTAATTTCCCTTGATACATTGTTCTCTTCAACATCTTCCATACAACCAGCTATCGTTTCATTTTCCCAAGAATTTTGTTGAGATCCTTTCAGATTCACTGTGCCCCAGTTCTCTTTCAATTTATTGGTTGCTGAGTCACAGGTTGCATTTATTGGCTGCTCAGTCCAACCTAACAGCCCTGATGCTGTCATCTTATTCTCTGAATGTTTCTGATTCAGCAGCTTCACTTTTTCCACCAGATGGGACATTACTTGAGTCATTTCCCTTAAGTCTTTGGATTCTGCCCCAATTACTGGCATAGTGACAGCAGCTTTATTGTACAAATATTATCCTTGATAAGAGCACTTAGCCATTTTACTCAACAACTGTCTTGCTTCAGCTGGAGTTTTGTTCATTAAGGACCCTCCAGCAGCCGCATCAACAAACAATCTCTCTCTTTGTAGCAGACCTTCATAGAAGTATGTTAGGAGTAGAGAATCCTACAGTTGATGATTTGGGCACATGAGGCATAACTTATTGAATCTGTCCCAGAAATCAGCCAAACTTTCATTCTGCCCTTGCTCAATGGTGCAGATCTGCCTCCTAAAATATGATACTCTTGATGCTGGAAAAAATCTATTCAAGAATCTACACTGCATCTCTTCCCAACTTCCAAAAGCCTGCTGCTGGTAGATTATCCAATACCTAGCAGTGTCTTGCAGGGATAAGGGAAAAGCCTTCATCATAACCAGTTCTTCAGCAGCTCTAGACGGCTTCATAGAAGAACACACCAGAATAAATTCTCTGATATGTTGGTGAGGCTCCTCATGCTCCCATCCATGGAAGGTGGGCAACAACCTTATGAACCCAGGTTTAAGTTCAATTCCAGATGCACTCTGCTCCAGGGGTAAATGGGTACACACTGGCTGGTAACCCACTTCTTGGTTGGCCAGTTCTCTCATGGACTTCTCCAGAGGAAAAGCCATACTAAACAACTCAGTTACAACACTCTCAGGCTGCTAAAACTACCCCAAGCTAGTCTCACTAATTCCCCAAAGTTTGGCAGAACACACTCAGCCTAAACCTTCCCAACAAAGGTGCCAATTAAGCACACAGAAACAACCAAAAATAATCACCGAGACAGCTCTCAAAATCAAAGACCAAAACAGCAAAAAGAATCAGAATTCACACTACTGCAGTTTTAAACACAGATCCTAAACGTACTAAAAAGAATTTGCAAAAAGAAGAAATAGATCCTAAACTAGAAAGGACAAATATGAACACAAGAAAGAATTGCAAAGAAACAATTAAACCTTCACAAGACTAACCTAACACTCTAAGACTTAACTCGCCGAGTCCCCGGCAACAGCACCATTTGTTAAACTCGCTTTTAGTCGCATCAAAGCCAACAAACTCAGTTTCCCCACTAATGTAGTAAAGGGATAACCAAGGATCAATCCAAGGACTCAACTATGATTAAGTTTCAGAGTGTAAAGTTAATTCTTGCAATTATTTATTACTTGACTACAAAAACAAGGTGGGGAAATAGAAAATGAAACAGTGAAATTAAAGAGAAAAGAATAAAGGAATCAAATCTGTATAAAAGAAAAAAAAATCAAGAAATAAAATGCAAAGAAATAAAAACAAAACTGGAACCTAATCTAAATTGTAAAATAACTGCATAACAAAACAGAACCTAAACTAAAAGGAGAACTGAGTGCAATTAAAACTAACCTAATACAGCAAAATGAAACTAAAACTAAAACTGAACAAGATTCTAAGAGTAGACAGTTCAACATCTAATCTACTAAACTTAGTCTATTCATAGGAAAACAAAAATCAAAGTAAAATTAAAATGCAATACAGATCACTCAATCCTAATCTATATATCACCAGAAATAAATCAATAACAGAATTTAGAATTGAAACAAATCAAAAACAGTACCTAAATTCTAAAAGCAGTATCACAATAAAAAAACAGAATTGAAGTCATAGGTGAATTGCACATTGAACTGAATAAAAGAGTGCTTAGAGCTCTCAGGAAGACATCCTGATAATATGAATTCCAATGCAGGATATTCTAAGTCATATTTCAGAACTTTAAATTGACTCTTTCCACTAATTTTTCCAATCAATGTTCATTAACCTATTCATCAATCTAAAATTCACAAACAAATTCAAGAAACACATATTTGAATCAATTTTTATGCATTGGACTGTTCTCTGTCTCGAGAAGACATCTCGATGAAGAATGCTCACTACGGAGACATTTAATTCCAAACGGAACCATAGAAGTGCAGAGTTACAGAATCCAAATCATTTTCTCAACACATAACAAATACAGAAATCAAAAACAAAGAACAAAATCGAGACATAAACAAGAACAGAACAAGAACACAAAACTCAACTTTATTAACATGAAAAGAAAATTTTACAAACTACCGGAAATCACCAAGACTCTCGCGGCCTGTCACCCTCGCGATCGTCTCAACGAAATCCAAAAGTCGAGAACTCTACTTCTACGAAAGCGGAAAGGAACCCTAACCTAAAGAGCTTAGAACTATGAACAGAGAGTGTATCTCAAAGTGTGTAAAGTATATATTTACAAGGTGAAAGCCCTTTTTATAGGGTCAGAAAAACAAAAGAAACGAATGAGGGAAAAGGAAAGGGGAGAAAAACAAAATAGGAGATGGAGAACCTAGCTGTGACGCTTCGAGCTCTCCACGTGGTAGCTCCGGTCAGCTCTTCTTTCTCACTGGTCAGCTCCAGTCATCTTCTCCGGGCAGGTGATGTGCTCCTCTCTTCAACTCTCTTCACTCATTCTCTCCAAGCCCTAGCTCATGGTGTTTGTTTCTTCAAATGCTCCAGCTTGTTTTTCCCATTTTCCAAATGAAGCATGAGTGCGAATTACCCCTAGGAAGCTGCTGCCAAGACGCATCAATACGGCGTCGTTCCACTTAAGTTGCAGCTAGTCCTCTTCAACCCAATCCTGCCAGCAGCCACTTTCAAATTGAATCATCTAAGCATTGTCGTGGCCCAATTGCTTTCCAATCATTCCAAGGCTGCAGCCCAATTTCCATTCCAGCCGCTCATTTCAATTCAACACCTCTCAATCAACTTCTATTGTGGCCCAAATGTTGGCCCAATCTGTAAAAAATCAAACAGCAATTAAGAAAAAGAAGAGAAATTAGCAATTAAAACAAAACAATTTTTTTATAAAAAAATTTCAGAAAAATACTAATTTCCTAATTATTAACAAAAGCTAAAAATTACACCTAAAAACCTCTTTTTAACTAAAATTTTATAAAACTAAAGAATTAAAAGAAAAACATAAAACTAATCTAATTCTAAGAAATTAAAAACAAAAATGCACTAACAAAATCTTCTAAACACAGAAAATAATGCAAATTTGGAGAGTTATCACTGGCTTTGTTCCATCTTCTTCTAGAAACACATATTTCAGATGTGATGGCAATCTTTTTAATTCTGGTGTCTGTGTTTTGACTGTTTCTTCCTTATCAATTATTTCGAATATTGGATCTTCCTCTGGACTCTTTTTCAATGTTTCCAAGTCCATCAGACATTCATCAGTCAATTTCTCTTCTTCATCTAAATCTTCACATGCATCAATGAGAGTTTTTTGCAATGGAGAAATATTTCGCACCATCCTTTCTTGCACCATATAAACTTCATCAAGTTCATCAAATTGAAAACATGCTTTGTCATCATTTGGATATGTCATGGCCTTGGATACGTCAAAAGTGACTTCTTCATTATCAACTCTCAATTTAAGCTTACCATTCTCTACATCAATCAAAACTCTAGCAGTCTTCATAAAAGGTCTCCCAAGAATAAGAGGAACATCACTAGTTCCTTCCATCTCCATCACAATAAAATCCACTGGGAATACAAATTTGTCAACCTTTACTAGAACATCTTCAACCACTCCATATGGATATTTAAGAGACCTGTCTGCCAATTGAAGAGCCATTCTGGTTGGTTTAATTTCCAGCCCCTGAATTGTTCTGCACATGGATAGCGGCATTAGATTAATGCTAGCTCCCAAATCAATCAATGCTCTTCCAACTTTCACATCTCCTATGGTGCATGGAATAATGAAGCTTCCTGGATCTTTAAGTTTAGGAGGTAGTTTCTGTATGATTGCACTGCAGTTACCCTGTATATTGATAGTTTCCTTCTGGCATCTGTTGCAATGCTTCAGAGAATGGTATAGTGATCTCCAACTTCTTAAACAATTCCATGAATCTTTCCAACTGCTTTTCTTTCTCCTTCCTTGAATAACTCTTTGGATAAGGAAGTGGCTTTTCATACTCTTTTTCTTTCTGTCTCTCCTCTCTCTCTTCTCTCTCTTTTTTTTCTCTCCTCTCCTCTTCTTTTTTCTTTTTCTCTCTCTCAACTCTTTCTTTCCACTCACATGTTTCTTTTTCACTCTCACTCTCATTTTCTTTCTCCTCTCTTTCTTTTTGTCTCTCCTCTAACACTCTACCACTTCTAGTCACAACAGTTTTACACTCCTTACCGAGATTATCATGTTTCATCTCGTCAACTATTCTCTCAACATAAACCTCCATATTTTTAAATGCAGCATCCACATTATGACAATAAGACGCATTCGTCTTCAAGAATCTTTGGAAAGTCTCTTCAAGCTTTGTTGTTTTCTCAACTGGAGTAAATTGCATCTGCCATTTTTGTTGTTGCACTTGAACCATTGAGACCTGTTGTATTTCCTGTGGTATTTGAGAAAGTTTCATAGTTACTTCTTCAAGCTGTTGAGAGATAATTCTATTTTGAATAAGCAAAGCCTCATTTGATTGTAACAACTCCTTCTGACTAAGATCTCCTTTTTCAATGTTGAGTTCATTGTCACTAGTAGCCATATTTTCAATAATTTCAGTTGCTTCCTCTGGAGTTTTCCATTTAATGTTTCCTCCTGCTGAGGCATGAAGCATCATCTTAGTTTGTGAACCAAGACCTCCAAGGAAAGTTAGGACTACTTCTTCTTCTTTGAAGCCATGCGTGGGTGTTTTTCTTAGCAGACTTTTGTATCTATCCCATGCATGCCCCAATGATTCTTCCATGCCCTGCTTAAATGAAGATATCTCTTGCTTGCCTTTTGTCACCTTTGATTGTGGAAAGTACTTGTTCAAAAACTTTGTTACTACTGCTTCCCACTCTGTAAAACTTCCTTCTGGAAAAGAATTCAACCAAAGCTTAGCATTGCCTCCCAATGAGAAAGGAAACAAACTAAGTTTGATCACTTCATCTGGCACCCCATTGATTTTGACTGTGTTGCAAATTTCATTAAATGTAGTAAGGTGCTCATATGGGCTTTCATGAGATAACCCATTAAATTGATTGCTTTTCACCAGTTGGATCAGTGCTGGTTTGACCTCCATATTGGCTGCATTGACTCTAGGTCTAGCTATGCTGTTAAAGTGCTGAGGTCCAGTTATATTGGTGTAATCAGCAAGAGTTCTTCTGATATTATTGTTCTCCATATTTTCTGTGCTATTGTCATAACCTTGTGGTGATGGTTGCAACAGAGTTTCCGGAGGAGGGAAAAGTTCTCTAGATGTTCTGATTCTTCTCCTCCGTCTACTGTCTTCTAATCCTTCAAGCAGAGGTTCTGTTGTTTTCTTGCTCCTAGTTCGACTTGCCTCCTGCATATACAAGAACACAAAACCCTAGAAAAGATTTGGTTAGCACAAAAAGATATAAGAGAAGATATAAGATTCAGAAAATAAAAACAGAAAACAGAAAAATAGAAAACAGAAAAATAAAATCAAATAACATAAAAACTGAAAAATATAAACAGAAAAATAAAATAAAAATTCGAAATTTAAATTAAAAATAAAAAAAATAAGTCAAAGATAATCAATAATCACACAAATTAACCAGTTAAACCAGAGTCCCCAGCAACGGCGCCAAAAACTTGATGGACAAATTTATGAACACCAAAATATGATGTCACAAACTTGTTTTACAATCAGCAAGTATGACCAAATCGTTCAGGTAATAAACTTGGTAAGACCAAGTATCGTTCTTCCCAAAGGACTCACGGCCTAGTTTAGTTATGTGGTTTCTTGATTAGCTAAGACTTAAAGACAAAATATTTGGAGTTTAATATGCAAGACAGAAAATAAACATGTATGCATGAAGTTTTGATCAATGGCAAAAAGCAAAGATAAACACTTTCAATGAAATTTATGTATGAATATGTTGTTGGGGGTCAATTTCATCTTATCCACTCTCATATATTTTAGGAATTCAACATTCAAATCATCATTGTTAATGCCACTCTCTAAAGTACCTTTCTAGAAGGCTTCTCCCTAATCACGAGTTCATACAATTCCTAGCATTCCTAATGATCAGTTCATAAGTGCAGGAGCTTAACGACAACCAATATCATATTGGGAGAAATTCCCCGGATCTAGACTTCTCCGTACGTGCCCGTATCGACAAAACCAATAATCATGCATCGAATGAGTTAAGCAATGCAAGCATTAAGCAAAGAGGAAAAACCCTAACTAATGATGAAAGAAAGCATAAGTCTTAATTAAAAGATGTAAAAATAGATTCCATATATGAGAGCTCCACAAGATTACATTGATTCCCCAACAAACATACAGAGTTTAGTTCACCATATTCATGGTGAACCTAGATGAATTACAATGAAAGAATGAAAGAATAAACCCTAAAAAGGTGAAGAGGAAGCCTCAGCATCCAAGATCCTCCTTCAAAGGGGTGGAAGAGAGAGTGTTTACTTCGTTCCAGCCAAAGATACCTAACCCTAGGAAACCCTAAAGCTTAAATACCATTCGTAAATTACAAAAAATTAGGTCCAAGCCCATTAAAGTGCCGCTCAGCGGTAAGTGCGTGTCTTGCTTTCTCCCCTCAGCTGCCATTTTGCCCCTCAGCAGATCTCCCGTGAGTGCCTGAGTGCTGCTCAGCGGTAAACTGCCGCTGAGCGGTGACTTCGGCTTCTCCTTTTGCACTTTTTGATGTCTTTTCTGATTTCATCTCTCTCCTTCTTCACTTCTTTCATCAAATTCACCTTAAAACCTGCACAAAAACACTGAAATCAAGCATAAACCTGTCCAGCTCTCTTATTTATGAAAATATGAAGAAAAGCATGATTTCAAGCTAGTTTCTAAGTATAAAGGTTGCTTTTAGTATCAATTTTAAGCATGAAAATAACAGTTTTTCAACTGTTATCAGTGGTCAGCCATATATCTGTCAAAATAAATAACAAGATGAAATATTAATAAAAGACTTATGTAATATCATATAATTTAACAAAACATGTAATAAGGGTCATATGAAATATTAATAAATGACTTATATAATATTAATAAAAAACTTATACACAAATTTGAAATTCATACATAAATAAATGGATTGGTCATATGTATATCCCCTCATCATGATCTGAATGAATTGCATGTATATCATCAAGTAAAGGGTGGTCATCCAAATTTGTCGTTGATTTCAATGAATGGTTGTCAGCAATATGAATATTAATCAGATTGTCTTCATTAACTTCAATTTGTTTTTTGCCTTGGAAGAGAGACATATTAATGATCACACGCATGATCTTTGACATAAAAAACCTGAGATGCTTGATGTACCATGATAAACGATTTGTCTCGATAATCCACCTTTCGAAAATCAACTAGTGTCATGCCCGATTCATCTATTTTCACACCACTCTTATTATCAAAGCACTTACATTTGAACAATGGAACAAAAAATTTAGTGTAATCAACCTCCCATATCTTTTCTATTATACCATAATATCTCATTGATCCAATTACAGGATTTTGATCTTTTGATTTGGAAAATTAGATCGACTTAACTTCTGGACTAACTCCACTATTTTGTACTGTGCTTTTATCATCCAAAGTCTTCATATAGAATGTGCAATTATTGATTTCATAACTTGTACAACATATGATATCAAACTTTAAACCATTTGCAAGACACAACAAAGTTTGAGAAGAATGTGGCTCTTTGTCAACTTTAGATTTGAACCAAGACATAAATGTTCTGTTATGCTCCATCAACTGTCATTTCTCTTATTGTCTTTGATTTTTATTCTTCATAATGACTTTGTGTGCTTTCAAAAAAGGGATCACCTCATCTGTCTTGTTCAATATATAAAGATGTGCTTGCAACAATTCTTCGCGGTCTTTGGTCACCACATTCACACCTCAGATGCTTTTACTTGTAGAACATTTATTCAACCATGATGTGCGAGGAACTCCTATTGAATTTGTTGAAGTCATGTAATCTGAACAAAACTCAATACTTTCTTCAGCAATATACCTTTCAATCATTGAACCTTCGGGACGATACAGATTTGTAACGTACCCTTTCAAAATCTTCATATAACGCTCAATAGGATACATCCATCATAAGTATACCGGTCCACACAACTTGATTTCTTTAACCAAACGAACAAGTAAATGTACCATGATATCAAAAAAAGATGGAGGGAAAAACATCTCTAGTTGACACAAGATGATAACAATCTCGCCTTGAAGTTCATCTAACTTTGTAGGATCGATGACTTTACAACAAATTGACGAGAAAAATGAACATAACCTGTTTATGGTCTGCCTAACAGTTTTGGGCAAAATTCCACGAATAACCATCGGTAACAATTGTTGCATTAAGACGTTGCAATCGTGAGACTTCATGCCAACAAGTTTTAAGTCCTGCATCGACACTAAACTCTTCATATTTGAAGAGTATCCTTGTGGTACCTTGATACTCTTTAAACAAAGGCAAAAACTTATCTTCTCTTATTTAGACATTGTGTAACATGCAGGGGCCAAATAAGTACATTACCAATCTCCCTGGGTGCCAACTTGTTTTGGATCTTCATGTCAACCAGATCCAAACGAACATTCACTCCATCTTTTGTCTTTCCCTAAATCTTGAGCAGTGTACCAATCAAGCTATCACACACATTCTTCTCTACATGCATCACATTTATGCAATGTCTAACATCTAACTTTGACCAGTATGGAAGATCAAAGAATATTGATTTTTTCTTCCAAGGGGACATCACAGATGACATCTTGGAAGTTTTCCGATATACATGTTGTATTTTATTAACTTTTTTAAGGATTTGAAGGCCAGTAAGTAGATTTGGTGCTTCGTCCCTCTCTCGATATCCATTGAATGCTTTTTTTAACCTTCGATATGGATGATTACATTTTAAAAATCTCCGATGATGCAAATACATTGTCTTCCTTCCGTGTTTCAATTGCTGAATTGTTGTGTTTTCTTCACATATAGGACATGCTTTATGACCCTTGACATTGTATCCTGACAAATTACCTTAAGCTGGAAAGTCATTAATGGTGCAAAATAACATTTCACGCATCAAAAAAGTTTCAGAAGCGAAGGCATCAAATATTTCAACCCCATCAACCCACAACAACTTCAAGTCTTCAACTAATGGGCTTAGATAAACATCAATGTCATTTCCAGGCTACTTTGGACCCCATATCATCATAGACAACATCATGTATTTGCTCTTCATGGACAATGCAGGAGATAAGTGGTAAATTATCAAAATAGCTGGCCAACAATTGTGATTGATACTTAAATTACCAAATGGGTTCATCCCCATCAATGGCTAAACCAAGCCTAAGATTTTTACATTCTTAACCAAATTGAGAAAATTGTTGATCAATATTTTTTCATTGTTTTGAATCAGCTGGATGACGAAGCAGCCCGTCAATTTTTTCTCATCTGCATGCCATCTAAGGTTTTTAGCATCTTTTGGATTCGCAAACAAACGCTTAAGTCTGGGAACAATTGGAAGGTACCAATCTACTTTCAAAGCAGATCCATTTTTTTCTATCGAACCATTATCTTCACTATTATTTTTTGACTTGTATCGTGATAACCCACATTTTGGACACCTTTTCAAAAATTCAAACTCTATCCTATATAAAATGCAGTCATTGGGACAAGCATGTATCCTTTTATACTCCATACCCATTGGACAAAGAATTTTCTCACATCATAATTATGATTGGGTAGTGTATTTCCATCTGGCAGCATTTCATTCAACAACGTCAACAATTCTGTGAAACTCTTATTATTCCATCCATTGGTCGCCTTCAAATTCATGAGCCTTAATACCGTTGACAACCGTGTGAACTTAGTTGAACCGACATACAAAGGTGTTTTGGCAAAACATTTTTCGCCAACATCGCGGATCATGTCCTTTAATTTTTCTTCATCCGGTCGATCTTCTTCCATGGTGGAATCAATAACATTCTTAGTTTGGGAGACAGTCAAAAAGTGTATTTCTTCGCCGTGCCATATCCATGTTGTATAGCATCATAGGAAACCATCACAGATAAGATGTTTCCTAATTTGGGTTGCGTTCAACTTTCTCCCATTCAAACAGTTCACAAAAGGACATCTTAACTTCACTTCATCATCACTTCTACTCTCATTACGTTGCGCAAATTGTAGAAATTCTTCTACCCCTTTCTCGTACTCGGCACTAATACGTGGTAAATTAATCCAATTTCAATCCATACGTAAATATTCTACAAAATTACAATCACACAATTATACAATTATTCAACATACAATCAATCCAATCCTACAATCGTACAATTTATAAGCATTCAAAATTCAAACATTCAATCATACATAATTATTTATATTCAACATAAAAAAAATTAAAAATTAACAAAATAAAATTAATAAATACAATAATAAGAACCTGGGAGCGTGAAAAACCAGACAATAATGAAGAAGATGCGACAACGTGCATTCTGAAACGGATCAAATTTCAAAGCAAAAACACAATACCTACACAAAAATACAACAAAAAGTAAGTTTGATCATCCAAAACAATAAAAAAAGCGTCAAACCAATCCAAAAACGCAAAAAAAAAAAACGAAAAAACTCCGACGACCAAAGCCAAATTTGATCGGATACAAAAGTTGACGAAGAAAAATGAAGAACGTCGTTCTACAATGACGACAATGATGCAATTGTGGCGAGGAGACAAGGAACTCGCATGGCGCAACTGTGGCCGAAGAAGAAGAAGAAATCGCAAAAACCAAACCAAAATGATGTTTGCAACGATTTTGATCGGTGATAGTGCCAAATAAGTGTTGACGATGACCACAAAAACAACAAAAACTAACTTTGAACGGTGAAAAATGAGAGAAAATGCAATGGCGCACAACAACAATGGAGGAGTGTTTCTTTTTTGCGAGGAGGAAGACGATATTATTAATGCATGTTCTTCTTAACCTACGAGAACTTTATTACCTCGGTTCCCAATACAATTGATGTAGTAAGAGGTATATGGCCTCGATTCCCCCCAAAGCCGAGGCCTATACGCGTAAAAAAACATTCAAAATTCATCTGAAATGACAATTTTGAAATTTTTTCAATGTTTTTGCCTCGATTCCCTGCCAACCTGAGGCCAAATCCTCTAATAAAAATTAAATTTTACGTAAAGATTTAAATTTTATTCAGATCAGGGTCTATGGCCTCGATTCCCCATAGAACGGAAGCCAAATCCCTGACGGTCTAACTGCCAACTTTAATGTATGCTGCAAATGTGGAATGTCAGAATTTTGTAGGGGTCTATGGCCTTGGTTCCCCTGAGAACCGAAGCCAAATCCCTAATCGTCTAACTGCCACCTTTAGGACAACAAACTACAATTGTGGAATGTCAGAGTCTTGTAAGGATTTTTGACCTCGGTTCTGCAGACAACCGAGGCCGAAAGCCCTGTACAGGGATTTTCATCAAACAACTGACTAGATTGTCAAGTCTTGTAGGGGTTTTTCGCCTCGTGTCTGCAGACAAATGAGGCTATATACCCTAACATCGGTTGGGAGCAAGCGAGGCCTATACTCTCAAGAAAATTTCAAAATTGCCACCACACCATTGTATGCTTCGGTTGCTGGTGAATCGAGGCATAACGGGCGCGGTAATATCTCTTTTTTTACTAGTCACGACCAGACATTATGTATGCTACAAGTCTTTTATCAAGATTCATGCAAAAGCCAAGTTAGATTCATTTTGGAGTAGGAAAAAGAATTTTAAGATATCTACAAGGCACAAAGGAGTTTGGTATATGGTACCAAACCATGACTAACTCAAGGATGATTGGCTACACAATTAGTGATTGGGCAGGATCAATGGATGACATGAAGAATACTTCAGGATATGCTTTCTCACTAAGATCTCGGGTATTTTATCTTGGGCATCAAGCAAGAAATCGTGGCACAGTCAACAGCAGAAGCATACTATGTAGCAGCTGCTGAAACCACAAGTCAAGCAACATGGCTACAAAGAATACTTGAAGAAATGGGTGAATCACAAGATGGACCGACTATTATCTATTGCGACAACAAATTGACAATAGGAATAGCAAAAAATCCAGTCCATCATCAAAGAACAAAACACATAGCCATTAAATATCACTTCATTCGAGATGAAGAGACAACTAATCAAATTCGACTCGAGTACTGCCCAACAGAAGACGAAATTGCATATACTTTACAAAGGCATTACCACGGCCAAGATTTGAACTACTACGCACTATGCTTGGAGTTACCGAATTTGCATTAAGGAGGAGTATTAAAGTATAATGTAAATTCTAGAAGAATATAGAAAGTCCTAAGATAGAAGTACTAAAATGTAATACAAGTTCTAGAATATTGTAGGAAAGCCTAAGATAGGAAGAAAAATCAAGAATATTCAACATAGGTAAAAATCTAGAACATTCCACATAATGGCTAGTATGTTCTAAAATAATCTATGGGTCTATAAATACCCATAAACTCTAACATTTGATGCATGTAGAGAACATCTACCATTTGAAAGAAACCAACATCTACTACAACTAAAGACAACTACAACACTTATTCCAACTACTACTTTCACATTCCATTATCTCCACATTTTCTCTACATTCAACTATCTCTACATTTTCTCTATCCCATCAATTATTCCTTTCACAACCTTAAAATACTAACATAAAGGTCTAACATGGTTAAATGGGTCAAATGACATAATTGCTTGGGTATATCTCCAGTAATGTAATTACATTTTACAAGAAGAAAATTCAATTTCGAATGACCCAAGTCTTGTATCATATCTTGAATATTGCTAGATATTTGATTGTGGCTAAGGTCTAGCATCACTAAACGAGGGTTCTTGAACATTTTTTTGGATAATCCTATGAAATGATGATTATTACTCAAATAGATAAATTTTATAGAAGAATTTAGAAATGATGGTACAAGACCACTCAAATTATTTTGAGAGAGATCTAAATGACTTAGATATTCAAATTGTGTCAATTCTGATGGAATGTATCCTTCAAAGTTGTTATTGGACATAAGATGTTCTTCTAATGTTGAAATATTTGTCGGAAGGCTTGGAATTTTTCCTACTAAAGGATTATTACTTACATCCAATGAAATGATTGATGTGTTAAAAATGTTACTCGGAAGTCTGCCACTTAAAAATAATTATCATTCAATGATAACAACCCTAAATGAGTGGGTATTGTAAAAATGGGTCCCTCGAGCTTATTATTTGAAAGTTTCAAGAGATCGACTTGGTGCTCAGCTCCAAATATTTCCTGTGATATTTTTCCACACAATTGATTGCTTGAAAGATCTAACTTATATAATAACTTCATTCGACCTAACTCACGAGGATTGAACCTTGGATGTGGTTTCCAGAAATATTTAAATATTTCAAATTTGGTAAAATTGAACTAATATTATTGCTTGAGAATTCACCAATTATGGTATTGTGAGACACATCAAGAATATGTAAATTAGGAAGGGGATGCAATGGTAGTTGCCTAACACCGCTGAAAGAACAATTTCTAACATAAAGCTCAACCAATTTTGTGTTGTTTTCAAGCAACCAGTGAGGAAACCATCCTTCCAGCCTACAATTAGTGAAATCTAAGCTAGTCAAATTGTTTTGATGTAGAAGAAACTTGGGGAGTGGAAGAGAATTATTTTCCGTTGTTGAAGGCAAACTAAGCACTTGCAATTGAAATTTAGGAATCCAAGTTTGCAGACTAGCTTGTAAGTCCAATATGATTCTGTTGCCTTCACCATATATGAACTTGAGGTTTGAATGATTGGCAAATGGTCTGAAAGAAATTGGAACTTCAAATTGATTGTCTGTAAAACAAAAGGATTCAAGTGACGTAAAGCTAGCAATGTTAAAATCAAATTGTCCATTGAATTGATTTCGTGAAAGTTCCAACTTCCGAAGAGATGTCATGTTTAAGAAGGATGTGGGAAGCGATCCCAAAAATAAATTTTGGTTTACATATAACTCTTCAAGATTCTTCAGCCTAAACCCATCTGAAATATGAAATTTTGACCAAAAAACATAGAAATCATCTTGTAAGGGTTATAAGAAAATATATATCGATTTCAACAAAACTAAAAGTATCATGTTATGAATAACTTAAAAAACAAGCTAATAATATAATTATCGGCTGGAGGAAGGATGTCATCTATATCACAATTTGAAACAGAGAATTTTTAAGGACGTCAAATTTCCAATACTTTTGAAGAATTCATTCTCAGTGATACTACTTCCGTCCAATCTCAAATCTTCCAAGTTACTTAAATCATGAAAATCTTCACACCACCCAGAAAAAAATGACATGAATTTTAAATGTAACAAGTACGAAATCATTAATTTACCTTGGAGAAATCATTAATTTACCTTGGGAAAATCATAAATATCTACCTCCAGCAACAATTGTTCCGTTGATGTTATTGTAAGACATAGAAAGCTCTCTAATAGATGATGATATAAAGCTCGTAATCATTCTCTTAGCTTGTTTCCATCTATCATATTCTCATCCAAATCAAGGACATCTAGTTTACTTAGACTTTTCGAACCTGAAAGATATATAATTTGAATTTATAAAAAAATGTAAATAAATTTTAATTAGGCTAAATGAGAAAGAGAAGATATGTTCGTAGGAAGGAGACAAAAATATTTTGTAAAAGATGTAAATATATGAATCTGGATGAAATAATGGGATCAACGATGTGTTAGTATCATTAATGATCTAATAAATGTTATGTTGCCCCTAAACAACGAATAAATCTAAAATATATGTAATTTGAATTTATAAAAAAATGTAAATAAATTTTAATTAGGTTAAATGAGAAAGTTATGTTCGTAGGAAGGAGACAAAAATATTTTGTAAAAGATGTAAATATATAATTTGGATGAAATAATGGGATCAACGATGTGTTAGTATCATTAATGATCTAATAAATGTTATGTTGCCCCTAAACAACGAATAAATTTTTTTAATTTGATTTTCTGAAATAACTTCTGGCCTACTAAATTTTGGATACCATTATAGCTTACATCAAGATTCCTCAAGTTAGTCAAAGTCCATAATCCTGCAAGAGAAAAATAAAGAACCAATGAAAAATGAACTATCCCTGAATTTCTTCACACTTAAAATACATGGAATAGCATTACAAAACTAGTAGAATAAAAATATTATAAAAACCAATTTACTTTCAAATAAATAAAAGTATTCTTTTTCCAAAAACTAGTGTTAGTGTAACCTCTAAAAGTTGACTTTATTTTAATGGAATAAATTACGTAAATTCAACTCTCAATATAGAAAAAAAGAACGATAATCAGAAATCATTTTCAGTAATTACTCTCAAATTTATAATTTTTTCATTGATAGTTATTATTCATTTCATGTAACATGGATGTGGAAAGGTGTGGAATACAACTTCAAACGTCCAGAATTAACTCTTCTAAGCATTGATCTCTCGTGTAATAATTTAATTGGTGAAATTCCGAAAGGGATTACATACATGTTCGGGTTGGTTTCTTTGAATTTATCAAGAAACAATTTGAGTGGAGAAATTCCTTCCGATATTGGAAATTTAAGTTTACTTGAATCCCTTGACTTGTGAAGAAATCAATTGTATGGGAGAATTCCTTCTTCTCTTTCCCAAATGGATTTTCTCCAAAAATTGGACTTGTCACACGATTCTCTTTCTGGAAGAATCCCATTAGCAAGGCACATGGATACATTTGATGCATCTTGTTTTGAAGGAAATGCTGATCTTTGTGGTGAACAACTTAACAAGAGTTGTGCAGGAGATCAGACTCTAGTAAAGCCTCAAAAAGCAACAGTCCATGGAGAATATTGTGTTTTCTATGAAGCATTATACATGAGCTTGGGCATAGGATTCTTCACAGGCTTTTGGGGCTTATTAGGTCCATTACTACTTTGGCAACCATGGAGAATGACTTATCTGAGGCTCTTGAACAGACTAATAGACAATCTATTTGTAATGGTTGAAGTTAACTTAGCAAAGCGCCAAAGGTAGATCAAAGACTAACAGAGTGCAAAAGATGGCTCAAAAACTAGCTGGTACATAACTCTAATAACTTCTTTCTTTGAATTTTATAGTCCTTATTTCTCCTTCAGATAAGTAAATCAGTAAGTAAGTTTTATATTGAAATCGATAATACCTTTCTAAAAAGAAATGTACCAGGCTTGCTATGAATGTAAATGTTAGAATTTGATTCTTGCTTACAATATAGCACTGAACGGTACTTTAATTAATTGTATGTCTCTCTCCGCTACATACTGATTTTCATTAATTTTATTAAACATTGATTATACCCTACGCTTCTATTCATGACTTTACTATTGGTAGTTCCATTTTTCCAGAAATAATTGTTTTTGTTGGGGTAAAGAATTATTGATAGTGTGCTCTGTTATGAGAAGTTTTCATTTTCAAATGAATTATGCTAAGGCGATTTTAAAAATGCTTACATGTTCTACACTTTTTTTTTTGTAATCTAATGAGTTTAAATAATTTTGTTTTCATTTAGTTTACCACTAAAATTTGGTCTCCAAATTATTTTTCCATGATTACTAATAATGTTTGTCATCATAGGAATCTTAGCAAAAGTTTATAGCAATTCATTTCATTTAGTTTATCATTAATATTTGATTTCCAATTTTTTTTTCCTTCATTACTAACGTTTGTCAGTTAAAATTTAGCACAAAATTTGCAGTTTATAGTGATTTGCTTTAAATTCCATTCTAAGATGAAAACATTACAGATTGTTGGCGGTGAAGATTTGAAGGTTGAAGTTTCATGAAGCTTAATGATTTGATTGTTTTAATTGGATAATCTATTTTGTTTTTAAATTTTAAGTCAACAATGTGAGATTTCCTAATAATCCTAATAATGCGAACCTTTTACATTCCATCTTGAAAACTGAGATTGTTAGTGGCTTGTCAGATTTAGTTTTGGCCTATTTGTACTGCAAGAAAAAATGTGAGATATCCCACTAAGTTGTACTTCCGCATATATTGAATCTCATCTTAATCACCTTTTTTTAAGGCTGATCATGAATTTGATGTTTGAAATTGCGGTCATTTAGATTCAATAAAATAGATTAAATATAAAATTTAAATTCATTTTAATTTGACTAGATTAATTTGGATTGTTTTTTTTATCTCTATATAAATTAGATTAAATATAAATTAAATGTATCTGATTATTCTAATATCAAATGAATTAGAGAAGGTAGGGTTTTTCTATAAACCATTTAAGAATAAAAGTTTGGATATTTTTTAAATAAAGAAAAAGATGATTAAACTAATTAATTTTGTTCTGACGTGCGATTATGTTTGACAAGGTTCCATTTGTTGTGGGTCTGATGTTTTAACCCAACACAAGTCAAGTTGACTTGGTCCAACCAAGTCCATTACCTCTTTATCCATATCTAGTTACTTTATTTGAGTTTGGCTCTAGTATTATTTACTCCAAAGCAGAAGAATGATCTTTTTTTTAAATAGTTTTATTTTTCCACATTATGTAATTATTTGTGTATTATGTGATTATTTGTGTGGTTAATATTCTTAGCCATGGAATAGAAATTAGGATATACTAATGTTCTAAGTCAATACAAACTAATACAAGCATCTCCTCGTTCAGGCATATGATAGATTTGTTTTTCCAATATGCAAATATCCATAAAAGTATGTTTCGAACTTTATTTTAAAAGTGCCTAATAATAAATGAACTATAAAGTTAATCTTACGTATTTATTGTCGCTAGAAAAGTTACTGTTACAAAATTGGGCTTTTAACATGTCTAAAAGATTTTGGTTTCAACGAAAATAAAGCATAAAAAGATATAGTGACACTTTTACAATTTTCACAAACTTATAGTTATTTGTTATAAAAAAATTGAAGTCATATACTTCTTTTGATATCGATTAATAAATAACAATACTGAAATCTAAAAATGGATCACAAACAAAAATTTAAATTTTTTAACTCAGTATACACTGCTCAAGATCTATGACTTCAATTATTTTCAAAATTGATGTCATAGGATCCTGACATTCTCCCTGTAAAGATATATGATAGACTTTTCAGATTCTGAACAGGTCAATGACCTCGGTTTTTTGCAGAACCGCTGTCATAGGATCCTGACTTTACACCCTACAAAAGGAACTTCAAACTATTCAAATTCTGAAGGGATCCTATGGCCTTAGTTGTTCAAAGAACTAGTGCCATAGACCCTTTTGCTTTGGTTACAAAGGACTGAGGCTACAGGTGTGAGCCAAAAGTTAGAAATAATTCCAAAACTTTATTTTTTAAATATTTTGTGGTGTTTCTGGCATCAATTCTTAGTAGAACCGAGACCATAGACTACATATTGCTTCAGTATTTAAAATAACCGAGACAATATGTCTTTGCAGTGGTAAAAAAGTGCAAATTCACATAACTCTTTACAGTTTCTTTTCGCATTTCTTCATTTATCTCAAACCCCTCCTTTCTACTAATATTGCTCCATTGACTCCAAGCGTTGTGGTCATTCACTAGTACAGTTAAGGGAAACGACAGCAATTATTTTCGTTCATAGACAGCGGTTCTGGAACCGAAGCATATACAGGCGAGGCAAAAAGTCTATCATTTTTAACTCGGTTGTGGACCAAGACAAAAGGGATAGGATTTTGCCTCGGTTTAAAAGTAACCTAGGCAGTCGGATTTTGCCCTTTTTTTTTAAATGACTTTTCGCCTCGGTTCTCTTTTGAACCGAGGCAGTATGTTGGAAAATTCAACAAAAAAAAAATCTAGCCAATTTCTTAACATTATTTGCAGCAGAATTATTAAAACATAAAAAATCTTGTAAAATTAGTAATTTCTTAACATTATTTGCACCTATATACTTATTTCATCATAACATCAAATTATATATATATATATATATATATATATATATATATATATATATATATATATATATATATATATATATCAAATTTCTAAGAATTCATATAAGCAACTATAAAATGTATCCCAATCAGCAGAAAACTGTAATCACTTCAAGCAAATTAAATCTTAAAAAGAAAAAATTAATGAAAATAAAATCATAAAAAAAGAAATTACATCATAAGGTGCTGCATTTCAACAATGAACAATGGTTGGTTCAGTAACAACCAGGATTGATTCATTCTCATAGTAATGTTTACACAAATAAAGAAAAATAAATAAATAAAAGAAAACAAAGCACACACAAAAAATATATGACGGTGAGTGCTTGAACATTATATTTGTTTGGCTTCCATATTTATGCGAGCCAAGACAAAGATGAAGAAAAAGAGTTGAAGAAACGATGTCTCAGAAAGGCTTCTTTGCTTATCTCATAAACTTATCTCAATATTTTTAGATTTCAATAAATTTTAATCAATAAAAAAACTTATTAAAAGCAACGTGTTAGTAATTCTCTCCACAATAGTATGACATCATCCACCGAATACGCAGGAAATTCATTCCAGAGAAGATATTGATCATCATCATCATCATATCTAGTACAACATTGTTGTTCCACTGGTATTGTTCCATTTCACATTAAAACTATACAAACTATATACGTAAGCAAGCACCAAGAAAATCAGTGCTACAGGTATACAAATCTGCCTCCAAAACAAAAGATTAGCACAATACCATTTCATTTTCCATGTACTGATATGGAAAGAGATGGAACACAATAGAGTGAAATGAATAGATGGAAGGAAAGAAAAAGGGGGTACTTCATGTAATGGAATGGAATCAATTCCTTTCAGTTCCATTTCGTACTGTTTTAGGTAATCCAAACAATGGAACCAAGTATTATCATCCCATTTCATTTCACACTATTTTGCTCCTGTCTATCAATCCATACACACATAGTCTTAGAGCATTTTCACAACCCCTTTTCTTCTTAACAATGGAATCCAACATTCTGGGGTAAAAAGAAGAACAAAAGTTATCAATATATGAGCAAACTGCTAAGTATAAAGGAATGATCAAGTCCAAATTGGAGTTCAAAAGCAATTTACTTACGGGTAATCCAACAGCTACACTAAGAAGGGCTATTTTATTGGTTCCAACACATAGGTTGACAGGGCCATTGAATGTGCAACTTCTGTCTTCACTTGTCCCAAAAGCTGAGCCTGTAAAAGGAATTAGCAATCATCACATGTTGGTTGGATTCCAATCATAAGAGTTATCGAGTTAAACTACAAACCTAAAAATTGACCGTTAATGAACACGTGGACAGCATGGCCTGCTGAATGCACACTGATGTTGGGCTTATTCCCCCCTCTAAGAAAGGATTCTGATGAACTAATGTCAATGTTGTGTGGCATGCAAACCAGAAAACAATAAGATTTCAACTACTGAGAACTAAAAAGTGAAACAAAGAATTTCATTGATTTGAGATGGACAGGAAGACTTCAAAGCTGAAAGATTGAAGAAACCACAGAATTCAAGAATTTCTTCAAAAAAGAAAGCTTTTATGCATGACTCAAAAATACTTTGAATTCACTGACTGCTGTTGAAAAAATCTAGAAAAAAATTTGTATACCAACTAATTCACCTGGTTATATACCATAGATAGTCACTAGTGTCTCTGGTGGCATTTAGTTGTTCTAATAGTCCAGAAGCTGTGATCTTTGAACTTTCTGATAGTGAAGATACATCTTCATCATACGTCTCCCATGAGAACAACTTAGAGTTGCTAGGCAACATTTGTATCTTCGTAGTTTGAAACCTCACCTTGATGAAGGCAGAACAATCCAATCAATAACTTGATGCAAAAGGGGAAAGCAGATAGCAATGTGAAGCACAAATGGCAAGAACAATGTCACAAAGATCTCCATCAGCTAACTAGAACAACTGAGTGATGCAAACTAGAAAATGTGAATAACAAGCTCATTAACATCATCTAAGTTAAGGGAACCAAATGATAAGTAACCATCACAGTGAATCGTCCAACTAAGACTTTACTCAATACTATATTCAATGTTTCAAACAAGAGCTAACTAACTATCCAACAAAGTGAAAAAAATCGAATATCAACTGCTTACCATCATCTTCCAAGCAAGATACCCGGTTGACCCTCCTTTATGCCCTTCTTTATCCTCCGAAGCATAAGGGATTCCGCGCCTCAAAACCTCTTCCACAAACAAGACAACTCCTTCCTTCTCCCCCATTTCCCAGTACAAGGAAATCCCCTTTTCAATCATGCTAAAACTCGACCTCAAACCAACGCAATCCATGTCCACGAGCAATTAAACCACATCACCCACACCATGATGCTCCTGAATCAATCTCTTCACCCAACCGCACGCTGGTCAGTCTCTGAAAATCGCCAAGGGCAACAGCAGCGCGTTCTCGTCGACGCTGTCGTCCTGCCGTAGCTTTATCCACGGGGGTTGAGGGCTTGGGAGCGGGCTGGACCGGGTGCTAGGCCAGCAGCTCCACCAATGACACGGGTCGCACCAGGCGGTCCACGAACAGCACCAGATGATCTGAGAAACCAAAAAAAAATAGGAGAGAAACAGGATAACAGCTGAAGCAATGTAGATCTGAGAAAGGAGATAACAACACTAAAATTGGGGATGGGGATCTGGATTAGAACCCTAGGAGCTGCTATCGAAAAGCTGCTTCACTCCCAACGGCGACCGCTTGCTCTTCACTCTAGAGGCGACGCACTCGCAGGCGAGGTGAAAGCCGCACTCGCAACCGTCGCACACGACGAGGTGGTGGTGGCTCCCGACGGCGGCGAGGCAGGGCTTAGAGTAGGTAGCGCAAGGAGCGAGATTGGAGCGTAGAGACAATGGCAACGATATGGAACCAGCAATGTGGAAGAAGAACACCACGAGAAGAGGCAACGCGACAACACTGTAGATGCGGCAACGAAGCGGTGACCCTGTAGCGGCGGCGATAACGGAGCGATGGCGATGAAGGAGAGGTTGGATGCAGCAAAGGAGTTCGCGGGAGCAAAGCAAGAAGAAGAGAACAATGCGGAGTCGCGGGAGCAAAGGAAGAAGAAGAGACAGTGCAGAGTAGGGTAATTTCCTTCGTGAGGTGAAGATAAAAAATCGATACTAGCTCAGTTCTTTACTAAACTCGATGCCTATACTCACCCTACTGCTTCGGGTGTACAGGCAACCGCGCTCGAATCTCGCTCTACTGCCTCAGGTCTAATTAGAACCGATGTTGTAGGTCAATTTCGGAAAGTTGTTAGTGGAAGACTTAGAGTTAGGTGGGAAACATCATAACATTACGCCTCGGTTTGGCCAAGGTAATTTGACTTTTATGCCTCGATTCAAGGGGAACTGAGGTTTATAAATTGGTTTAAATTGCAAAAATGTCACTGTCTTTACATATGTTTCGATTTTTTGGAAACCGTGACGTTTTACTCGCGCTCTTTTTCGCGTTTTGCACTAGTGATTGCCTCTAACATAGTCATCATTATCTCCATTGACGTGGTCTGAACTTCTTTTTAATGATGTTTCATTCGTTCGTTTGTTTCTACACCATGAGCTTTGGTTCTTTCATTCTTTATCTTGGTCTTTCATTATGAAAGGTAGATTTTGTAAGACAAAATATCAAAAAAAGTGGGTCATATAGTACTTCATCTATTTGTGGTATCACATTGCATTGTGGTCTGTCAGTAGGAGACCAAATTATATTTTGCAATGATATTTGGTTTCTTGAAAGATAGATGTATCTCTATGCTCACGATTGGGACTTTAATACTTGTACTTGGAATATTTCTCCATCTCTTTGCAATATTCCTAGTTTGCAAAAATTTGGAAAATACTGTTTTCACTGAAATTGCTGATATTCATAGTTTTCTGACCTATATAATTGGACCACTTTCATTTTCTTCTTTGTTTTCTAACATGCTTAATTTTATAATTCATAAAATGTATTCGAATAGGACAATCAATTGTTTAAAGTTTTTGGACCAATTTCATCTTGTTCCCTTCAAGTGTCTTCATCTACTTATTTTTTTCTAACTCGTTAATTAATGGATTCTGAAACAGTAAGCAATAGCTTAAGTTCTCTATGGACCAGTTTCATATTTTCTTGTTTTCCAATGTCTAACATCTGTCGTTTTCTAACCCATAAAATCAATTCAAATAGCACAATCAACAGCTCTTTGGACCATTTTCACTTTTGTTAAGTGTCTAACATGCTTAACTTTTCTAACCCATAAATTATTCTGAAAGAACAATGTAATGATGCTCCGCAACCGCAATACTAAAGATAACACACACACACACACATATATATATATATATATATATATATATATATTAAATAGAACTGTTTTATTTAACCGATGATAAATAAAATTCTAACATTTATAAATTATTCTTATTACTATATAATTTTAAGGGGTTTGCTAACGCGCGCGTACGCTATTTTTCAGTTGGTACATTTTAGTAGTGTGTACCGGGCTTTAGTAGACAAAAATACCCTTATATATCATAGATTCTAAGTTTTAAGGTTAAGGATATTTTAATAATTTTCATTCTCAAAACTAAAAAAAAAAAGAAACCCCGAAATCCTTACTCACCTCTCTCATTCCTCTCAACCCTTTCTCTTTATCTCTCTCACTTCAATCTTTTCTCTGTCATCCTAGTGTAGCCTCAATTCAAAAAATCAGAAACACTTGCCGTTAAACAATCTTACAAAAAATGATTTTATAATGAGTTTTCATTTTATAATTTTTGTCTTATCTAACTTTATCCAATTTTCACAAGCATAAAGGAATTGGTAATTGACCTGGAAAAAATCAGAAATACTCGCTATTAAACAATTTCTTACAAAAAATGATTTTATAATGAGTTTTCATTTTATAATTTTTGTCTTATCTAATTTTATATAATTTTCACAAGCATAATGACATGAAAGGAATTGGTAATTGACTTGGAAAAAAATCAGAAACAGTCGTTGTTAAACAATTTCTTACAAAAAATAATTTTATAATGAGTTTTCATTTTATAATTTTTGTCGTATATAATTTTATCTAATTTTCACAAGCATAATGACATCCGAAGGAATTGGTAATTGGCTTGGAGGATTTTTTTAGAGACGATGATTCAACATATGCAGATGATGAAATTAGAGAGGTTAGTGAAGATGGTAAAATTGAAGAGATCTTGAATGAACCTTTGACTGAAGGTGAATATGTAATGACTCAACTTTTTACAAAAGCAAATTGTTTAACGTGTTTCTCATTTTTTTCAATTGGGGCTATAATAGGATGACAGAGAAAAGGTTGGAGTGAGAGGAATGAGAGAGGTGAATTAGGATTTGAGGGTTTTGTTTTTTTAGTTTTGAAAATGAAAATTATTAAAATACCCTTAACCTTAAAACTTAGAATCATGATATATAAGGGTATTTTGTCTACTAAAACTCGGTACACATTATATAAGGATATTTTTGTCTACTAAAATCCGGTACAGATTACTAAAATATACCAACTGAAAAACAGGCATACGTACGTTAGCAAACCTCTAATTTTAATATTTTAATTTAAGTTGTTTTTTAAGTGAAATATATTAAGTCGTTTTCGTTTCGGATAATGAAATACTAAATTATATATTATTACTAATTTTATATTATAAAATTTAGAGAAGCACCTCAGTCGCATTCTTTTTATTACACATTCTTAATATTTTATGCTGCTTCATATGCACACAATATCTTCACAACAGAGAAAAAAAAGTTTTTTTCAAAATTTCAAACTAGTCTTTAATTATCTTTTTCCTTTATTTGGTCTGTTTAATCGCCATCTCTCAATCTACATTCCTTAATTGATAAATTTATATTTTAAAAAAATGTCAACTATTTGAAATAAACTTACATGACAATTTTGGATTGTTTGTTGTAAATCAATACAAGTGAGAAATATTTTTAATTGCAAATTTTTCTACACCAAAATAAACACTTATTTTATTAATGCGTATATATAGTATTAATTTAAAATAATCAAATTATCTAAGTTGGAAGCAGTCTACATTGTATGCTAAAATAACAATTATTTTTAAAATATGTGACTTATGTTTATTTATTATTATTTTTTATTTGATGAAATCAAATTTTTAGAATATAAATGAAGCCATGGAGCATTCTAAAATAAAGATATCAGGAGAAAGAGAAAGAACTGAATCATGGTTTCTTTCTAGCAATATACTACTTTTGTTTATTCTTCTCTCGGTTAAGATTATTTGATATCAGAAAAGCATCATGACTGCTTATTTTCTGAAATGGTTTTATGTTTTTCTGCTGCTTTCTTTGCTCGCCTCAGGATTTAGTGTGAAATTGAAGAATTCAAGTGAAAGTGAGTGCATAGAGAGAGAGAGGCAAGCACTCCTCAGCTTCAAAGAAGGCTTCACAGATAACTTTGGCATGCTCTCCACTTGGACCAATAATACAGATTGTTGCAAATGGAAACGCATTCAATGCAATAGTCATACTGGTCATGTGCAACTATTAGATCTCCATGGAAACTACCCCTATACACCGCCGTATTTGACAGGTGCAATCAATGTCACTTCATTGATTCACTTGCCATATATTCAACATCTTGATCTCAGCCGTAATTATTTTGCGCTAAGTTACATCCCAGATTTAATGGGCTCCATCACCAACTTAAGATATCTCGATCTCTTCCATTCTTATTTTTCGGGGAGGATTCCTTTAACACTTGGAAATCTCTTACAGCTACGCTATCTAGATCTTGGGGAAAATCTTCTTTGGGGAAAAATTCCCATTGAGATAGGGAATATCAAACACTTACAGTATGTCGATCTTGGTCTATTCTTTCTTTCCGGAAAAATCCCATCTCAAATTGGAAATCTCACAAAGCACAACATCTCAGTCTTGGAAGAAATACTCCTCCACATGGATGGAAAAGGCGAAATTATATTTCAAAATACCTTTATGGAGCAATCCCTTTTCGCATAGGGAATCTTCCATTATTGCATACTCTCCGACTAGTTGGCAATTTTGAGATAAAAGCTGAGGATGCACAGTGGCTGTCTACTCTCCATTCCTTAACCATTCTTGAGCTGAGTTCATTGTACAGTCTTAAATCCTCTCACAAGTGGCTACAAACTATCGGTAAAATCATTCCAAACTTAACAGAGTTGAGACTAGTTGATTGTAATCTTTTGCATAGTGATATTCAATCTTTGTTCCATTCTCACTCTTCAAATAATTCCACCTCTCTTACCATAATAGATCTCTCTTCTAATATTTTGTCATCATCAATACGTCAATTCTTGTTTAACTTTAGCCTTCATCTTCAAGAGCTTTATCTTTCTCACAATAATATAACCTTGTCATCTTGTCTGTGTCCAAATTTTCCATCTCTTGAGATTCTCGATCTCTCTTACAATAATCTTGCATCATCAATGTTTGGAGCTAATTTCAATATCAGCTCCAAATTGCAAGAGCTTTACCTTGAAAATTGCAGTCTTATGGATGAAAATTTCCTTCTTTCATCTACTTCTACAATGAATTCTTTCTCCTCACTTATCTTCCTTGATCTTTCCAATAACTTGCTAAAATCATCTACAATGTTTTACTGGCTGTTTAACTTCACCACCAATCTGCATTTCATTGACCTTAATGGTAACTTGTTAGTAGGTCCAATTCCAGATGAATTTGGGAAAGTGATGAGCTCTATTGAATATCTTTTTCTCTATGATAACAAACTCCAGGGCCAGATTCCGTCTTTCTTTGGGAGCATGTGCAGATTACAAGTATTGGACCTCTCAAATAACAAGTTAAATGGAGAATTTCCGAGCTTCACTCAAAATTCTTCATGGTGCAGCAGACACATATTTCGGGAATTGAACTTATCTTATAACCAAATTTCTGGTAGGATACCCGAGAGCATCAGACTGCTATCTGAATTGGAAATTTTATCGTTGCAGGGGAATTCATTAGACGGTGATGTAACTGAATCTCATCTTTCTAATTTTTCCAAATTATTTTACTTAGGCTTATCGCATAACTCATTAACGTTAAAATTTGGCTCTAGTTGGGTTCCTCCTTTTCAATTAATGCTCTTGTTTCTCGCATCTTGCAAGTTAGGACCGAGTTTTCCTCGTTGGATCCAGACACAAAATTCCTTAATCGCATTAGATATATCTGATAATGGTCTGAATGATCTCGTACCATACTCGTTTTGGACCAAGTTGCGAATTCTGTACAGTTTAGATATGTCTCACAATAATCTCATCGGTTCAATTCCTAATATGAAATTGAAGCTTCCTTCCAGACCAGATATAAATTTAAATTCAAATAGATTTGAGGGAAAAGTTCCATCTTTTTTGCTACAAGCTTCCGAGTTGTTACTTTCTGCAAATAAATTTTCGGATTTATTTTCAGCCTTATGTGGAAACGTCACAGCTACAAACTTGGCCACTTTAGATTTATCAGATAATCAATTAAAGGGACAACTCCCAGATTGTTGGAAATATGTACACTGTTACGTACCTGAGTACGTAAACTAGCCAAATACAACCTTGCACACTCTCTCACACGTAATAGAACAATAAACACACGTAATAGAACAATGAACGAATAACAATGGATGAATGAATCTCTTTTATTGATGGTAATATCTGAATAAACAAGGGTAAACAATAATTGGGAGCATAACCTCTTTCAATTACTTTGAGAGCATAACCTCCCTCACAAGACAATAATGTCTGTCACAAAACTCAATAATCATAAGCATCCCTTTAACCCTAGACTCTAACTTTATTTATATTAATTATTTCCAGCCCATCTCTTATTAAATATTCCTCTATCTGCATTTAATATAAATATCCTTATATTTAATATAAATATCCCTATATTTAATATAAATATCTCTATATTTAATATAAATATCTCTCCGTATATTATCCTAGCATATATCCTTAATTATAAATATCTTATATTGAATATTTCCCTAAATATATATTTATTTACTCTAATTAACTTATACTATATTTATTTACTCTAATTAACTTATATTATATTTATTTACTCTAATTAACTTATACTAAATATTCTCTCTGCTCATATACTTTCTAACCCTTATTATTACCCCTACCTTAGGTCGTAACATACACCAATTATTGTTTCTTGATTTAAGCAACAATCAATTGTCAGGGAAGATTCCTATCTCCATGGGAACCCTTGTGAAATTGGAAGCTTTGGTTTTACGAAACAATAGTTTAATGGGTGAATTGCCTTCCTCTTTGAAGAATTGCAACAATTTAATTATGCTGGATGTGAGTGAGAATATGCTATCCGGTCCAATACCATCATGGGTTGGAGAAAGCATGCAACAATTGATAATCTTGATCATGCGAGGGAATCACTTCTCTGGAAATCTTCCCTTTCATCTATGTTACTTGAAGCGTATTCAATTGTTGGATCTTTCCAGGAATAAGTTTTCAGAAGGCATTCCAACGTGCTTGAACGAGTTTAAAGCATTGTCTGAAGAAAACATCGACAGAACTGAGATTGAGAGTCGTATTCATTGGTACAACACTACTTATTATGAAAATTATAGTGTTTACCCTGGTAGTTCTTATGCGCTTCAAGTAACATGGATGTGGAAAGGTGCGGATCGCAGCTTCATACGTCCCGAATTGATTCTTCAGAGCATTGATCTCTCATGTAACAGTTTAACAGGTGAAATACCAAAAGAGATTACATACATGCACGGTTTAGTTTCTTTGAATTTATCAAGAAACAATTTGAGTGGAGATATTCCTTCGGAGATTGGGAATTTAAGGTCACTAGACTCCCTTGACCTATCAAGAAATCATTTGTCTGGAAAAATTCCTCCCACTCTTTCCAATATTGATCGTCTTGCCATGTTAGACTTATCAAACAACAATATCAGTGGAAGAATTCCATCCGGAAGACAGTTGCAAACCTTTGATGCCTCTAGTTTTGAAGGAAATGTTGATCTTTGTGGGAAACCGCTTGAGAAAAGCTGTCCTGGAGACGAGACAGTGACAAAACCTAATGGAGCAGAAGTGGATGATGATTCAGTTTTGTATGGAGCATTATACATGAGCTTGGGGGTAGGATTCTTCACAGGCTTTTGGGGCTTATTAGGTTCATTACTTCTTTGGCAACCTTGGAGAATTGCTTATCTGAGGTTCTCGAACAGACTTATAGATTATCTACTCTTAATGGTTGCATTGAACATAGTAAAGTGCCAAAGGTGGCCCAAAGACTAGCAGGTACATAGTTATAATATCGTCTCTGAATTTCGTTATATTTACTTCAGTTACGAAAATCAATAACTAGTTTTCCTATTGAAAGGGAGAATGTAATTTTAGGAATTTAAGTATTTAATAATTCTTTATCCTAGCTTACAGTAGTTCCAAAAGTACTTTTCATCATATGTGTCTCTCTTAGCTACAGATTGATTTTCATCAATTTTATTGAACATTGATTATATCCTATTCTCCTATTCATGACTTGGTAGTGAGTTCCTTCTACAAGAATTTTATTTTTTCTGTTGGTGTAAAGAAATTATATATAGTATGCTCTGTTTTGAAAATTTGGGTTTTTAATTGAATTCTGCTATTCATTACGACTGTTCCCATATGAATTTGAGCTCAAAATTTGCAGTTTAGAGTTTCGAGACCTCGTTCTGAGATGAAAGCACGATGGATTATTGGGAGTGTAACATTTGAAGCGTTGGTAGTGAGAAGTTGTATTTCAAAGTAATGATTTGAAAAATGAATGTTTGATGAAGCTTAATTACATATTTCTCCTATCGGAGGGCTTTTAATGTGCTCAGGAGCTTCATAACTCGCTCACTGAAATTTGCTTATCTACAGCATAAGTTTTGGAGCAGCTTTCTAAATTTCTGCAATGATAAAAGTTGTTTTTTATAAAGATGTTTATTTATCAAAATCATATGTATACAGTTTTTCGTAGGACTTGTTTCATTTTTTTCCCTTTTTTATGATGAACTAATACAAGATCTTATGATTTTTTTGAAATAGTTTATTGTTCCTAATTATGTCATTAGTTGTTGTTAATTTTCTAACGATGGATTGGAAAATAGGAGACAATAACTATAGTCAATACAAGCTAATCCAAGCACCCGGCATATGATAGATTTTTTCAAATATGCAAATATCACAAGAATATGTTTTGAATTTATTCAAAAATTTCTCAATAATAAATAAATTATAAATAAATTCTTACATGTTTATTCTATTACTAAAATGGTGACCGATATATCTATAAAAACTTTCATTAAACATTATTAGAGTAGATTGCATATTCTTATAAACGTAGTGGACTAAAGATAAATTATGATTATAAAATTTACATATAGTTTATTTGTCAAGATAAAATATGCTTTAATAAAACTAATACTTCTCCTCAGAATTTATAGTTCTTTTTACAGATGTTAAAATATGTGACTGGGTACATGGATTATAATCAAATATATTTGACACCACGCTTCGAAATTAGAAAAAAAAGTAGATTAATATATATATATATATATATATATATATATATATATATATATATATATATATAAATTATGTGAAGAAAGTCTAGTTTTCACCATTTTCATAGTTTTTCTAACTTGAAAAATAAGTTAGAAAAAAAATGAGAAAACAACAAACATCATGTCAACGTTGAAAATTACTTATGATATGCTGTTTTTTTTCTTATATATTTGTTGTTACAAGCATAATACATCGATAAATGAATTGATATATAATTAAATAGTAAGAATTTTGAACTTTTGAAATTTTTTTAATTAATTTATGTATACATTTTTTATTTTTTTTATTTTGTTATCACAAACACCCCGCATCGCCGTGCTACGAAAAGTCACACCATCGCACCACAAAACCAAATAAAGTAAATAAATTTTTTTGTAGAGGGTTGGAGAGATGGAGGGAACAAGGGGTGGTAGTAGAGGGAGCAACACCCGGTTTTTTGTTATGAGAAGTTTTCATGAATTATGCTTAGACCATTTTAAAAATGCATGTTCTTTTTATTTTTTTATTTTTTTTTAGAATTGAGCTCGATGTTTGTTAGATTATGTTTTTGATAAATCAAATAATTTTGAGGTGATTCTTGTAACGAGATTATCAAACAAAATTGTTTTTCAATCTAAATTAAAGTATTTTAATTTAGAATTCCACAATTTACACAAAATTTATTTGTAAACTATTTATATTTTAGACTAATTTTATAAATATATCTAATTCAATGAATTATCTTTTATTATGTTAATATTAATTTGGAATTCATGTATTTCTTTCTAATAATTATTTCTTTAGAAAATATTGAATAATCTTGAAATTTTAGTTCCTAAAATCAGAATTTGCTTTCGATACGGTGAATAAAAATATTGACGATAAAGGTGTATTAAAGCAGAGTATGTTTAAAAACTGGAAACGTGAATTGCAAAAAAATAAATGAATTAGAAAAGTAAATTCAAGAATCATATAAGGAAATAAAATAAAATACTAAAAGTAAAATAAGAATTGGTAAAAAAGAAATCAACTAAAACGAGAAGTTAAATTGTCACAATCATGATCACTGGAATTATTATTAAATCAGTATAGTTGGTGTAGTGGATTGATTCAATCGATCAATTGTTCAAATTAGGATTTAATATATGCAGAACTATGATTTTTAGATTATATCATTCTTTGAAAATTTGGACTGACGTATTTTATGTTTCTTGATTTTGTTTTCAGTATCTCAATTTGTTTTTCAACTTTCTTTTAATATTTTCAATCTCTAAATTCTTAATTTTAATTTAACCCTAAATATTTAAAAACAATTGAATATGTGTCTTTTGGGAATTGATCAAGATTATGCTTTATATTATAAAATATATAGAACCTTTTTTTTTAATTTTTGGACTTTGCTACTAAATAAAATGTTTTGGAAATTTTAGAGTAATTCCTCTTCTAAATCATTGGAAAATGATACTTGAACAACCTCTTTTGACAATATTTAGACACGGGACACATGTCTAAATGTGAGTGGTCCACGTGGAAAATGAAAAACCAAATGAAATCTGACGTGGAAAGGGGGCGGGCAGGGTTTTGAAGTTGGCGTTTCAAATTTCAAATTCATTTGGAAGATTGTAGAGAGAGAAGCGCGAACGTTGAGAGGGAGACTGTGACCTAGAGAGAGAGGCCGAGAGAGTTGGAGAAAGGGAGTTCGAGAGAGAGAGGTCCGACCGAGTGCTTGCCGGAGTGCCGCCGGACAACGTTGAAGGCCGTGTCGGAGCTATTCAACCCCTCCAACCGGTTCCGATTCACGGCCGCCGCAGCTCCGACGTTGGCCAACGAAGCGAAGACGGCATCGTCTTCCGTCCGGTCCGGCCCAGCGAACTAGGGGCGCGTTCAAGGTCTCGCTTCGTCCCACCTGCTTCCGTCCCTGTCCCGGAGTGCCGCCGGAGCATCGCCGGAGTGTCGCCGGAGTGTGGACTGTTCGGTGGACCAAAAAGAGGGGTTTTCCGGGTTGTCAGTCCCACCCACACCTTTTTCTTCGTCTGTGTTCCAACCGCCACACCTCGTGTTCACTCAAGGTTCGTTTTTTTTTTTATTTCAGTGGAATGAAGGTTTAATACATGCATGATGTTGTTTGTGGATGGTTTTGGTTATGTATGAAATGTCTCCCAAGTGGATTTTGTTGTGTTACTGATTTGTATAGATGTTGTTTGGTTAATCTTACATTGTTGTTCTAATTTTGTTGGATTGGTAGTCATGGATTGCACAAAAGAAGAAGGTTACAAGAATGTAAGTATATTTAATATTATCAAAAGTTATAACTTTCTTTCAAAAGAGGGTATGATGGTTTTATTGTTTGAAAATGAATTGTAGTTGCGATTGCGGGCATGGAGTGACACAAAACCGATAGTCGACCTTAATTCTATACTACGCCAAAGTGATAGGACACGTATCGACGAGACTCCATTCAAGTGGTGTCTTTATATGAATAGTCCAATTGACTTCTGCAGTCCTTTGTTCAAGGAAATGGTTAGACGTTGGGTTTGTCGCAACAAATGTATTGTTTTGAAGCAAACAATGGTACCATTTACAGTTGCCGATGTTTGCATGGGTTTAGGGTTGGGTGTTGGTGGTTTAGATGTAAATTTTGATGATAACTTTGATGCTGTTGTTTGTCATCAATTTTCGTCAAAGTCATTCACTCTAAAAGATGTCATACATAGGATAAAGTTCTTAATACAAAATAATGACATGGATGTTGATTGTGTTTGTCGTTTGTATATTTTAGTTTGTTATATTGTTTTCTACTTTCCTAGACATTCAAAGGCAGTTAGTAACATGCCTTTTACAATATTAGATAACATCGATAATTTGTACCAATATAATTGGGCAAAAGCTGTGCACACATTTGTGGTAAATAGTTTAGGAAATGCGTCAAGGATGATAAGGCAACGTGACATAAGGGACCTAGGTCTTAGTGGGAATGTTGCAGTGTTGCAGGTAAGAATTTTAAAATTTTATTACGTTTCATGTGGCTGTAATTTGTTTATTATATGACTATTGTTTTGTTTAATATTTGTTTTTTAGCTATGGGTGGTTGAACGTTTGGGTTTAGCGGACGGTGCACATGACATTGTCTTCCCGCGAATAATGAATTGGCCTTCGCTTAAGTTAAGGTCTAACAAAATAGAGGACTTGTTTAAACGGAAAGAGGTAAGTTAGGTGTTATTTTTATTTACATTTTTACGATATGTAGTACATGAATTGTGTTTTTTGTTATTTAATGATTAGTTATATAAGGATGTTTATAGATATGTTGGGAGTGGTTTTTGCGGGAGGAGGACCGTCGGAACTCAATCATTCGTGCGGCCCTTCATTTGGAAGAAGGGTCAATAGCGGAAGATGATGGAGATGAGTTAGCGTTAAGTTGGGAAGACGTGGTCATGAAGGAAATTGAAGACAACCAAAGAAAAATGGTTGCAATGAATAAAGATTTAAGAACTTTGGCTACATTGGTAGGTGTTGGCAAGGAAAAAACAGAGCAACCTTCTTTTTTTAACGGGGGTGGTAGATGTGGTGTTGATGTTCAACGTGATGATGGTCAAGGTGATGATGACAAAGGGAATGATGGTAAAGCAGATGATGGTGATGTTCATGGTCATGGTGGGGCACATGGGGAAGGCCAATGTTTTCAAACATTCAGGAATACTGATGTCGGTGGTTGTTTCGAAGGACAGAAGGAGGACGTTGAGGACGTTATGGATTTTGCACCTGTTGTATGCACTGTGGCACTACATCATGACAATGAGGATGATAATTTATTGAATGTAAATTGAACACAGTTGTACAACTTGGTTATTTCGTTTAAGCTTCCTTGAAGGTATTGAATTTGACAATTTGACAATTATTAAATTTGATTCATTAATACTGTGATGATGAAACATGTTGACTTATGTCATATTTTTGTTTGAAGGGTTGTTTCTGAAATTTCCGGTCGAACATTTGTAGGTTGGCAACATGGTAATAATGAAATTTGGTGTGTTAATTTATGATTTAGTTTATATGTCATTTGAATTGTATAGTATTAAGAAGTTCTTGGTTGTGTAGGGGATTTTGTTTGGCACATCAGTCTTCATGTTCTTTGAAAGAAGGAGTACTGGAGTAGTGAAAAGGATATGTTTTAGTCCATTATATGCGGTAGGTTAAAATAGTAGTTATTTTATGCTCTTAATATTCTATTAACATGAGAAATGAAAGCTAAGTGTATCACTTCCTTGCAGACCCATGTTTTAATTGACTCAAGAAAGAGAAAGAGTAATCGCAAAGTTTGGACATTGAATGACTACTGTAACTACTTCCAGTCTAATATCATCGGATTTGATGACATTGTTAATGCCGAATTTGTTAGTGCAATTACATTTCATTTAATTAATTTGGACAGTATGTTTATGGTTATTCGTACTTGATGGTGTGATATTTTTTTCGTTGTAGTTGTTTGTCCCAATTATCCATGACGGGCATTGGTGGTGCTACGCTGTGAAGATTCCATCATTGGAAATGTTTGCACTGGACTCTTTTGGGCACAAAAGAAAAGAACGACAAAAGATTGACAATGTCATTGTATGTATAGTAATTGATGTTTACTTTGTAATTACAAATTTATAAGGGAAGTATGTTGTTTCCAGGCACATAATCTTGCATTGATTTTTGGACATTTGTTGAATTGTTCGGAAGACAAGAAACCATCATTGGAGGTACAACACTTGCACACTCCAATCCAACCAAACAAGTATGTTTGTAATGTTGATTTATGTAAATATAATATTTTATTGTATAATTGATATGTTAAATATCATACTTGCGTTGTTGGACTTGTTTTGTTGTAGATTTGATTGTGGAGTAATTGTTTTGAAAATTATGGAGTTGTGGGATGGCATTGACAAATATGAAAGAAACACAATGCCCAGTTACACAACTGTAAGCTGTCAAAATTTCTATGTTGTGCATCTTTCATACAAATGTTGCATTGGATTCATGTTTTGTGCATTATTGTCTTTGCAGGAAGAACTACAACAAGTTAGGGAGCAATATGTTTGTCAATGGATTTTGGATGTGGACAATGTGCGGAGGAATCAAGTGTTGGAAGATTTAAGCATTTTGTAGAATGTTGGGGATTATTTATGAAAGAACACTTGTTGTTACATTTCATATTTATGTATTGGTTGCACATCCAATCTGATTTCAGAAATTGTTGAGAAATATATTTGGTAGTTAAAATTTAGTTTGTTGTAGTTAATTGACTTTGATGTGCAAAACGTTTTATCCAAGTACCTAGTTGGCCTGTCTGTGCAAAGCGTTATACCAAAGTACCCACTTATTTAGCCTTTGGTACCAGTTATGGTCCTGCGCCTGGAGCGTTACCAATTGAGCTTGGAGTGGGACGAAATTGTTAATAAATTGACAAATAATTGTTTCGAAATTAATGACAAACACAACGAATGAGGGAGAAGACATTAGGCACCCCTGAATGAGTGTGGTGTACCAAGTTCGCATTTGTGTGGAAAAAGTTATACCTAAGTACCCACTTATTTAGCCTTTGGTACCAGTTCTTTTCCTACAGCTGGAGCGTTAGCAATTGAGCTTGGAGTGGAACGAATTTGTTAATACATTCCCAAAGAATTGTTTCCAAATTAATCACAAATACAACAAATGACCGAGAAGACATTAGGCATCCCTAAATGATTGTGGTGTATGAAGTTGGCCTTTATGTGCAAAAAGTTATATCTAAGTACCCACTTATTTAGCCTTCGGTACCAGTTCTGGTGCTGCAGATGGAGCTTTAGCAATTGAGCTTGGAGTGGGACGAATTTGTTAATAAATTCAGAAATAATTGTTTCCAAATTAATGACAAACACAACGAATGAGGGAGAAGACATTAGGCACCCCTAAATGAGTGTGGTGTACCAAGTTCGCATTTCTATGGAAAAAGTTATACCTAAGTACCCACTTATTTAGCCTTTGATACCACTGGACATTCTTAAATAATTGTTTCGAAATGACTTACAAGTCCAACAAATTAGCCAAAATAAATTGTAACAGCATGAAGGAAAACAGAATTTCCATAAATGTTTATAAAGAAAACGTTCGCATCAGGGATTAACAAGTTTCGTTAGTATGTCGTCTATTTTGTTGGATGTAGTGGGGTTTTGTGGGATGATTTGGATGGATGACTTGGTTGTTGGGTATGTTGTCGTTGCATACAGGCCTTGTAGATATGAACTGAGCTCAATTTGTTTCAGATGAACGATGTCGGATGGATCCAATAGGAAATGCTGAAACCAAAGCAAGTCTAGGTAAGGTGGGTGACAATGATGTTCAACGTAAATTATGGTTATTCTTTTCTTTGAATTGTCAATACTTAAACTTCATTGATATTAAAATAAGTGCATACAATACGTTACAAAACATAACTAATATTTATGTTAACTAATGATTAAAAAAAAACATAACGTAAATTTGTAAACGCTCATCAATCTTCCATGGGGTTTGTTGTTTTATTATTAGAGGCAGAAGGACAAGCCTTTTCAGATGGACCAACATCTTTGTTTTTGTTGTTGTTTTGGGCACATGGGTAGGGTCGAATCACAGGTCTTGATGAAGCGTTAAGTAGTTCCTCAGTTGGAGGACCTATGTCAGCTTTGAAGACCTACACATTGGTTAAAATCAATTTTAATCACGTCGCCCTTACGTAAGTAACAAAATATTTAGGATTTAGTTATGAGTTCACGATATTACCTTGACAACGTTCCGGACGGTTATATTCAAATAGTAAATCCTTCCAAAAGGACTCAATGCACCAACCTGTGCGTAAAGAGATGTATAACATTTTAAAGCAATGAATAAGTTAACGTCGTGCATGATTCTTAAAGCTTATTATTAGAAGTTGATGTTGGTTTACACTTTGCAATAATAACACATCACCGACTCCTATATCCGGCCCAAACTCTGGATGCAGAAGGACTTTGTTGTGCACCGAAGCAGACAATGAGGTACTTTGATTCTGTTACCAAGGAATAATGAAAAAGTTAACATAGGACGCTTTGAACAAAGTTAACAATGTAGAGAGTGTGGCAGTTCAATCCTGTTAGTGATTGACCTTGACAACAATTTTCATGTTACCCAATCCATTCGGGTTGCACTCTTTAATAATGCATGCTACAAATGGAAGGACATGCATTGACTTAACGCGTTCTAGCTGAGTGAGGTTGTTAATGTTGCCATCTTCTACAAGTCCTGCAAACAATATCATACCATTGTTATTGTCAACATTAAACATTTAAACTATAACCGTGTCCACTCATAATGAAAAAGTTCACCATGGTGTTTAATGAACTTCTTAGCCCATATCCAAGGATTTGATTTAAAATCTCGATCAAATGTTGCCTTTGCAATGTCATTAACAAATTCCTGTGTTGACTTTGGTTCATCTGTTTGCCTGTTTATCATGGCCGGTTGTACATTTCCAGCAAGTCCTGGTATCAACGTTGCAGTTGAGTTGCACTTTTTTAAGAATGCTTTGAGATCACTGTCGTCTATACCAAGTCCCTCCCATGGCTCCATTCTTTGAAACTGCATCCTTGAAAACGAATTAGGTTATGCATGGGCTAACGATAAAACACAAAAGTTGTAGTTAAAGGATACGCAACTCTACCTGATGTTCAAACTACTTTGAAGAGCTATGCCAATAGGAAATCGAAAGTTGTAATATATAGAGGAATATAATATTATAATATTGACTTAAATTGCCATAATTACACTTGAAACTTTTTGAACACCACTGACGCAGGGATAACTTAACAATTGAATACTAATATAATAATATTAAATTATTTTGAAATGACCTTTGTGCACCTAAAACCCTTAATTGGCTTGTCATGCAATTAATGTTTAGGAGTTGCAGCCGTTGGAGTTTCCCGCCCATCCAACAACTTCCATTTAATGCACTAAAAAGCCAAATAAAGCCCACCTTTTGTCATTAATTTGTTTGCATTACTCACCTTTTCTCATTCAACAATTACAGGGAATGGCCGAAAGCAACAGCTTCCGTCTATGAAGTTGGTAAGACATTGAAGAGCATTTAATCCCAGCAAGTTGGTGACACATTGAACAGCATTTAATCCCCAGGAGCTTGGACGTTCGACCTTGGTAGGTTATTGAAGGCCATTTATTGAAGCGATTGTGAAAGGACGTTCCTTCTCTTAGTAAGTTAATGTTTTACTGATTTCAAATGTTATGCCTTCTATTATAGACTTATTTTCTGGTTTATTCAACAAAGAAAAATATTGGCTTTTATTACAATAATGTTTGGAAGTAGGAAATACAAGAAATTTGTGGTTATGACAAAGTGTGGGCATGAACTTTATTGGTCCCAGAAGACCAAATATGTTGTTGTAATATTTTAATGATTGCTTTCATTAACCTTTGACGTCCATGTCATGTTGGACTAGGCGTTGCGTTTGAATGTGTTTGTCACAAATTATGGCGTCTGAAGAAGTAGCTTGTGCGGTGAACAACGATTCCATTCAGAATGTGAATGATATTGTCCCTAAAATTCATATGTGGTTTGATACAATTGAACAAGTTAAAAGTTTTTACACTGACTATGCTGTGAGGAGTGGTTTTGGTGTTCGGATAAGGACTTCTAGGAGAAATAAGAACAACGACTTAATCTTCCTTAAATTAGTTTGCTCTAGGGAAGGGAAGTACCTATCTTCCATTGCTCCAGAATGAAAACCCAGCCAAGTCAAAAAAATCAATGTCCAGCTGGAATCACTGTTGTTATGAAAGACGGAAGATGGCAGGTGAGAACAGTTGTTATTGAACACAGCCATGACATGTGTCCAAATAACTCCAACCTTATACGTGGTAATCGAAGAATTAATATGCATGCGAAGCACACCCTTAATATCAATGATAATTCTGGTGTTCGCATTAACAAAAGTTTCATATCTTTGGTTAATGAGGCCGGTGGGTTTGAAAATATACAATTCGTGGAACGTGATGCCCGTAATTACATTGGCCACCACAGAAGAACTCTTTGTAAGGAAGGTGATGGCCAAACACTTTTAAGGTATTTTTCAAGAATGAGAGAATTAAACAATGATTTTTTCTATGATATGGAAATGGACGACGAGAACCAAATAAGCAGTGTCTTTTGGGCCGATGCACGAAGTCCGCAGCATGTGTAGATTTTGGTGATGTTGTGTCCTTTGACACAACCTACCTAACAAACAAATATGACATGCCATTTGCACCATTTGTTGGGGTTAATCTTCATGGTCATTCAATATTACTTGGTTGTGCTTTGATTTTCGCAAAGGACACTACCACATTCACATGGCTATTTTCAACTTGGCTTAGATGTATGTCAAACAAGGCTCCTCAAGGTATCGTCACTGACCAATGTAAGGCAATGTCGAATGCCATAAATGTTGTGTTTCCAAACACAAAACACCGTTGGTGCTTGTGGCACATAATGAAAAAAATACCTGAGAAGTTGCAAGCCTACAAATGCTATAAAGCAATCAAAAGTGAACTTAAGAGGCTTGTGTATGACACAGTCACTTATGAAGAGTTTGAGTTAGGCTGGGCAAATTTGATGTCATGTCAAGGGTTAGAGAATAATGATTGGCTAAATTCATTGTATGCAGATAGACAACGATGGGTTCCTTGTTATATGAAACATCAATTTTGGGTGGGAATGTCAACTACGCAACGAAGTGAGGGCATGAATGCATTCTTTGATGGATTCATAAATTCAAGTACAACACTTCAACAATTTGTGCAACAGTACGATAACGCCCTACGACAAAAGACACAAAAGAAATTGAGGCCGATTTTTCTTCAATGAATACGACTCTACCATGTGGATCTCAATCTCTTATTGAAAGACAATATCAAACCGAGTACACACAAGCAAAATTTATAGAAGTTCAAAACGAATTTCGGTCACGCATGAACTGCTTCATTAAAAACATGACAAATGAAGCTACTATAACTAGGTACACTGTTAAAGAAGACCTCATATGGGAGGGTGAGTGTCGTTCAAAATTTCATGTGGTAGTCTTTCATCCTGTGACAACCGACACTCACTACAGTTGCCAACTATTTGAGTTTAGAGGAATCTTGTGTCGACATTCGTTATTGGTCCTAGGGCAGGAAGATATGCGTAATGTACCAACAAAATATGTTTTGCGTAGGTGGAGCAAAAACGTCCGTAGAAGACATACTCTCATTAAAGCATCTTACACCAATAACATTGAAGACCCTAAGATGCAAAGGTACCAAGCTTTGTGTAAGCATTTCTATGACATCGCCGAGGTTGCTTGTGATTCTGAGACTGCATCCTATAAGTTGCTTTCGGATTTAAACTCTATAGGTAAAAAATTGGGTTTATGTACATCAACGACATTATCGTTGGTCAATGATGATGCATCTCACATGGATGGACGTCTGCATTGTAGTGAAGAGGTTGGACCTAGTTGTCAAATTGATAGCTTGCTTGTGCGCAGTCCTGTAGCTGTCAAACGCAAAGGCCGACCAAGGACAAAAAGAATGCAATCAAGAGTTGAAAATATTACAAAAAATAAAAAGTCCTATGCTACTAAAACAAAACATGCAAGGAATTCCAATGTCAGTAATAGACACACATGTCGTTTGTTTTTATGTAGTATTATTACTAATCAACTTTATTCATTTAAACCTTAACTAATACTATTATTTCAGGAAACAAGTAACCATGACATAACGCAGGTCCACAATGTTCAACTACTTCCAACTGAGGATATGTTTGAATCTCAAGTCACCCAATCAGAATTCATGTCTTTATTGACATCCGGAGAATACATTGTTCAGAATGATGACTTCTCACCAAATAGTTATACACACCTTTAACCCATGCACTGTGGGTATAAAATTGTTTTCTGGGGTATGTATGCTGTTCAATATTATGTGTCCTTTCATTGAAATAAATAACATAAATTTATAACTTGGTTACATTTTTTTTTCATGAATATGGTTACTGAAGTATGTTTAATACCAAACCGTCTGTTGAATACCGAACGGTCAACGAAGCTATGTGAGAGTCATGACCGAAGGGTCTTCTGATGACTTCGCGGAACGGTAACCATGGAGATCGAACGTCCTCCAAAACGAGCGTCAACGAACGGGTGGTCAATCACTACCCACTGTTCAGTTGAAGCTTGCACTTAGGCCGACCACTACAAACCGAGTCTCAACGAACGGTCTGCCAAAGTCACTGGCGAACGATTTCAGAAATGTTGTTTAGAGAGCGTTCGTTCTTAACTTTCATACCGTTCGGTCACCTGTACGGCCGTTCGGCCTTTACCTTACTGTTTAAGTTGATTTAACCATTCGGTTCGACTTTGGTCCATATCTATTTCGTTCGTTATGAGGGCGTTCGTTCTCCATGGTTACCGTTCGGCCCATTCTTAGGGCCGTTCGGTTTCTGCTTCCAATGATCCGTGTTTACTTGTGCTTTACTTTTTACTTTTAACGTTCGGCTTGTGTTGTTGGTTGTTAGGACGCTCGTTATTTAGCAACCGTTCGCCCCATTCTTAGGGCTGTTCGGTTTCTGCTTGCAATGATGGGGTTTTACTTGTGCTTTACTTTTGACTTTTAACGTTGGGCTTGTCTTGTTCGTTGTTAGGACGATCGATATTTAGCGACCGTTCCCTAATATCCTTTTTCATACCGTTCGGTCTCAATGTTAATAGCGGTCGATTTTTACTTCTGTGCACATAATGTGGTTTTTAGTGTTCTGTTTTCCATTTAATGTACCCCAACCACCACGTCAAAAAGATTGCCACAGTTACAACTCATTTATTATGAAATAAATGGTTGTTGAAACGGTTCAACACATTTAATGGTCCGTTGAACGGATTCAAATACCACAATACTTCTCCCAATGCCATTCAACATTCTTGTAAGGAAAGTATTAATTTAGTCTACCAATTCAATGGACACGTCTCACGGTGCAGTGTTCAAACTTTTCGTCAAAACTCTTCATTGTGTATATATATTTGTGCTGTAGGGTTCGCTAAATGGAAAGAGCCAAACATCTGGGTTTTGCATTTTCAAGTGATGGCTGCCTCAACCTACGCTCAAACATTAAGAATCTTGTGGAAATTTGGATCCATCCACTTTTCTCATTCGGTAAGCATGTTCTTCTTAATTAATTTCTTGTCATCAAAGTGACCTTATACTTGGTTAAAACTTGTTCAGGACATTGGGTACGTTGATAGGCACTTTGCTGCGGCCTTTGATAATGAATTAGGACCCACATGGTCGTTGGTGGACAACAATGGTCACACACATGTGGTGACTTATAACATGGATACCATCAATCCTAGAATAACTAATGGTTAGGGTGAAATGAGAAACATATACCCTGAAAGGTTGAACGATTCCCACATAAGCTTCGAGTATGTGGGTAATAATAATTTTCATATCACCATATATTTCGGTGCTTGCTCCCAAGAGAGTAGGGAATCTTTCATTTATGATTCTACCAATTATCCTGATACCTCATTGTCTCCGGTGAAGTTGACAAAATCACAATCACAGGGAAGTCATTTGGTACGTGGTAACTACAATTTCTTTTTCGAATATACTTTTCATAAATTCCACAATGTCAATTACTTCACATCTGTTACTGCACAGGACTTGCAAATTGCATTTGGGAATCTTATCAGGAGCAAAGGCTTGACACAGGTTATGCTCCTTGGACAGAAGGACGGCATCATGTGTAGTGTTTTGGTTTCTGTCACTCGCAATTCAACAAAGTTTGGCAAAGGATGGAAGGAATTTTGCACGGAATATGGGTTGAAGGAGGGAGACGTCCTAGTCTTTGAGGTTAACAATCTTGGAAATGACATTTTAGTTGAAATTCATATTAATGGATGTCCCTGTACTGTTATACATCCAATCTCAGTCTAAACCATAATCTACATTATGAATTCATGTTAATGTCTTTGAATTTTTATGTTCTAATGAAAATCCAATTATTACTTCTTTGTGTCAACCACGTTGGTCTTCATACAATTGTTCTAATTGAACTTGGTTAATTTTTACTTAACTTCATTTCTTATGGTCCAATAAGGTAGACTTAGTTCGACATCAAGGTTTTCATCTACTCTTGTCAATTTAAAAAAAAATGATGATAATACACAATCAAAAAATAACGTGGGGGATCGTAGTTAATATAATTGGGCACTTACTTTATAACTTATGCACACTAGGGTGCACTACCTATTTCATAAACGGTTTCAACTTGTAATATTCACCATGATGTTGAAAATTATTATATTTTAATAAGCGTGCTAAATTATTAATAAATAACACAACCTAAGTCCCAAAATTATGTTACAAAACAACAAATGCACCTAACAAAACACAAATGGGATCACCGTTCAATTAAGTGGGGACTAATGTTATTACTTTTGCTCACCACGGTTACCTGACTTCAACATCGACTTAATCAATTTGTAATGTTCAGTTTCAACAATGATGGTCTATGACCAATAATATATTTCGATTTAATTTGTTTGTTATGATTTCCAGTGTAACAAAAATAATAATCAATTTCAAAACCTAATTTCTATCGACAACCATGACCAAAAACTCCATTGTCATGCCTCAAATTCCCCATCAATACCATACAAATTGCATTTCAAAGAACTTTATTTCATGTTCATCCCACTTGATTTGAACTACCTGGTTCTGTCATAAACCATTACAGACAACAAAAATCAAATCATGACAATTCAAAAAAGGATTCCAATGTTTTAAAAATTCAATCAACTATTTCAACAGGATTTCAAACATGATAACATTATCTAAAACTTAAATTCGTAATGTAATAGAACTTAGTGAGGTACTCACTTTTTTCTTCTAACACCTGCAATATAAGGACTTCTTTTTACGACACTCTTAAGTCGTATTCGGGGTTGCGCTTTCATACGATCATACATTGTGCTTTGTTGCATTTCAAAACCACCTTCAACCACCGGGGTTTGCTGCTCATGTTGAACCGGTGTACTTTGACAACCATCTTCACTTCCCCACAACGGTTCTTCCACAAAATCTTCATTCTTATCTTCATTTTTTGCTTCAACCAACTTTCTTAAATCGTTAATACTATTTTGCATGTCCGCAATTACCCGTGTTTGTTCTTGTACAACAAAAATTAATTTTTCCTTATCTCCTGTATTTTGCTTCTTAAATGGAATACCAAATTTCTCACAAGCGTCTTTGACCATACCATAACAAAGCTCCTCTTTGGACACACCAACATCAATAACATCCTGCAATGTCATTAACAATTTTTATTTCATAATAACACAAATGATAAATTACTTTGGACCAGCACATTCGTCTAATCAACAACTACTCACCGATCCCTTTGCCAAAGCAGTTTTGATAAACTTATCCCCAATATTCATATCAATCCAGTTCAACAACCTTGGGAATTTTGTTACCCGTGTACTGTAAATGGACTTCGATGTCACAAAATGGTGACAAAACCATACCTGCAAATTTTTAATCCATCAAGTATGACAATAAAAATTATGAAAACAATAACGAATCATTGTCTTTCACTAACAATTACATAACAAACATGTACCTGCAACAGGTAAGCACATCCTTGAACATGAATATGACTTTTGCTTGTTTCATTCTTCATTGTTGTTGAAGCACTACACACACTTTCAACAAAGTACTGAAAAACTAAACTGCCCCAATTGTACTTAGCCACACACCCCAACTCCCAAACAAAGTAAAAAATAATTGGAAATACTACTCCACTTCGATTCGGAAGCAAGAACTCTGATATCCCTACCAATATATACAAGCTGCAAAAATGTTCTATTGGAAAATTTTCATGTTCCTCTAACAAAAAGTCATATACCATGCTCACATCTACTTTCCCCTCAAGGAAGTACTCCCTACAAACACTACGATACCCAACTTTATTTAAATCTATCACTTCACCAACAATAGGCAACCCTAACGACAGACAGACATCAAATTCAGTAAACTTAATAACTTTGCCCCCAAAATAAAACCCACTCATGTTATCTACCCATTGACCACATAACTTAGATAACAAATTCCTACCTATCTTAATACAACTTGGCAAGTATAACAACCAACCAAAAACACTCTTCTCAATGTAACCCTTCTGCTCAATAGTCAACCGTTCGTTCAAAAGACCTATCATCTTGGTTTTGCAGTAGTGTCTGAACACTAACTGCATACGAAGTCATGCTTACTAATTAAATACAGTCAAACAACAAATCTATGGAAATCAAATACAATCCTACGTACCTTCTTCCTTCTATCACGTCCTTTACGTTGTTCACCAAGTTCCTCCATCACACTACACCAACACAAAAAGTGAAATTACATTACACCAACACAATCAAGTAAAACACTACAAAAAAAAAGGGCTTTACCGAAGGCCGAAATCCCTCGAAAACAGCCAAAAGCCGTCGGAAAAGGACATTTACCGACGGCTTACCGACGGCCAACGAGCCGTCGGTAAATCCCTTGTCGATAACAATTACCGACGGCCAAAAGCCTTCGGTAATTACCGAGGGCCAAAAGCCTTCGGTAATTACCGAGGGCCAAAAGCCTTCGGTAATTACCGAAGGACAAAAGCCTTCGGTAAAAATCAGGCAGGATTAAAGGATAAAGAATCAATGAACTACATTTAAAATCTCTACCAAATTGTAATGCAACTGGTAATGCGATGAACTCTATAATTTCCTTTCAAGTTAAATCATATTCCGGAACATATATCTTGAAGAAGGTAATAATGAATGTAATCTTTTGTCATTCAACAAAGAATAAAGTATGATTCTTATATTCAAATACATATATCTCCAGAAGAAAAAAGGCTACAAATTATAAAATCTAACTGTAAATAGAAAGCTCTTATGAATCGTCATTTACATTCTTGGCAATCTTCAAAAGAAACATTATTAAGATAATTCATTTGCATGATGACACATATAGCCACAACTAACATAAAAAACCATGTCTCTGGGTAGATTAACTGATTTTTCCCTTCAAAAGTTAACTTCAAAGAAGTCCCGAGGGCCTTAACACTCATCACCTGTAAAATTATAGCAATCCAACGTAGATCAGCCTCAGTACTATTGTAGTGAAAAGCAAACATTTTTCAGTAAGTATTATTATAGAAATAATTATGCAAGTAAAAAACATATAAAAACCGTATGGAAGCTGAAAGTCTATTTATGAAATTCATTACTAGAACACAGTAGTGAATAGTAAAGACCAGATTACTTTGAACATGAAATCATATTCCTCGGATTGTATACTATGAAGTACTTCTTTTGGATCCCCTGTGAAGAACAACAACAATAATATCATATTCATCATGTTCTATTAACAATGCTAATAAACATGTTCTATTTCTCTCAAATTAACTAAAAATTAACAATGCTAATAAACATGTTCTAAAAAATTAACCAAAATTCTAAATTCTAACAGCTTTTTTCTTATTTATTTATTTAGTAAGCATCTTAGTGCTCTTTTTCTGTCAAATAAATTTTACATTTCTAGTTGAATTATTTTATCTAACACTATTGAGATACCAGATAAAAAAAATGATCCATAGTTACATAAAAAGATATAAAAGTTATGGTGATGGAGAATAAAAGATCAATTTCCAGAAATATATAAGAACAAGCATATATAAGATCAATTTCCAGAAAGATAAAAGATCAATTGCTGTGGTAAATTACATCCATATATAAGAAAAGTAAATATTCAAGTTTATTTTTGGTAAAGAAATTTAGCAAGAACAAGCATTGCCATAATTGCAGTGTAATGCATCTGATATGACACTCTATGTATTGGTTGGTGAAAGCAAATTATCTTTTTCATTGAATTAATTGGACGGTGAAAAGCATGAACCCACTAATTAGATCTCTCCACTTTCTTTCCAATTGAGAAGAAGTAACCTGTCATTTACCAAATTTACATGTACATTTTATATATAGTAAAGAATCATATTTAAATTAGAGATGATCACTAAATGACAATTAATGACGAGAATTAAAAAATAAATAAGTATAAAGGGTCTTAAGAAAGTAGTCCACAATTAACAAACAGTAATAAAAATCCAACTCAGGATAATAGCTGGTACTGTGAGATACACAAAAAAATCACAAACCTGCATTCCAGCAGAAAATTGGTAATGCAACTCAGAATATACCTACAAAATAAAACAGCAATAAAGAGAAATGAAAGACTATCCAACACTATAAGATATTTGCTGCCACAACACTATAACACTACAAGTTTTCACATCTCAGTACATAGGAAAAAAATTTAAATTCTAAGAGCAAATATAAACGATAACTAATAATAAAGACTATCCAAGTTCAAGCAGCATGATGAAGCAGACTTTGATCAAGGTGCCACACACCTGCAAACCATAAAGTATAAATGTAAGTAGAAGTCATAGGTATTGGGAGAAAATTACCATATTGCTGGAAATGTACATGGCTCATTGAATGCTTTTCACGGCTGGAAATAAAATGCACAAGCTTACCATTTAAGTTTTTGAACAAAGCCTTTTGTTGCTTCTTTGCTGGAAGGGGAAAAGAGTACCGTGTTTCTCTTTAGAATAGAGCCTAGAGGATGGAACGTTTGGCACCTAGCAATCAAATTCTTTTATTTACAAAAGAGAAATCAATTATAAAATGGGAAAGAAGTGCACGGTTACCTCCAAGATGTAGCACCAAACACATTAAACAAAATTGGGGCAACCACATTTTTGTTGGCTGGAACGTGGTTTTCATTTGTGAAAAAAAAAACAAATGGACTTGAAGCCACATAAGAAGAGTAGCCACGACAATATAGATAGCCAACACAAAAGGACAAAATACAAGATCAATTGAAATTAAAGGAGGGGACCACATTGAAAGCTTATGTCCATACGTGATTTTCCACTCCACACATCATAAACTTTTATTCTTTGATTGATAAGTCCTGGGTAATGTCCAGCAAGGGTCATGGAAAAGTCTAGCCACCTAAAAGAGGAGTTTGGCAATTAGTGGAGGCAGCACGTACAAAGAGAGGGCACACTCCTTTTCTTCCTCTTTGTTTTAAATATTGTTTTGGATTTATGGGAGAAAAATAGTGTGGCACACTTGCTTTTCTCGGAGGAACCTCCTTCCCCTTTAGGAGCTGATGTCCGTCCAACACTACCCATAAGAAAGAAGCTCATGGCCATGATAACAGCTTAGAATGGAGGCAGCTTCAAGCATTTTGGAGCAGCTGAGTTTGAAGAAGAAGCGTTCCAGTAGCAGCCACCTTGGATGAGAATAAATGGAGTGTTGCAGATGAAGGGAAGCTCACGGTTTTCTCCATTCATTTTGGCTTGCATCTTGCCTTGCATCACAGAATAACAGAGAAGGGGTCACCACTTGATAGATAGCTCACGGCTGCACACTTGGGAGAAGCACATTACAATTTCTTTTAGAAGTCCAAGGTGCAGCATGTTAGAGTTTGTAGAAGCTGGAAGAAGTTCAAGGCTAGAAGCACGTGAAGCAGAGAATGATGCACAACAGCAGTGAAGCCAAAGAGGCTTGAAGAGAAGAGAGGTCTTGCCACCACTCACGGTTTTTACTTAATGGCTTGGCAAAAGTTCATGACCATTTGGAGACAATTGCCACGTAAGGGAGCAGCAGATTTGGACTGACATCCAGCTTACATTCCACCTTGCAACTCATTGATTTCATCAATTAACAAGTGAAAAAAATAAGCTGCCACATTTGCACCGCACCTCACGATTTTCTCAACAACATTATTATTTGGAAGATAGCAAGTTACACGGCCCCATATGACAATTCTCTTGGCAAGCATCAACCAAAGCATTTGGAATAACAAGAGGGGCCACGTAGAAATCAAGGAGCCACGTCCAGCCTTTGTGAAGAAGCAATGTCCAGTAAAGAAGAGAGTGACCACCCTTTCACGGTGATGGAGCTTACAAAATCCAGCAGCTTGGAGTTGGAACAGCTGCAGCCACCACTTGCCACTTATTTTGAAGAGTAACCGTTGAGAAGCATACAACAACCGAGAGGCGCTGGAACAATTTATTTTTCAACAAGACAAAAGGTGGAGATTTGTTTCACGGTGGAAACATTGGAGTGCAGCAAAGAGAAGCAGCCGTGGAAGAGAAGAATGGTGTGCAACGGATTACAGTGGGAAGTGGGCAGTGGCAATATCTTGGCAAGAAGCAGCAGAAGAAGATTCACGGGTCTAGCAAAGAAGAGTGTACACGGCAAATTGAAGAAGAAGACAAACAATGGGAGCCCACCTATTTCTTTAGCAAGACTAGGAGGTGAAGAAAGTCATCCAGCTACACTATTCCAGTAACAAAAATGCTTGTTTGCACGGACTGAACAACAAATCCATACATGTTATTCTAATTCTATCAAAAACTGAATTCATTATGTTACACACCAGTTTCAATAGTGTTAACGCACATGCTAATCATAAAATCCAAACTGTTATACACTAGTTACAGTGCCACAAAAACAAAAAATGCTTCAGAATCATGAAACAAATGCTACAATATCAATTAAGAATCAAGTCTCTCAAACAACAAGTGGATCACAAAATTAAAGCATTGATACATCGATTACTATTTTAATTTCAACTGAAGAAGGGATCTTCACTCAATGAAGGAAAGACTAAAAATACGTACTGCTTGAGTATCAAAATAGAGCACGCTCATTTTGAAGGCCAAACTGCAAGTGGCCAAAGACCTAACCGACGCGGAGATTCCGACGATGCCGAGAACAAGGCCGCGACAGCGGCGCATCCCACGGCAGAGAGGCTGGACGAAGCCGAGCCAGCCGGAGGCGGAGAGCGCGTGGCGGGAGAGGAGGTGCGTGCGGTGGAGGAGGCCGAGGAAGAGCCCCATGACGGTGTCTGCGATCTCCTTAGTGCGCAAGGTGTCGACGTGGACGAGGCGAAGGCCGAGGTCAGCGGCAAGGGCGGAGTCAACGGCGCGGTCGGCAGAGTCGACGGTGCGGTCGGCGGAGCCGAGGCAGACGATGAGGTGGTAGGAACGGAGGCGGCTCTGGGTGGCGCGGGAGGTAGGCGAGGGAGTGCGGGAGAGGTCTAAGGAAGACAAAATTTAGGAGAGTGGGAGAGAAAAATCCCAAATTCTAATTTCATAAGTCGAACCTTATACCGACGGCCACATTCTTTCGGTAAAATCACTGTACCAATACCGAAGGTTAAAGTCCTTCGGTAAAATCAACTTTATCGAAGGCCAAAAGGCCGTCGGAAATATACCTTCGGTAATTAACCATTTTCTTGTAGTGAAAAGAACAAAATGGAAATGATAACAAACATTGTGAGCATTTGTTAAAAGACAACCAAAAAGAAAAAAATAATAGTAATTTATTAATTCATATCATTCGTGCCACATAAAAATACATTTTGTAAGACTCGTGGTACAGGAACAGAACTGGTACCAAAGGCAAATTAACTTGGTACCTGGGTTCAAGTTTTAGCACACCGAGGCCAACTACGACCACCACACTAATTTTGGGGTGGCTTGTTTATTTTCCCTCATTTGATCTACTTCTAAGTAATCTGGGAACAATTTCTTAACATTTTTTTAACAAATTCGTGCCACATAAAAATACATTTTCTAACACTCATGGTACAGGAACAGAACTGGTACCTTAGGCAAAATAAGTGGGTACCTGGGTTCCAGTTTTTGCACAACAAGGCCAACTACGTCCACCACTCTCATTTTGGGGTGCCTTGTTTGTTTTCCCTCGTTTCAGCTACTTTTAAGTAATCTGGGAAAAATTTCTTAACATTTTATTAACAAATTCGTGTCACATAAAAATACATTTTCTAGGACCCTGGGTTCACCAACATAACTGGTACCAAAGCCGAATGAAGTGGGTAATTGGGTTCAAGTTTTTTCACAGCAAGGCCAATTAGGTTCACCACTCTCATTTTGAGGTGGCTTGTTTTTTTTCACAGCAAGGCCAACTAGGTCCATGACTACCAATCCAACAAAATTACAACAACAATGTAAGATTAACCAAACAACATCTATACAAATCAGTAACACAACAAAATCCACTTGGGAGACATTTCATACATAACCAAAACCATCCACAAACAACATCATGCATGTATTAAACCTTCATTCCACTGAAATTAAAAAAAAAAACGAACCTTGAGTGAACACGAGGTGTCACGGTTGGAACACAGACGAAGAAAAAGGTGTGGGTGGGACTGACAACCCGAAAAACCCCTCTTTTTGGTCCACCGAACAGTCCACACTCCGGCGACACTCCGGCGATGCTCCGGCGACACTCCGGCGGCACTCCGGTACAGGGACGGAAGCAGGTGGGACGAAGCGAGACCTTGAACGCGCCCCTAGTTCTCTGGGCCGGACCGGACGGAAGACGATGCCGTCTTCGCTTCGTTGGCCAACGTCGGAGCTGCGGCGGCCGTGAATCGGAACCGGCTGGAGGGGTTGAATAGCTCCGACACGGCCTTCAACGTTGTCCGGCGGCACTCCGGCAAGCACTCGGTCGGACCTCTCTCTCTCTCGAACTCCCTTTCTCCAACTCTCTCGGCCTCTCTCTCTAGGTCACATTCTCCCTCTCAACGTTCGCGCTTCTCTCTCTACAATCTTCCAAATGAATTTGAAATTTGAAACGCCAACTTCAAAACCCTGCCCGCCCCCTTTCCACGTCAGATTTCATTTGGTTTTTCATTTTCCACGTGGACCACTCACATTTAGACACGTGTCCCGTGTCTAAATGTTGTCAAAAGAGGTTGTTCAAGTATCATTTTCCTAAATCATTTTCTTGTTTTCCAATGTCTAACATCTGTCATTTTCTATCCCATAAAATCAATTCAAATAGGACCATCAACAGGTTTTTCAACCATTTCCATTTTTTAAAAGTGTCCAGCATGCTTGATTTCTAACACACAAAATATTCTGAAAATGGCTACTGTTTTCTGCACCCCGTATTTTCTCGCTGCTTCTCATAATTTTAAAATACCAATTATACCATAAAATAAATAACAGTAGTGTTTTTTTTTCAATTTAAATTTTAATTGTACAATCCATAAATCTTTCAAATTATACAATTCAGAAATAAAAAATATTATATTTTAATGTTTTAAACGGTTCAATCTAGAATGTAAAATTAGAATTCCTAAGTATACATTTGAAAATATAAATTTTATAATATATTTTAGAGTTCACAATCTCATAATATAAAATTTGTATTTTGGATTATAGATATGTGAATTTTACAATCCATTCAAAATTATACAAATGAGAATATAAAATTTTACATTACAAATTATATAATTAATCTAAAATAAATATATATATAAAATCCAAAATAGTAATTTTTACAAAATCTTCGGAATTATGCATATCACAACACATTTTACAATGCCGAACATAAAAATTTCCATTTGATTACATTTCATAAATTCAGGGTTGGTCATTTAAACAATTGGTTTAAACTCTGATTTTCTCAGTTTTTGACTGAAATTGATGGAAAGGTGGATTTGAATTCAAATTGAATGATTTTGATATGCAGAACTTAGTAGAATTCATAAACCCAAGTATCAAGTATAAAGAAGTGAATCCTTGATGAGTTTGTGATGCTTTAGCTAAAGTATGGCGACCAACAGACTGATAATCAAAGGGGCAATCGTGTTTGCAAAATAGCAGTGCATTCAACAAAAGAGGTTCTCACATTTCAATACATTTGAACACGTCTCTGGCAAGTAGCAATTCTGCTGGGACCTGCCTATGCCCGTGGCCTTGGATCTAGCTATACATAGTTTTTTTTAAGTCTTTATTAAAGTTCTTTGATAGTTGTTTCATGCTGTAATGGTGTCTTCCATTCGCAAAGGGACAAAACTTCTATGGATGAAGATGAAAACGATGAAGATGAAAACTCAAGAAGGAGAAGAGACAACGGTCCAAACAACCTCTCTCCAACCCCTAGACAATTTCTAGTCATGGTAATCAAAAAAGATATTAAAACCTTGGTTAAAACATGTTTAAATATTTAATTTCACGTATAAGGCCTGATATTCTCATTAGACAAATTGACATAACTTATTGGACAACTTGACCTTGTTCACTACATGACTTAGTCTTGTTAGTTAAACAAATTGGACCAAATTAATTGTGCTTGAAGAATCTATTTGAATTAAAACTTATAATCATTTATACATTCTTCAATTTTATGAAATTTTCACTTATTTACAGAATATTCCACAAATAAAGTTCAAATACTTCTTTTTTCAAAATTATTTAATAAATTTTAAATTATTTGAAAAGTTAATAATAAAAATACTATTAAAAGTTAAAAATAAAGTTAATAAAAATAATGATAATAACAATTATGGTAAGTGAAACTTTATTAACTAATATTAAAAATCAATGTAGATTCTAATATATAAATCGATTATAAATTTTTATTAATAATAAAAATAATAATAATAATAACTTTTAATTTGTAAAATAACTTTTAATTTATTTAATATAATAATTAACTATTCTTTGTTTTTAAATTGAATTATTATTTAATTATTTTTTAATTGTGTTCAAACATTAAAGTTATAATTCCACATAACACATGCTTTGAAATAATGTACACATTATGTGAACCAAGTAGTTTTCATTAATCTCCATAGTTTTCTATCTTCCAAAGTAAGTTAGAAAAATGAGAAAACAACATACATGTCCACATTGATCAATACATGATGTGCTCTTTTTTATTTTATATATTTGTTGCTGCCTATCAACATAATATTATGCATAGATGTATGAATAAATTAATATATATATATATATATATATATATATATATATATATATATATATATACTCTTAAAATTAATCAATAGCTTAATGTCTCTATGGACCACACTTTCATTTTCTTGTTTTCCAGTGTCTAACATCTGTCATTTTCTAACCCATAAAATCAGTTCAAAAAGGCCAATCAACATGTCTTTGGACCTTTTTCATATTTTTTAAGTCTAGCATGCTTGATTTTTTAACCCACAAAATATTCTAATAGAACAATGGCTATTGTTTTCTGCATTCGGTATTTTCTCGCTGCTTCTCCATAATTTTTAAATACCAATTACACCATAAAATAAATAAAAGTAGTGTTTTTTTCTTTAATTTAAGTTTTAACTGTACAATCCATAAATCTTTCAAATTATACAATTCAAAAATAAAAAATATTATATTTTTATGTTTTAAACGGTTCAATCCTGTAAAATTAACATTCTTAAAAGTACATTTCAAAATATAAATTTTTTATTTTGGATTATAAATAATTAAATTTTAAAATCAATTCAAAATTATACTATTCTGAATATAAAATTTTACATTACAAATTGTACCATCTAAAATAAAAAATAATATATATATATATATATATATATATATATATATATATATATATATATATATATATAATCTAAATTAGTAATTTTACAATACCTATGGAATTATACATGAACACATTTTACAATCCGAACATGAAATTTTTGATTTGATTCCATTCCTTAATTTGTTCATTTAAACAATTGGTTAGACTCTCACTTGATGACATTGATGATGAATTTGAATTCAAATCTAAGGAAGTGTAAACAAGTGAATCATTGATCAGTTTGGGATACTTTAGCTATAGCCTCACGACCAACAGACTGATAATCAAAGGGGGCAATGTGTTTGTCAAAATAAATTAAAAATTATTTTGAAATCAATAACATTAAGTAGATGTTTAAGATATTCATAAGTGTACAAAGTGGAAAGTCTAAATATAGTTTTTCTAAGATACTCGTGCAATATTCGATAACTCTCATAATTCACAATTCAAATAGCCAACAAATTTAACAGAAACACAAAAATACTCATTTTTTATGTATTTTTCATTAAATGTGTGCAACAAAAAATTAACATAGAGTATTTACAATTATCAAAACTAGATTTCATTCTCATATGTTACTATGGGCTTATAGCCGACCGAAAGGTAAAGGTGCAAGAGAGCCTCTAAGTTATTTTGAGCTCTTGGTCGACCGATGGTACCTCCTAGGCAAATGAACTGAGCAGACAAACACTTAACCGCTCGGTAAAATGGGCTCGCAACCAACCGAACGATAAAGGGGCAGAAGAGTCGGCAGACAAATGATACCTCTCAGGTCAATAAATCGATCGGTAAAAAGAGTCGTTAAGGTAATCAATAGTAATAACTGTCGTGGAGTTAATGAAAATAATTGTCATTTATTGACAATTAATAGTGTCATTCATTGGTGGTTAATGAGACAGACCTAACGGTAAGCTCATTATAATTTATAAATATATTTCTGGCAAAGGAGACAAGTAATTTTTAACTTGAACTGAAACTTAGAGTTCTGATAATTAAATCTTGATTACAAGATTATTACAAAAAGTCACTGACTCGAGCGTCGGAGTGTCTTTTGCAGGCACCCTCCCCCGCGGCTTGGACAAGGAGAAGAGAGAAGACAACACAACTGGACATTGAAGCAGACAACTTTGAATGTTTTGGATTAAGGTTCTAAGTCCTGCCGAAACATCATCATTTTCACAAACATTGCAATTATAATTTTAGGTTAAAATCAAAATATGAAATCTTACATTAAGTTTAAGAGTTTTCAAAATTACTAATGAAGAAAGTTTTATCCCTACATAATAGGTTTAAAAAACATTTTACATCACCTTAAGAACCTTAATCAAGTCATGGTGTTCAAGCCACAAAAAGCATGAAACATAGAAAACAAATACTAATATTAAAAAGGAAAAACATATGTATTAATCTCACAAAATATGCTAGAAATAAATTTCTAATTATATTTAATCTCAACAAGTAGGTTTAACATTCCATGGTGGAGAGCCTAGAATTTTAAAAAAATGAAGAATATGGAAGAAGTTAAAACCATAGATCAAAATAAAGCTTCTCTAAAGGTTTTTGGTAGTTGTTTCATGCTCCAACGGTATCTTCCATTCACAAAGGGACAAAACCTCCATGGATGAAGATAAAGACTCAAGATCCCAAATAGCCTTTCTCACTACTAAAAAGAAGGGCATTACCGAAGGCCAGAAGCCCTCGGAAACAGCCCAAAACCGTCGGTAAAAGGTAATTACCGAAGGCTTATCGACGGCCAAAGAGCCCTCGGTAAATCCCTTGTCGCTAACATTTACCGAGGGCCAAAAGCCTTCGGTAATTACCGAGGGCCAAAAGCCTTTGGTAATTATCGAAGGGCAAAAGCCTTCGGTAATTTCCGAAGGGCGAAAAAAAAAACAGGGCGTTGGACTGCTGCAGAATGTGATGCATATATATCTAAACTAAAGCTCTACAAAGTAAAACAACAAAAGAACCAAAAATGTAGCTTTTGTATTGAGTTGAGAAAATTATGTCCCACTTTATCTCAAATTTAAGTTTAAAACATATAATACTTCAGTTCAAGCTTACCTGTGACTAAATCAATTATGTAAGCACTCAACCAAACACCCTAAATTTTGCATCTCAACGCCTGCCACTACATATTGGTATATAAACAAGTTCTAAACGGGGATGGAATTTAATCTTATATGTTACTCAATCTTTATGTAACATGATGTTTCATGATTCATGATTCATGAAACATGAGAAAAATGCCGATGATGAGGTCAATGTAAATGCACCAAAATGTCTAATTTGCTAAATCATGTACAAATGCTACTTTCTGAATTTGCCAAATTTTGCATTAGAGCAAAAATAATTAAAAATAGAAAATTTGTAATTAAAAATAGAAAAACCAGGCAACAAAATGAAACAAAATATAAAAAGCATATTAACTCACTTGGGGATAGAGATCACATGTGCCCAACTCCTTAACAGCTAAAGGTAACCTTTCTCCGTCAGCAATCTAAGAAGCATAGTACTTGCACATGTCACTAAAAATAAAGAGAACTTGACAGTTCATGCTAGCAAATTAATCAGCCAAAATTTTATTATAGAGTTCACACCTCAACATCTGCTCCTACACCTTTTATATTGACAGTCTGAATTTCATTATGCTTAGCCCAAATAATTTTATTGACAGTCTGAATTTCATTATGCTTAGCCCAAATAATTTTTCCGCTGTTGTCCATGCTAGCCACAGGTACCTCTCGACCAAGTTTGACCATAATTGTTCCTTCATCATAGCCAATCACAACTCTGTTTGAACGCACCCAATAATTTTGGTTATGAAAAAAGAGTAAAGGCAAGGAAACTTCATAATACAGGCTCAATTTGCCAAAGCAATCTCCCACTCACACTGTTCAAGGGCATAAAAAAATTTATTAAGAAATTGCAAAAAAATTATCCACAAAAAAGCTCACCGACGTGAACCCTTCAAGTATCCAATAGCCCAGACTCTTTCAAGGCCATAATTTAATGTGTTTTCCAGCCTGCAAGCAGATCAAACCATAAAACAAATTTTGAAAATATACTTCCAATAAATATAGCAACAGCTTAAAACCAGACACCTGAATATGTCCTATCAATCTCAATATGTGCTATCTTAATTTTAAATCACATCTAGACATTATAGTCACCAAAATAAACCTTTCCACTCTTTTTATGTGCTTATACAAACAGAATAAACAAAAAGGGCAGACCCATATAAGTTTTATTCTCTAAGGTCAAAAGTCAACCATAAACAAATAATGCAATTTCCAACACAAGTGATGACTATTGAAGAAAAAAAATCTAGAGGAAAGTGACAAATGCAATAAGCATAATATTAAACCTCATAACTCAGTAATCTGTGCATTCCACTTTACCTATAAGTTGTGGAGTGCCATATGCGTACTGTACCATCTTCAGAACCAGTAATGATTATAGGAAGTTCAGGATGGAAGCATACAGCAGATACATTGTGTGTGTGACCATCTAGGGTCTGGACACAACCTTTGGTCTGATAATCCCATACCTGTTTCGTAAGTTTCAACTGTTATTCCTCTTCATATGTTATATGCATATATGTATGTATATAATTGCATAAACAGATAAATCAAAGAAGCAAACAAACAAAAACAAATATTAAAACAAAACCTTGGCAGTGTGATCATCAGAACCAGTGATTAGATATGGTTTATCACCACCTGTAAAATAATCAACACAATTTACTCCTTTCTGATGAGCATCCAATGTAAGATTAGGGTCAGGTGAGCCAAGATTCCAAATCTGAAAAAGAAGAAAACAGTTGTAATCAGTATGTGCTTCAAATACTTTGACCTTATCCATCGTGTTATAATTATATACACTAATAAACATATCATCAGCTCCGGCAACAACCCATTGTCTGCGTGCAATAAACTTGGCTGATCTAACTGCAAAATCATGTTGCATAAGAGCTCTAGTGGTTTTTAGAAAATGCATCAAGAGTTAGTTATACAAAACAAATGGATTAAATAAAATTCATAACTTCATGTACCTGGTAACTCAGTAACCTCAAAAGATTTGGCCATGGTCTGAAATATAATAAATAAAATTATGTTAATAACAGAAGCAAATGTCCATTGAAATTAACAACAACCCGTTTAAAGCAGCAGTTTTGTGAAGAATTTAAATATAAAACAGGAAACTGAGAAACTAACATCCCTTATTAACAATCTATGAAGATACAAGGAATGTGTCATAAGCTATGATATTATAAACAAACAGCCAAGACCAAGACCCATCATAGAAAAGCAAGACTACAAATCCTAACCCGATACACTAGAAACTGAAAAAATCAAGCTTGCGTGATATGAAGTTTTAAAAGCAAAGGAAATGCCAAACGATGATCATAATATCACACAAGTCCCAGTTTCTATTCATTTTAAAGTACAAAATACTATAACATTTTCTAACCATGCTTCAAGACAAAATCACTTAAAGAGCACCATTTATTCGTTCAATATTTTCTCCATGTAATGAATCACTACATCATACAGTATTATATTCAATCAATCATATAATATAGATACTTGAAGATTTTGAAGGAATCATGATGAATACAAGAGAAGAATGAAAGAAGAAAGAAATGAGCTTTTGCTGAACTCCCATTCTTTCAAGTGCAAACTTAAACTCAATCTCAATCTCAGACTCCAATTCCAAATTTTTACTTTTAACTCATACATATGCAAAGTTAATTTCATTTTTATTTCATAATTAATTATAACAAACCTACAGTTTCACAACCACACACTCTTGTCCCCTTCGCAGACCGGCAGAGCCACCACAAAAACAGCCGTAGCGCGTCTTGCTACCTCCATCACCATCGCAATGCTATTCGCTCCAGATCTACCAACCTTCAGTGAGACTGTCGTTGCCGCCGCGTTCCGGACATCTCCCACGAACCCCGAAACCTGCGTCAACGAACCCAGCCGCAAAACCCCCAAATCGGCGTCAACCAACCCAACCGCAAAACCACCAAACCGGCCTCAGCGAACCTAGGCTTAGAACCCCAAACCGTCATCTTCAATCCCAGCCAAAGAATCCCCAAACCAGTGTCAACCAACCAACCCTCACTTATCCCAGAATCGCTCAATATTGGAGGGCACATTGGAGGGCACGAGCAGAATAGGGAAGGGAAGGGGGAAGCTTCAGAGAAGAGAACAAAGGGGAGGGAAATTGGAAAATTTGGAGAAAATGACGAAGCGTGAAGAAAATGAAACTGGGGAATGAAAATTCCAATAAGACTTAAATTAGAGAGAATGTTACCGACGACTTACAAGCCTTCGCTAATCATCTCAATACCGAGGGCTTCAAAGCTTTCGGTAATATGCCGTCTGTAAATTGCGTTTTTCCAGTAGTGTCTCCAACACACTACGCAATTTCTAGTCATGAGAATGAAATAAGATATTGAAACCCTCGTGATGAAAGAATGTTTAAATTTCCAATTTCACGTATGAGGCCTGATATTTTGGTTAGGCGAATTAGGGGCGACTTGACCTTGCTCGCTAGATGACTTAGTCTTGTTCGCTAGGCAAATCAGGTCAAACTAATAGGGCTTGGAGAATGTATTTGAAGGAATTGTAATTGATAATTCTTTATATGTTCTTCAATTTTATGAGATTTTCACTTATTTACATAATATTTCACAAATAAAATTCAAATACTTCTCCTTTCAAAATTATTTAATAAAATCTTAATTATTTTAAAAAATATATAATAGAGTCCTCACGCATAATACTTATAACTCAATCATAACATACACATTTGTTTGTGCTTTTTGGAAGACTAGTGTATTGAGTGACTCATAAACACTACATTTGTCATGTCTCTTTCCTACCTCTTAGGAGCTATAGCTATATGTTTCAGAATTCGAACTCACAATCACCGCCAAACCATAACATGATAAATTTCTAAATCGACAATATAAAAACCTCCATACACTTTCACCACTAGAAATCATACTCTACATGTGTTCAATACTAGCCGAGCCTAGATAGGCCCCACATGGAATGTCGTCTCAATACACTAGCTAGCATTAAATCACATCAAAGTATCACTTCCACCCTATAAGTTACAACAATATCACATAATTCACATAAGAATTCACATAGTTTACTCTAACAAAATTTTTATAACAAAAGTTCATTGTTTAAGTCTTCACAAAAATTTTCTTAAGACTACGAGACAAATATCTCCAACCAAAGACCTCTTACTAACAATTCCAAGGTTAAAGTAACGAAGTAAGTGTTATAAACTATGCATACAAATTTCAGTCTGATCCAACCGTTGACAAAGCATAAAATGAAGTTTTATTAAGACAACATAAAATAGTAGAAACAAATTGAAATTTAAATTTTTCTAAAACAAATGTAAAAATCATTTATCTGATTACATACCTCTAATTATCAATCACAAAGTAGAAAACAGAGTTTTACTAAAACAATACAAAACAATAGAAAAAAAGTTATGATGGGATAAACTTGGGTTGTAATTTTTATGTTCACTAGGAATAACCCTAAAATATCCAAACATTGCATAATATGAAATTTTAAAAGATTTATCCTGTTGAGTGACCTATTGGCAAGTGCACCAAGTTATTTGTAATATAGCCGAATCGGGTTATCGTATCCTCGGGAATTTAGCAACCATATATTAGAAAGGTTTTTTTTTTTGGTTTTTGTCTTTTAATAGAAACTACATATAAATATATACAAATTTAGTGAAGTAAAGACTAGATTCAGTTTATATGTATTAGATGCCATAATGATAAATTTAATGAATACAACAACACACTACTACTTACCCTATTTATTTAATTATGCAAATCATTTAATGTCTTGAGAGTGTTCTTAAGTGTAACTTTAGTTCCATTCCTATCATCTAGAGTCTAAGATCATCAAACTTTAATATGATTCTCAATGTCTTCTTGAATGAATCACTTGCATTAATATCAGGACTTTGTAACCAGTAGAGCCTTAGATTTATTCATAACATTTAAAAGAAGGAGATGAATTGATTGGACCATAGCTTGAAACCAACTCTCATTCAATTTTAAGCAGTGAAATAAGATGAGTGATCAAATCATCCAACAAATTGTAAATCAACTCACAAACATGTAAACAAAAGCATATATAAATATACCATTGGTAGCACAGTGATGGATAGAAAAGAAACCATAAAGCGTTATTACTTCACCATAGAGAAATCCATTATGTAGACATAGTATTTATAATAAGAACATAATCTATTTAGCCTCATAACACTTTTTCTTACTATGTCCACATCCTTTTCTACTAAATATGTCTCCACATTTTTACAATTTTCGCAAACTTATAAGCTTCAGTTAGAAAAAAAAAAACCAAGGTCATATACCCTTTTTGACATTGGTTGATAAACAACCAAAGCCTAAAGGTGGACCATATAAGCACAAATTTAAACTTTTCAACTTAGTACACACATGTCAGGATCTATGGTTTCGGTTATCCTTAGAAACAATGTTATAAGGTCCATACATTCCCCCTGTAGAGAGATATGTTAGAGTTTTCAAATTCTAACAAGTCTATAACCTCAATTATTTGCAAAACGGCTGCCATAGGGTCTTAATTTTACACCCTAAAGAAGGAACTTCAGACTATTCGGATTATGAAGGGATCCTATAGCCTTTGTTGTTCACATAACCGGTTCTGTAGACCGCTTTTGCTTTTGTTTTACAAAGGATCGAGGCCAAATGTGTGAGCCAAAAGTTAGAAATGACTACAAAATTTTTATTTTTTAAATATTTTGTAGTGCTTTTGGCGTCGGTTCTTAGAAAAACCGAGACCGTAAAGTATATATTGCTTTGGTATTTAAAATAACCGATGCAATATGTCCTCGTAGCGGTAAAAAAGTGCAATTTCACAGAATCCTTGTAATAAAAATGAAAGGTTTGTATGGAGCAGAAGTCGACGATGAAGATGATAAATCAGTTTTGTATGGAGCATTATACATGAGCTTGGGGATAGGATTCTTCACAGGCTTTTGGGGCCTATTAGGTTTATTACTACTTTGGCAACCTTGGAGAATGGCTTATCTGAGGTTCTTGAACAGATTTATAAACTATCTACTTTTAATGGTTGCATTGAACAGAGTAAAGTGCCAAACTGGCTGAAAGACTAGCAGGTATATAATTATAATAAGGTCTTTCTTTGAATTTCGTAATTTTCATTTCTCTGCTTCAGTTAAGAAAATCAATAACTAGTTTTAATATTGAAAGGGAGAATGCCTCTCTAAAAACGAATGTAGATATTGGCTTGGGATGAATGTAATTGTTAGAACTTAATTATTTAATTTCTTATCCCAGCTTCAAAAGTAGCTCCAAAACTACTTCCATTAATTGTATGTGTCTCTGTTATCTATCGATTGGTTTTCATCAATTTTATTGAACATTGATTATAACTTATTCTTCTAATCATGACTTGGAAATTGGCTCCTTTTACAAGAAATTATTTTTGTTTTTGTTGCTGTAAAGAAATTATATATAGTATGATCTGTTTTGAATTTTTTGGGTTTTTAATTGAATTCTCCTATTCCTTACCAATGTCTCTCATATGAATTTTACCTCAAAATTTGCAGTTTAGAGCGATTTTTGTTTCGAGACTTCGTTCTGAGATGAAAGCATGATGGATTTTGAAGCGTTGAAGTTGGTAGTGACAAGTTGTATTTCAAAGTAATGATTTGAAAAATGAATGTTTGATAAGCTTAATTACATGTTTTTCTTATAGGAGGGCTTTTAATGTGCTAAGCAGCTTCATAATCCGCTCACTGGAATTTGGTTATCTTTAATCTCTCTCATGGACACATCAGCTTAGCGCTACCTTTCTCTGCTCAGCGCCTACAGCATAAGTTTTGGAGCAGCTTTCTAATTTCTGCAATGATAAATCATATATATACAGTTTTTCTAGAACTAGTTTCAATTTTTTCTCTGTTTTTATATTATGAAGAAATAATACAAAATCTTAAAATATTTTTTGAAATAGTTTTATTGTTCCAAATCATGTGATTATTTGTGTGGTTAATTTTCTTAGCAATGGCTTAGAATATTAGGAGATAATAACAATCTAGTCATACAACCTAATGCAAATTTCACAAATATATATTTTGAATTTATTCAAAAATTGTCCCAATAATAAACAAATTATAAAGCTATTCTTACATGTTTATTCTATTACTAAAAAGGTGACCTATATATCTATAAAAACTTTGATTGAACATTATTAGAGTAGATTGCACATTCTTATAAACGTAGTGGACTAAAGATAAATTATGATTATAAAATTTACATATTTGTCAAGATAAAATCTGAAAAAAACTTCAAATTGTAGATACTTTTAATGTAGTAAAAGCAAACACTAATACAATAAAGATAAAAGGCACCGGTTATTCGCGCTTATAGGCATCGGTTCTACAACCGAGGCATATGTAGGCGAGGTAAAAAGGGTAAGCTTTATGACTCGGTTACGGATCGAAATAAAACGATATAGGAATATGCCTCGGTTCTTAGATAACCGAGGCAGTAGTGTGTTTTTTTTTATTTGTTCAGACTTTAGGACTGAGTTCATCATGCCAAACAGAACCAAGATTTCCCAGCTCAAGAATCTAAAACAAACAAAAGAAAATCATAACTGGAATCAAACAAGACACAATATTACAACAATTTTAAACCATTGACATAAACAAGTTGGTTCTCTATTTTTGTCTAGAGAAGTAGCAATTTGAGGAACAACATACATATAAACAACCAATGTCAAAATTACAACCCACAAAACCAAAGTGATAATAGCAACAACTAATGAGAAGAAACTCAGAAGCAGAGATGAAGCAGCACGGTCCCACCTTAAACATGCCTCAAGTGATGATTGGAAGAAGGCCTTTATTGTGCGTTTAAAGTATTGTGCCAACAATGACCAAGAAGGAGTACAGAACACCGATCCAAACCAGAGAAACCCACTTGCTTGTGTCTTCAAATATCAGAAAATATGCTGCAGAGAAAGCCACAACCATAGCAACAATAGAGATTATTAGCAAAGCAGGTCCAAAAGTCAAGCTGGGATGTAATGATATGACAAATTCACTTTCTGCGAATCTTGAAGAAGTGAAATTTGACAAGAAAAAGAGTATAAAAGCAGAAGAATTGAATAATGTCATTGCATTTATGATGAAGAAGACAACGAACCAGTCATTTTTCTTGCCACCTAGAACCGTCAGAGCAGCTACAAACGCTACTATCTAGGGCGATGACGACATTCGAAGGGGTGAGAAGGTAGCAGCGACTCGCGGTGAGGAGTTTGACGACAAGCACCGCGATGGAGACGACGGAGGCTCACCGATCTGGAACGGCTTGGCGACTTGGAGCGGTGGATTTGGATCTGGAGCGGTGGATCTCGCCGATCTGAAGATACTCTCTTTGATTTTAGGGGGAGGAGGCAGAAATTGTTTCTGATTTCTGGAAAAGAAAGAAACCTTAACAGATTTGGTCATTTGGGCTTGGCTCTTTTCTATTTCCGACGGAGGCAACAGTGGCGGAGGAAGTAGTGGCAGAGGCAGCAGTTGCGGAGGCAGCACCGGTATACGCAGCAACAATGAAGGCTACAACGGCGGCAAAAGAGTGGAGTCATTGGAGGAAGCACCACAGGCAGCAGCGCAAGGCGGGGCACCAATGGGCTGAGCACTGACAGCACAAGGGTGGCGCGACGAGCCAAGTAGTGGCAGTGGTGGAGGAACTCACAGAAGAAAGAGCTATGCGGAGAGTAGGAGGAAGGAGAAGCACGCTACACAGAGGAAGAATAGGAGAGCATAGGAAGGAGAAGCGCGAAAATAGGTTAAGTTCAGTATTTGGCACCGGTTAAAAGGCTAGCCTGAGGTATAAAGTGGAGAGGTATAGGTCATCGGTTGACTAGCCATCCGAGACAATAAAGCTTTTTTTTTATCTGCGGTGTGCAGTGGTATAGGTCTCAGGTGTTGGATTAACCGGTGAAATATCACTATTCTGCCTCGGGTATTAGATTAACCGATGTATATAATGTTATACGTTTTGGTTTTCACGTAACCGAAACATATATAGCGAATTAAAAACCACATTTTTTTACTAGTGAAAAGTCTATTAGTTATTCATATAAGGAAAATATTAATGGACACAGTGACTTTGTCTCTACACACATTTTTTTCTTTCTATCGGTCTCTTCTTATCACATCACATAACTTATTAAACTATATTTTAATTCTCTCTCTAAGTGTTAGTCGACATTTTTAGTGTCATAAATCACTACTCTTTCTATAAATATAATCACGGTATTAAATTTTAAAATTCAATTTAGCCAATAAAATCGAATTGACCGTAAATGTGCTGTACTAATTAATACTTTTTTCTCAGAATTTATAGTTCTTTTTATTGCTTTTAAAATCTGTGACTAGATACATGGATTATAATCAAATATATTTGACACCACGCTTAATTTCAATATATATATATATATATATATATATATATATATATATATATATATATATATATATATATATATATAAATTATGTAAAGTAAGTCCACATCTTCGTAGTTTTTCTAACTTGAAAAATAAGTTAGAAAAAAATGAGAAGACAACTAAACATCATGTCAACAGTGATAATTACTTATGATATGCAGTTTTTTGTCTTATATATTTGTTTTTGCTTATCAAGCATAATATGCATCGATGAATAAATTGATATATATATATAATGGTTTTTGTTGGTGTAAAAGAATTATTGATACCGTGCTTTGTTATGAGAAGTTTTCATGTTTCTAGTTAGACAATTTTAGAAATGCTTACATGTTATTTCTTTTTTTAAATTTTAATTCCTAAAATTGGAATTTTCTTTCGATAAGGTGAATGAAAATATTGAAGATGAAGTTGGATTAAAACATAATATGTTTAAAACTTAGAAACCTAAATTGCAAAGTAATGAATGAACTAGAAAAATAAATGTAGAAAAAATAAAATGTAAGAAAATAAAATATTAAGAATAAAATAATAATTGATAAAAATAAGAAATTAAAGTGATAACCTAAATTGTCACAATCACCTAAGTTGTCATTAAATTATAGTATAATTGATGTAGTGGATTGATTGAATCGATCAATTGCTCAAATTAGGATTTAGTATATACAGGACTATCAATTTTAAATTATTTTATTCTTTCAAATTCTGATTAATCTGTTTTATTTTTCTTGATTTTTCTTTTAATATATCAATTTTTTTTTCAACTTTCTTTCAATATTTTCAATGTCTAAATTCTTAATTTTAATTTAATCCTAAAGATTCAATAGAATTGAATATGTGTCTTTTGGGAATTGATTAAGGTTACGCCTTATATTGTAAAATATATAGAACAGTGCAGAATAATGCAGAAACGTATATTTTAAATGAAAATTATATTAAAACATAAATATATTGAATGGAATCATAAATCAACTTCTTAGAAGCATAAATCAATCCAATATAATCATAAATGAAGTTTCAAGCATAAATCAATGCAATGTACAAAGTTAAACTTATAATAATGTAGAAAAGCATAAAACAACCTAGAAACATAAACTAAGAAACATATACTTAGAACTTACTATATCCTAATATCTACTACATACTATTATATAAATGAATTACATATTTAGCAAGTGTTTTCCTCACAAGTTGAATTGACTTCTCTAGGATTGGAGCAGTCCTATTAAATCTCTGCATAAAATACAATGATTTCAATTAGTGTATATAAAATCCAAACTATAGAGAAAATAAAATTCAAACCTAAATATTACTGTTTTCCATCCACTGGTGTAATGTGCATGAATGATGGTCATCATCCAAAGCATAACGTAGTAACCACATTCATATGATCCAATTTGTCTATTACACTACAATATATCATCATAATTATAAAATATTAAGTAACATCATTTGAATGGAACCAAAATTAATAAATGAAACTTTAAAGTTAACAAACTTCACTTACCCAAGTATATAAGGGATAAAATATATCTCCTTCCCCATTCCAAAGCAGGTGGTGATGTATGTTTGGATATCATCAAATTTATTTATTTCTTTCATGAGTCATGGAGGGGTCAATGAACCCATATACATCGTTGAACCCCTTCTTGTTACTAACATCAAACATATACCTAAAATGAAGAAATAATTTGATATAAGTAAGTTGATAAAATATAATTTTATAAAAAAGTTTTCATAAACTTACATCATCCATAGCTAAATGAGTGTAATATTAATTTCTTCTCTACCCGACGCAAGCTCCCTAACATCTTGATGATACAAGTACAATGGGATCTAAGCTTCTCTTCCAAATGTAGTAGAATCCCAGTGTACAATCATCGGCGCATCTGAAATGATTTTAGCAAGCTCGTCTAACGCACCAAAAGGGTCATCCTCAGATAAATGAGTCTTCTTCGGTGTAGGACTTCCCTCTTTACCTATCTGCTGTTAAATGCAAAAATGGTTATGTTATAACGTCAATTAGAAGTAAATATTAAAATTGAGAAGTATATAGTACGAGTGTTTACCGGGGGATTTGATACATCACCAACCAAATGTTTAGGCCAGGCGACAAAGGACTTAAATGCTTCTTCCACAGTGAAGAACTCATCTGTAGGCACAGGAAGAACGACATCTCCTATGACAACTTCATCCACCGTGACCTTGAACTCATCTTATGAAAGTTGTACACCATGCACTACAGTGGCTGTCTCATAAACTGTACCACGAGCCACTAGCATGGTCCCAGTATCAGAAAGAATATATAACTGACATGGACGAGTTTCATCCATATCGTCCCCTAGGGCACCGATAGCTAAACAACTTCCTTTACCGCTTCTACCTATCAAATTAAATGTTAGGTTATGCAAAAAGTAAATTAGTAACCAAAAATAAATAAGTTTACCTGTAGGGGGCACAACATGTTACGCTACAGGAGATGGCGGAGGACGATTGTCATAATCCTCATAATGTTGTTGGAACTGGCGCGCAACCATTTCAGCAACTTCATCATACAACTATGCCCGAACCTTCTTTGTGATCTCCTGCGTCATCTCTTTTCTTATGTCCTCCTTCATCTTTTCGTATGAATATGGACGCGAGGAAGACCCAAAAAACTGTTGTATGCCTATGCCAGTCCTAGCACCACTCACCCGTCCTGGGTGCTCAAGTCGTCCAATAGCTGTGGCAAGAATATCCTGACGACCTTCTTGTGTGAATTGACCTTGGGAGCTCTGCTCAACCAAGTAGTCCTGTCACATAACAAAAGTTCAAAATCATTAGAAAGATCTATGTAATATATATAACAAAATTAATGTAAAAATATAAGAAATGACATCTTACAATTCTTTCAAATATTTCTCTGGCAGACTCGGAAGTGTAGGAGCCCGATGGTCTTATACGGGCTAACTTCCACTTCTCGTGCCGAGATGGTGGTGATGGAGGAGGAGGAGGGTCACCACCTTCAGAAAGTGGAAGTCTACTATCTGACTTCTGCTTCATCAGTTTTTCTTCAAGCTTCCTATATCCACCACGAGATAGTAGGTGTGGATTTTTATTCTGAGCGCTTATTCCCTATTCTTTTGACCTTTTTTCCTGTGACAAAATGAGACAATTGTCATAGTAGAGAATTATGAATGATTAATTGAATGATTTTACTGCACTTACCTGCCACACCTCGGATGAACGAAGCTCTACAAATTGACGCCATGTTTCTTCGTCAATTGCTGAATATTTGGAACATGGATTTTCATTACTTTTTGGTCCAAATATATATCTAGATCTCAATTTTGTCTTAAACCCTCGAAATCTTTCTGCAATTGCAGATAAACACCTATTCCTTAAGCTCTCGACGTTTGGCATATCAAATGTTATCTGCAACAAATAAAGTAATAACCTTATATCAATACAGATTTATCAATATAATGAATATAGAATTTGGAGCAATATTGCTTAACTTACCAGATGAGATTCCGATCAGCCTCAAAAACATGGTCAAAGGATGGAGTAAATATAGAGATACGATCACGTGTTAGTACTCTAAGGTAAGACCTAAATACATCTGCATTTGGGCCAGATGCAACTCCAGTGACCACGTCAATAATGACAGGTGTCCTCTCACCTGCATTTCTTCTAAGTATAAACTGTCGTAACCTCGTTGCTCCTCTTGTCCGTCTGGAAGTGGTGGGGACTTCATCACCTGACGAATGAGGTGACTCAGCCATATATCTGTCACAATAAATAAGATGAAAGATAAATAAAACACTTATAAAATAACATATATTATTTAACAAAAGCCATAAATATTTACACAAACATGAAATTCATACATAATCATATGGATTGGTCATATATATATTCCCTCATTGTGATCTTCTTGTATTGCTTGTATATCATCAATTAGAGGGTCGTCATCCAAATTTATTGTCGTTTTAAATGGATGGTTGTCCGCGATATGAAGATTACTTAGATTCTCTTCTTTATCTTCAATTTGCCTTTTTCCTTGGAGAGCAACATACCAATGGTCAGACGTAAGATCTTTGACATAAAAAACCTGACTTGCTTGATATGCCATGATGAACGTTCGTCTCCATAACGAACCTTTCGAAAATCAACAAGTGTCATACCAGATTCATCTATTTTGACACCACTCTTATTGTCTACCCACTTACATTTGAAGAGTGCAACGGAAAACTTAGTTTAATCAACTTCCCATATCTCTTCAATTCTACCATAATATCTCATGGATCCAACTACAGGATTTTGATCTTTGGATGTGGCAAACTGTAGCGACTCGGCTTCTAGGATAAGAATGTTCTGTTATGCTCCATCAACTGCCATTTCTCTTATTGTCGTGGATAGTTGCCTTTACAACGACTTTGTGTGCTTCCAAAAATGGGATCACTTCATCTGTGTTGTTTAATATGTACAGATGTGCTTGCATCAATTCTTCACGACTTTTCGTCACCACATTCATACCTCGGATGCTTTTACTTGTAGAATATCTATTCAACCATGATGTCCGAGGGACTCCTATCGGATTTGCTTTAGTCATATACTCAGAGCAAAACTCAATACTTTCTTCAGCAATATATCTTTCAATCATTGAACCTTCCGGACGATATTGATTTTTGATGTACCCTTTCAAAATCTTCACATAACGCTCAATAGGGTACATCCATCTTAATTATACTGGTCCACACAACTTTATTTCTCTGACCAAAGGAACAAGTATATGCACCATATGTCAAAAAAGGATAGAGGGAAAAACATTTCTAGCTGACACAAGATGATGATAATTTCGCTTTGAAGTTCATCTAACTTTGTAGGATCGATGACTTTACTACAAATTGAAAAGAAAAATGAGCACAATCGAGTTATGGTGTGCCTAACTTTTTTGGGCAAAATTCCACGAATTGCCACTGGTAACAACTGTTGCATTAAGACGTGGCAATCGTGAGACTTCAGTCCGACAAGCTTTAAGTCCTGCATTGACACTAAGCTCTTGATATTTGAAGAGTATCCTTGTGGTACCTTGATACTCTTTAAACAAAGACAAAAACTTATCTTCTCTTGTTTGGACATCGTGTAACATGCAGGGGGCAAATAAGTATGTTTACCAATCTCTCTTGGTGCCAACTCTTCTTGAATCTTCATGTCAACCAAATCCAAACGCGCATTCACTCCATCTTTTGTTTTTTCCTGAATGTTTAGTAGTGTACCAATCAAGCTATCACAAACATTTTTCTCAACATGCATGACATCTATGCAATGTCTAACATCTAACTTTGACCAATATGGAAGATCAAGGAATATTGATTTCTTCTTCCAAGGGGTCGTTACAGAAGACTTCTTCGACGTTTTCCCAAATATATGATGTACTCTATTAACTTTCTCAGCAACTTCAAGTCCAGTAAGTGGAATGGGTGTGTTGTCTTTCTCTTGTTCTCCATTGAATGCTTTCTTTAACCTTCGATATGGATGATTAGATTGTAAAAATCGCCGATGACGCATATACATTGTCTTCCTTCCGTGTTTTAATTGTTAAGCTGCAGTGTTTTCTTCACATATAGCACATGCTTTATGACCCTTGATGGACAAATTTATGAACACCAAAATATGATGTCACAAACTTGTTTTTCAATCGGCAAGTATGACCGAATCATTCAAGTAATAAACTTGGTAAGACCAAGTATCGTTCTTCCCAAAGGACTCACGGCCTAGTTTAGTTATGTGGTTTCTTGATTAGCTAAGACTTAAAGACGAAATATTTGGAATTTAATATGCAAGACAGAAAATAAACATGTATGCATGAAGTTTTGATCAATGGCAAAAAGCAAAAGATAAACACTTTCAATGAAGTTTATGTATGAATATGTTGTTGGGGGTCAATTTCATCTTATCCACTCTCATATATTTTAGGAATTCAACATTCAAATCATCATTGTTAATGCCACTCTCTAAAGTACCTTTCTAGAAGGCTTCTCCCTAATCACGAGTTCATACAATTCCTAGCATTCCTAATGATCAGTTCATAAGTGCAGGAGCTTAACGACAACCAATATCATATTGGGAGAGATTCCCCGGATCTAGACTTCCCCGTACGTGCCCGTATCGAAAAAACCAATAATCATGCGTCGAATGACTTAAACAATGCAAGCATTAAGCAAAGAGGAAAAACCCTAACTAATGATGAAAGAAAGCATAAGTCTTAATTAAAAGATGTAAAAACAGATTCCATACATGAGAGCTTCACAAGATTACATTGATTCCCCAACAAACATACAGAGTTTAGTTCACCATATTCATGGTGAACCTAGATGAACAATAATGAAAGAATGAAAGAGATAGAAAAACCTGTGAAAGAGAAGAGGAGAGCTGTCACCATCTCCCAATCTACCCCAAGGGGTGGAAGAGAGAGTGTTTGCTTCGTTTCTGCCAAAGATACCTAACCCTAGGAAACCCTAAAGCTTAAATACCATTCGTAAATTACAAAAACTTAGGTCCAAGCCTATTAAAGTGCCGCTTAGCGGTAAAATACCGCTCAGCGGTAAGTGCGTGTCTTGTTTTCTCCCCTCAGCGGCCATTTTGCCCCTCAGCGGATCTCCCGTGAGTGCCTGAGTGCCGCTCAACGGTAAACTGCCGCTGAGCGGTGACTTCGGCTTCTCCTTTTGCACTTTTTGATGTCTTTTCTGATTTCATCTCTCTCCTTCTTCACTTCTTTCACCAAATTCACCTTAAAACCTGCACAAAAACACTGAAATCAAGCATAAACCTGTCCAGCTCTCTTATTTCGAAAAATATGAAGAAAAGCATGATTTCAAGCTAGTTTCTAAGTGTAAAAGTTGCTTTTAGTGTCAATTTTAATCATAAAAATAACAGTTTTTCAACTGTTATCAACCCTTCACACTGTACCCCGACAAATTACCGTAAGCTGGGAAGTCATTAATGGTGCAAAATAACATGGCATGCATCATGAAAGTTTCTGAAGCAAAGGCATCAAATATTTCAACCCCATCAACCCACAACAACTTCAAGTCTTCAACTAGTGGCCTTAGATAAACATCAATGTCATTTCCAGGCTGCTTTGGACCGGATATCAACATTGACAACATCATGTACTTTCTTTTCATGCACAATCCAGGAGATAAGTTGTAAATTATTAGTATAACGGGCCAACAACTGTGATTGGTACTTAAATTACCAAATGGATTCATTCCATCAGTAGCTAAGACAAACCTAAGATTTATACATTCTTCACCAAATTGGGGAAATTCTTGATCAATAATTTTCCATTGCTTTGAATCAGTTGGATGACGAACCAGCCCATCAGTTGTTCTCTCATCTGCATGTCATCTTAGGTTTTTAGCGTCCTTGGGATTCGCGAAAAAACGCTTAAGTCTGGCAACTAGTGGAAGGTACCAAACTACTTTCAAAGCAGAACCATTCTTTTATGTGTGACCACCATCTTCACCGTTATTTTTTGACTTGTATCGTGATAACCCACATTTTGGACACTTTATCAAAACTTCATTCTCATTCCTATATAATATGCAATCATTCAGACATGCATGTATCCGTTTATATTACATACCCATCGGACAAAGAATTTTTTTTTGCATCATAATTACGATTGGGTAACGTATTTCCATCTGGCAGCATTTCATTCAACAACGACAACAATTCTGTAAAACTCTTATCACTCCATCCATTGCTCGCCTTTAAATTCATGAGCCTTAACACCGCTGACAACCGTCTGAACTTAGTTGAACCCGCATACAAAGGAGTCTCCACATCGGTGGACATCGTTCATACTCATGCGCTTGGGCAAAAGCTTCTACGCCAACATCACGGATCATGTCCTCTAAGTTGTCTTCTTCTGCTTGATCTTCCATATCCATTGTGGAATCATAAAAATTTTCAGTTGGAGAGATAGTTGGAAAGTCTGTTAATTCACCGTGCCATATCCATGTTGTATAACTTCGTATGAAACCATCACAGATAAGATGTTCCCTAATATCATTTGCGTTCAACTTCCTCCCATTCAAACAGTTCACACAGGGACATCTGAACTTGACTTCATCATCACCACTTGTACTCGCAGTACGTTGCGCAAACTCTATAAATTCTTCTACTCCTCTCTCATACTCAGTGCTGATGCGTGGTAAATTAATCCACCCTCTATCCGTACGCATGTTTACTGAAATTGTTTACACAATTTCAATAATCTTGAATGATCACTTTGATCGTGTTTGTATTCAAGGTGTGACCCTATCCCATTCAAGAAGATTCACTTTTTTTAGTTTATTAAACATATCAATTTTAAACAACATATCTTAAATTTCAAAAGTTTTACCAGCAATTCGCATTGGTCTTCAGGTTACACGAAATTAAAGTGGTTATAAATCACAATCAAATATGCACCCGAAGATCAATACAAAACACAACGACAAATTTTCATGAAATTTAAGACATGTATATTAAAATTGATATGTCATAATAAACTATGAAAAAGTTATTACTCTTCTTAAACTGTCCAACCGGACAATTCAAGATTCAATACTTATAAATTATTATTACCATCTCCTCTCTATTCATTTGTAAAAAGTATATTTGTTGAAAAAAATCTAGAGATAGTAAATAATTTTTGTATTGAATCTCAAACGGGAAACTAAGGCTAATTCACAACAACAAACAATATATTGAAGCAAACAACTCGTGATTTCCAACCTTAAACTTTATTTAATCAGCAAACCAACCAATTTAATACAATAACCATTATATAACCATTATACCAATGTATTCATCAAATAACAATAACCAATATATCAATCTCACAACAACAATTATCAAACACATATCCATTTTAATACTAAAGAATAATAAAATCTATAATTCTATTTATCAAACAAATATCAAAATTTTATGATCAAATAACAATATAATTGCTAGTATTATGGCCAATATATCAATCCCCCACCAATTATTATCAATCAAACACAATAAAATATAATGAACCAACCGTGAAATGCACGAAAGAAATGGAAGTGGAGGCGGAGCCTGCAACGGTGGAGGCTGTAGTGGCGGAGTGTGACCGGCAGAGGCTACAGCGGAGGCAGTAGAATCAGTCGTTGGAGGCAGTAGCGTCATTCGTCGGAGGCAGCGCACAACAAGAGAAGGACGCAGAGTCGTGGACGGTTGAGGCACGGTGACGAAGAAGGAGAAGAAACGGAAGCAAGGCGAGAACGCCGATGGAGACACGACGTCCACAGAGGGGGAGGGGCGGCGAGGGAAGTGGGTAGTGGTGGAGGAAGGGCAATGAAACAGAAGAAGAAGAAATCTCGCGTGAATGAAACACAATTCTGGAATTTTAACTCCAGATATTACCTCGGTTAACCAAATAACCGAATCAGAAAGAGCCTACTACCTCGGCTATACCCAAGATCGATGCATAAACATTTCGTAAATTTAATTTTTCAAATTAAATTGAGCTATATGCCTCGGTTATCCGCCCACCCGAAGCGGAAAAGCCTCTACGGCCTCGGTTTCAAGCAACCGAAGCAGTATCTTGTTGTACTAGAACGTAGAATGTTCAGAGGGAGCAGTTTTTAGCAGGCTATACTGCCTCGGTTCTGAGTGCTAACCGAGGTAGTATCTCTGTCTCCAAAATGTTGTCAGTGGCAGCAGGGCAACGTGGCAGGAGTGCAAGAAGAGCAGGCATATATGCCTCGGTTCTGTGTGCTAACCGAGGCAGTATCTCTGTCTCCAAAAAGTTGTCAGCTGAAAGGTCAGAGTTTGGTAATTTTTGAAAACTTATATGCTTCGGGTAGCTCTAGGAACCGAAGCAGTATGGCTTTTAGGCCTCGGGTGATTGAGAACTGATGCATATAGTGTGTTTAGAATTACAGTAATGCCACCACATTTTGATACGCTTCAGTTTTGATGAAATCGAAGCGTAATGTGCGAGTTTGAATCTCCTTTTTTTACTAGTGTAAAAGTAAAAATCTTTTCAACTTAAGGATACAATTGTATTTAAAATAGTGTGGGGAGGTGGAGGAAGTATATGGTGGTGGTGGTTGGAGCAACACCCTCAGTGAATGTGCTAAGACTTGCCCATGTCCGCGACATTGGATCTAGCTATACATAGTTTTTTTTTTCTTTTTTCTTTTTATGGGCAGTAAAGATGGAATAAATAAAAAAGTATTTAGGATACTTCAATCTTTTTACAAAGAATATATATAAATGTGACGATAACCTAAATTACTAAAACCTAATTCAATACTTCATAAAATCCCTCTTACAGAAAGTTATCTTGTTTGATACACCTTTTATCGTTTTATCACTATCGTCATTGATTTTATTGTTGATCTTTCTTAGTCTTGTTCATTTAATCCTTTTGTGCTTGTCGTTATAATTTCTAGTACCAATTTCTTCATCTCTCATTCCTACATGCCTGCACACATCTAACAAAATGTAACAAGGTGTAATAGACCTCTCTACCTCACAATGTATATTATGGGTAACATTGGTTAGGAATGTTTTAACTTTGCGAATGAGGCATGATATTCTCGATAGGCGATTTGACTTAACTCTACTTGATGACTTAGTCTTATTGGCTAGACAAATTGGGTCAACTAATTGGATCTTGAGAATATATTTGAATGAATTAACTGACAATCCTTTATAAGTTTTTCAATTTTATGAGATTTTCACTTGTTTACATAATATTCCACAAATAAAATCCAATTATTTCTATTTTCAAAATTATTTCATAAACTCTTAGTTATTTTAAAAAATAATAATACAAATATCAATAAAAGATAAAAATAAACATCATAAAAATCATCATAATGACAATTATGATAGCTAAAACTTTAGTAACTAATGTAAGAAATTAATTTAGACTCTATTTCCCAAATCAATTATAATATTTTGTTAATAATTGTACTATATGAAATATACCGATTAGAGTTAATGGTCATTTATAGGCAGTTAGCAGGTATATTAGTAGGTATTAAGGGGTCAGATTTCCTTACGCTTTACAAATATACGGTATTAATAATTGATTATTGGGTTTGATTGCCTAAAAATATATTGCGTTAATGGTTAATCAATGTGTTTTGCTGCCACAAGACGTTACACTTAATTTAATCGATTAAAAGCGTCAGAGAGGCAAAAAACGATAAATGGAAGAGTCTTTGCTTGAGTCTATAAACAGAATCTCATTTCCCTTCCACAACAACTCTTCCCTTATGCTCTAGTACTCAGAAACCTTTGAGACTCGTGTGTTCTTGTTCGACTTCAGAAACTCTCGTCTGTGCAGCTAGTGAAGTGCTCCTACGGTGACAGACACTAGTGCAGAAAAGGCCTTTAACGTCACCCTTTAGACATTCACCCTCGAATATCCAACGTACAAAATGATCGGTGACATTTTCCATAAATAAAACAACCATATAGACGTTTGTTGTAGAGGGAATAGACATCTAAAGCCATATAGACGTTTGATGTGGGGGAACAGACTTCTATATACTCATTTTTTAAATCTAAAAAGTCACTTTTTGACTCCATTTAGACGCCCGATCCCGCCAATCCGACTTCTACATCCATATAGACGTCCGATTTGGGGGGAACTGACTTTTATATACTCACTTTTGAAATCTAAAAAGTCACTTTTTAACTCCATTTAGACGTCCGATCCCACCAATCCGACTTCTACAATCATATAGATGTCCGATGTGGGGGGAACCGACTTCTATATAATCATTTTTTAAATCTAAAAAGTCACTTTTTAACTCCATTTAGACGTCTGATCCCGCCAATCCGACTTTTACAGCCATATAGGAGTTCGATGTGGGGGGAACCGAGTTCTAAATACTCATTTTTGAAATCTAAAAAGTCACTTTTTAACTCCATTTAAACGTCCGCTCCCGCCAATCCGACTTCTCCAACCATATAAACGTTCGATGTGGGGGGGACCGACTTCTATATACTCATTTTTTAAATCTAAAATGCACTTTTTAACTCCATTTAAACGTCAGATCTTGCCAATACGACTTCTAGAACCATATAGACGTCTGATGTGGGGGAAATCGACTTCTATATGGCTGCATTAAAACACCGCAAACGCGAGGCAGTAGTTACGAGCACTTAATGTTCGTCTTCTTCGTCGAATTTTTTCTCCACGGGTTACGTTTTTCAGGTTCGTTTTTTCACTTTTGCATCAATATAAATTAATTTTACTCCAATTACATCACTCTTTGATGCATTATCTTTCAATTGAACCGATTAAAATGCACTTTCATTCGGTTTTGGTGCAGTTTTGCTCGTGTCCTTGGACGGCGATTTCTTCTGTTTTGCACTCCTCCAATTCTCTCCACTACATTTTTAAAACCATCCAATACAAAAAAACATACAATACATCCTCTTCAACTAAACTATAAAGTTGTAAACTTGAATCACCATGAGCCAGGAGCAACCCGAGAGGCCTTAAGCGAAAAAAGATCCAATAAAATACGACAATGTTTTAGACGTCTGATCTATAGTGTCAAACGTCTGACTTGTATGGATCGAACGTCTATATAGACGTCTGACCTATTGGGTCCGACATCTCATTAACGTCACCCATATAGACGTCGAACAGAGATTAGACGTTAAAAGCCCAAAATAACAAACGTCTAAAGCCCTTTCTGTACTAGTGAGAGGAATATCCAATTCATACTTGGTGCATCCAAGGAGTTGTTTGGAAGAGGAAATCATCGTTCGTGAAGTATTCGGAGGAAGTGTTCATCCTTTGTGAAGATTCAAAGGAAGTGATCATCCTTCATGAAGTATTCAAAGGAGGTGTTCGTCCGTTGGTGTGTTTAAGGGAAGTGTGTCTCATCTCTTATGGCTTCAAGAGAGGAGTTTTCTAAACTATTACAAATTGTATCTCTGTGATTGTAGTTTGTAATTGTGTTGTGATTAGTGAACTGTTTATCTTGTTTTGATATAGGCGACTGGAAGTAGGATTCGTAAGATCCGAACCAAGATAAAATCATTTGTGCAAATTTCTCTCAACCTTACTCTCTATTTGTTATTATTATTTGGTTAGTATGTTTAATTTAGTAGAAATTCAAAAGTGATAGAAGCAACTCCTCTCTTCAAGATCGAGCAGCTCCATGAATAAGGATGGCAATTTTACCCGCGGGCATGGGTACCTGTGGGTAAAATCCGTGGCGGGTAGTAACTATCCGCGGATATTTACTACCCGCGGGTAACGGATAGCGGGTATTTTAATACCCACTTCTAAACAGGTTGGGTACGGGTAGTATACTACCCGCCCCGCGGGTACCCGTTACTCTCAAAAAATTAAAAAATAAATAATTTATATATTTTTTAATTAAAAATAAAATAAAATTATATTCTATTAGTTTAAATTTAATTAAAATTAAATTTTAATTTACATTTAATTTAATTTATATTATATATATATATTTGTATTTTTATTTAAATTTTATTTTTAAAATGTATTAAATATATTTTTTTAATTTTTTGCGAGTATCCGCGGGTTTTAAAATACTTGCGGATATTTTTTAAACGAGTACCCGGCGGGTAACGGGTCGGGTAGCGGGTACAATTTTATTCGGCGGGTCGGGTTATGGGTAGGTAGTACCCGTGCCCGACCCGACCCGTTGCCATCCAGAGGAGGTGTGCATCCCTTGGTGTGTTTAAGGGAAGTGTGTCTCATCTCTTATGGCTTGAAGAGAGGAGTTTTCTAAACTATTACAAATTGTATCTCTGTGATTGTAGTTTGTAATTGTGTTGTGATTAGTGAATTGTTTATCTTGTTTTGATATAGGCGACTGGACATAGGATTCGTAAGATCCGAACCAAGATAAAATCATTGGTGCAAATTTCTCTCAACCTTACTCTCTTTATTTGTTATTATTATTTGGTTAGTAAGTTTAATTTAGTAGAAATTCAAAAGTGATAGAAGCAACTCCTCTCTTCAAGATCGAGCAGCTCCATGAACCAAAAGTAGGTAGCATAATGGTTTGATGAAGGAAATCGGAGGTGCACACCACTTTATCAATTCAAGTTCTCTGTCTTGTGCCACCTTAGAACACTCATTCTCTAGCCTCCTTCCCTCTTAGAAGGCTTTCTGAGTTAGAACCACTATATACACACCTCTAAAACCGCACCAAACATTTCATCAAACACCTTCCGTGCACCTCCAACTGCATCTGTGTTTTCCATTCTGCTGCCACCTCTGGTCCGAGAAGCTGCTCATTCTTGAAGAGTGGAGTTGCTTCTATAAAAAAGACACACATTTTTATTAAAAACCAATTCAACACCCTCTTGGTTTGTTATCCCATGCTAACCATTTCACTACAGCCGCTCTGACAAGTTGGACCACGAACGTTCAACCTTGTCATAATCTAATGACTTCTCATTATAAAAATAAAATATTGAATATTTTATTAAATGAATATTTTTTTAAGTAAAAATATCTTGCACAGGAAGGTTCAATCCCTTACCCCTTGGTCAGTTAGACCACCAAAGTTCAACCTTGTCAGGTTCTAATGACTTCTCATTATTAGAATAAAATATTAAATATTGTATTTAACGCATATTTTTGTGACTAAAAATATCATGCACAAGAAGGTTCAATCCCTCACCGCTTGTTAGTTGGACCACCAAGTTCAACCTTGTCAGCTTCTAATGGCTTCTCATTATAAAAATAAAATATTCAGTAAAAATATAATGCACAACCGCTTGGTCACCTGGACTACCAACGTTCAACCTTGTCAGGTTTTAATGGCTTCACATTATAAAAATAAAATATTGAATATTTTATTTAACGCATATTTTTGTGAGTAAAAATAGCCTTGCACTTCAATCTCTTACCACTTGGGCAGTTGGACCACAAAAGTGCAACCTTTTCAGATTATAATGGCTTCTCATATAAAAATAAATTATTGAATTTTTTTAGCGCTTATTTTTGTGAGTGAAAATATCTCGCACAGGAAAAAGTTCCAAAGAGAATAATTAGCGTCTATTTCAACACCAGTGAAAAAGTTCCAAAGAGAACTCCTAGCATAACATCTACCACTCAACCTTGGAAAAAGTTCCAAAGAGAACTCCTAGCGTCTACTGCTCAACCTAGGAAAAAGTTCCAAAGAGAACTGCTAGCGTAGTGTCCACCGCTCAACCTTGAAAAAAGTTTGAAAGAAAACTCCTAACGTCTACTGCTCAATCTAGGAAAAAGTTCCAAAGATTTAGTGTCTACTGCTCCGCCTGGCAAAAAGTTCCAAAGAGAACTCATAGTGTCTACTATTCAACCTTGGAAAAAGTTCCAAAGAGAACTCCTAGCGTCCACTACCCAACCTAGGAAAAAGTTCCAAAGAAAACTCCTAGCATTTACTGCTCAACCTAGGAAAAAGTTACAAAGAGAAGTCTTAGTGTCCACTGCTCAACCTAGGAAAAATTTCGAAAGACTCCTAACGTCTACTGCTCAATCTAGGAAAAAGTTCCAAAGAGAACTCCTAGCGTCTACTACTCAATATAGGAAAAACTTCCAAAGAGAACCCCTAGAGTTCGTCGCTCGGTGTAGAGAGGAATGAAAACTTAAAGCGCATCAAAAATAGACTCCCTAAATACTACATGAGCGACCTCTCTTAAGCTGATAATAATCCCTGCTCACTTGTTTCAATAAAGAGCTTGCTTGGGCTTGGGGGACTAATGTACAATATGAAATATACTGATCAGAGTTAATGGTCAATTTTGGGCAGTTAGTAGGTATATTAACAGGTAATAATGAGTCAGATTGCCTTACGCTTTACAAATATACAGTATTAATAATTGATTATCAGGTTTGATTGCCTAAAAATATAATGCGTTAATTATTAATCAATGTGCTTGGCTGTCACAAGCCCTATAAATATACTATTTATGTTCAGGTAAATTAAAGTTGATCTATCCTAATAAAATAAACACCTCTTTGAAAAAGATATCTTTCTTGAGCGTGAGATTGTCTTCTGCAAGTGAACACCCATCAGAGTGGATTGCGTTCTTGGAGAGGATTGGATGATCGGAACAGAACAGAGAAAGGAAGGATGACCGATTGTCATACCAATTCAACCGAAACATTTGGCGCCCACCGTGGGGCCGAGCGACATCCCCATGAAATCACAAGGAACTAGACGCGTGCTCAGTCTCGACATCGCTACTTCAGATCGATACTAGTTTTAGTATCAAGAGCAAAAAATTCCATAACAATGTATGAAGCAAGGTTCAACCTCTTACAGCTTTGTCAGTTTGATGACCAACGTTCAACTTTGTCAAGTTCTAATGGCTTCTCATTATAAAAATAAAATATTGAATATTTTATTTAACGAATATTTTTGTCAGTAAAAATATCCTGCACAAGAAGGTTCAATTCCTTACCCCTTCGTAAGTTGGACCACCAAAGTCCAACCTTGTCAGTTTCTAGTGGCTTCTCATTATAAAAATAAAATATTGAATATTCTATTTAACGGATATTGGAGTAAAAATATTGAATTAATGCATGTTTTTGTGAGTAAAAATATCCTCTATAGGTATGCTCAATCCCTTACTGCTTGGTTAGTTGGACCACCAAATTTCAACCTTGTCAGATTCTAATGGCTTCACATTATAAAAGTAAAATATTGAATATTTTTCTAACACATACTTTTGTGAGTGAAAATATCTTGCAAAGGAAAAAAGTCCAAAGAGAACTCCTAGCTTTTACTGCTCAACCTATGAAAACGTTCCAAAGAGAACTCCTAGCGTAGCGTCTACCGCTCAACCTAGGAAAAAGTTCCAAAGAGAACTCCTAGCGTCTACCGCGTAACTTAAGAAAAAGTTCCAAAGAGAACTCCTAGCGTAACGTCTACCGCTTAACCTAGGAAAAAGTTCCAAAGAGAACTCCTAGCGTTTATTGCTCAATTAGGAAAAGGTTCCAAAGGGAACTCCTAGTGTCTACTGCTCAACCTGGAGAAAAGTTCCAAAGAGAACTCCTAGCCTCTACTACTCAATCTAGGAAAAAGTTCCAAACAGAACTCGTAGCATCCACTGCCCAACCTAGGAAAAAGTTCCAAGGAGAACTCCTAGCGTCAACTACTCAACCTAGGAAAAAGTTCCAAAGAGAATTCCTAGCGTCCACTGCTCAACCTAGGAAAAAGTTCCAAAGAGAACTCCTAACTTCTGCTGCTCAATCTTGGAAAAAGTTCCAAAGAGAACTCCTAGTGTCTACTACTCAACCTAGGAAAAAGTTTCAAAGAGAACTCCTAGAGTTCATCGCTCGGTGTAGAGAGGAATGAAAACTTAAAGCACATCGAAAATAGATTCCCTAAATACAACGTAAGCGACCTCTCTAAGCTCATAATAATCCATGTGCACCTCTTTTAGTAAAGAGTTTGTTTGGGCTTGGGGGACTTATGTACTATATGAAATATATCGATTGGAGTTAATGGTCATTTATGAGCAGTTAGTAGGTATTAATGAGTCAGATTGCCTTACGTTTTACAAATATGTTGTATTAATAATTGATTATTGGGTTTGATTGCGTAAAAATATACTGCGTTAATGGTTAATCGATGTGTTTAGCTGCCACAAGCCCTATAAATATACGATTTATGTTTAGGTAAATTAACTCCTATCTATCCTAATAAAATAAAGACCTTTTTGAAAAAGATATTTGACTTGAGCGTCAAAGTTTGTTCTCTAGGTCAACAACCCATCAGATTGGATTCCGTTCTCGAAGAGGATTGGACGATCGAAAGAGACCAGAGCAAAGAAGGACGACCGACCCTTTGACCAATTTAACCGAAACAATAATGAAATAAATTTTACAAAATAATAATTTTTAATTTGTAAAATAGTTTTTAACTTATTTAATATAATAGTTAATTATTTTTTGTTTTTAAATTAAATTGTTATTTAATGATTTTCTTATTCTGTTCACACATTAGAGTTATAATTCCACACAACTCATACTTTGAAATAATATACACTATGTGAACCAAGTGTAGTTTTCATTAATCTCCATAGTTTATGCCTTCCAAAGTAAGTTAGAAAAATGAGAAAAGAACGACATCCATGTCCACATCAATGGTCCTTTTTGTTTTATATATTTGTTGCTGCCTATCAACATAATATTATGTATAGATGTATAAATAAATTAAATTCAGCATTTACTCTTATATGATAAATTAAATTCAACATTTAGAAATTCATTGAGATTGGTCTTATATATTCTTATTACTATATAATTTTAATATTTTATCTTTAAGTTGTTTTCTAAGTAAAATATATTTATTCATTTCTGATCATAAAGTACTAAATTATATATTATTAGTATTTTTATATTATAATTTAGAGAAGAACCTGGATCACATTCTTTTTATTAAACATTCTTAATATTTTACGCTTCTTCGTTATGCACATAACTTCACACTAGGCAAAGAAATTATTTTTCAAAATTTCAAACTAGTCTTTTTATTATCTTTTTCTTTATTTGGTCTGTTCAATTACCATCTCTCTCAATCTACATTCTTTAATTTATAATCTTATATTCGAAAAAAAAGTGACAACTATTTGAATTAAATCTATATGACTATTTTAGATTGCTTGCTGTAAATCAATACTAATGAAGAATATTTTTCAATTGCAAATTTTTGGTACATAAAAATAAACAGTAATTTTATTAATGCGTATATATAGTTTTAATTTAAAATAAACAGACTATGTAAAGTATTATAAAGTAAGTTGGAAGCAGTCTACATTGTATGCTAAAATAACAATTATTTTCCAAATATGTGACTTATATTTATTTATTATTATTTTTAGTTTTATGAAATCAACTTTTGAGAATATAAATGAAGCCAGGGAGCATTCTAAAATAAACATATAAGGAGAAAGAGAAAAGAACTGAATCATACTTTCTTTCTCGCAATATAATACCTTTGTTTACTTTCCTCTCTCTTATATTATTTAAAATCAAAAAAACTATAATGATTTCTTATTTTCTCAAATCATTTTATGTCCTTCTGCTGCTTTCTTTGCTTGCCTCAGGAATTAGTGTGAAAATGAAGAACTCAAGTGAAAGTGGTGAAGCAAAGTGCATAGAGAGGGAGAGGCAAGCACTCCTCAGCTTCAAAGAAGGCCTCATAGATGACTTTGGCATACTCTCCACTTGGACCAACCATCAGAATAATACAGATTGCTGCAAATGGAAACGCATTCAATGCAACCATGAAACCGGTCGTGTACATCTGCTTGATCTTCATGGAAACTATTACAATAATGCACAGTACTTGAGAGGTGCAATCAATGTCACTTCATTGATTCATTTGCCATACATTCAACATCTTGATCTCAGCCATAATTATTTTGTACTGAGTTACATACCAGAGTTCACGGACTCATTCACCAACTTAAGATATCTCGATCTCTCCAAGTCTTTTTTCTCGGGGAGGATTCCTTCTACACTTGAAAATCTCTTACAACTACGTTATCTAGATCTTGGGGAAAATATTCTTTGGGGAAAAATTCCCATTGAGATAGGGAATCTGAAACACTTACAGTATCTCGATCTTGGACTATTCTATCTTTCCGGAAAAATCCCATCTCAAATTGGGAATCTTAGAAAGCTACAACATCTCAGTATAGGAAGTAATAGTCCTCTGTATATAAGGAAAGAGCCAAAGTATATTTCAAAATCTCTTTCTGGAGTAATCCCTTTTCGCATAGGGCATCTTCCATTATTGCATACTCTCCGACTAGTTGGCAATTTTGATATACAAGCTAAAGATGCAAAATGGCTGTCTACTCTCCATTCCTTAACCATTCTTAGGCTGAGTTCATTGCAAAGTCTTAAATCCTCTCACCAGTGGCTGCAAACTATCAGTAAAATCATTCCAAACTTAACAGAGTTGAGGCTAGTTGATTGTAATCTTCTGGAAAGTGATATTCGATCTTTGTTCCCTTCTCACTCTTCAAATAACTCCACCTCTCTTACCATACTAGATCTGTCTTCTAATATGTTGTCATCATCAATACTTCAATTCTTGTTTAACTTTAGCCTTCATCTTCAAGAGCTTTATCTTTCTCACAATAATATAACTTTGTCACCTTCTCTGTGTTCAAATTTTCCATCTCTTAAGGTCCTCGATCTCTCTTACAATAATCTTGCATCATCAATGTTTCGACCTAATTTTAATATCAGCTCCAAACTAGAAGAGCTTTATCTTGAAAATTGCAGTCTTATGGATGGAAATTTCCTTCTTTCATCTACTTCTACAATGAATTCTTTGTCCTCACTTATGTCACTTGATCTCTCAAATAACTTGCTAAAATCATCTCCAATGTTTTACTGGCTTTTTAACTTCACCACCGATCTGGTTTCCATTGACCTTGATGGTAACTTGTTAGAAGGTCCAATTCCAGATGAATTTGGGAAAGCGATGAACTCTCTTGACTATCTTTCTCTCTCCAATAACAAACTCCAAGGCAAGGTTCCGTCTTTCTTTGGGAGGATGTGCAGATTACAAGTATTGGACCTCTCAAATAACAAGTTAAATGGTAAATTTCCGACCTTCACAAAAAATTCTTCATGGTGCAGCAGACACATATTTCGGAGATTGAACTTATCTTATAATCAAATTACTGGTAGAATACCCGAGAGCATCAGACTGCTATCTCAGTTGGAAACTTTATCGTTGCGATGGAATTCTTTAGAGGGTGATGTCACTGAATCTCATCTCTCTAACTTTTCCAAATTATATCTCTTAGACTTGTCGCATAACTCATTGTCGGTAAAATTTGGCTCGAGCTGGGTTCCTCCTTTTCAATTAACGTACTTGTTTCTTGCATCTTGCAAGGTAGGACCCAGTTTTCCTAGTTGGATCCAGACACAAAATTCCATAATCCAACTAGATATATCTAATAATGGGTTGAATGATTTCCTACCAGAATGGTTTTGGAACAAGTTGCAAATGTTGTACAGTGTGAATATGTCTCACAATAATCTCATTGGTTCAATCCCTGATATGCAATTAAAGCTTCCTTTCAGACCATCTATATTTCTAAGTTCAAATAAATTTGAGGGAAAAGTTCCATTATTTTTGCTACAAGCTTCCGAGTTGTTACTCTCTGAAAATAAATTTTCAGATTTCTCATGTGGAAACGTCACAGCTGCAAACTTGGCCACTTTAGATTTATCAGATAATCAAATAAAAGGACAACTTCCAGATTGTTGGAAATCAACAAATCGATTATTGTTTCTTGATTTAAGTAGCAATGAATTGTCAGGGAAGCTTCCTAACTCTATGGGCACCCTTGTTAACTTGGAAGCTTTGGTTTTACGAAACAATAGGTTGACGGGTGAATTGCCTTCTTCTTTGAAGAATTGCAAGAGATTAATTATGTTGGATGTGAGTGAGAATATGTTTTCAGGTCGAATACCATCATGGGTTGGAGAAAGCATGCAGCAATTGATAATCTTGATCATGCGAGGGAATCAATTCTCTGAAAATCTCCCCCCTCATATATGTTATTTGAACGATATTCAATTGTTGGATATTTCTAGGAATGAGTTATCAGGAGGAATTCCAACTTGCTTAAACAATTTCACTGCATTATCTCAAAACACCGTCAACAAAATTGAAACTGAAAGTCGTGTGTATTGGTACAATAGTACTTACTCTGAAACTTATAATTTTTTTATTTCTAGTTATTATTCATTTCATATAACATGGATGTGGAAAGGTGTGGAACAGAAATTCAGACGTCCAGAATTAACTCTTCTGAGCATTGATCTCTCATGTAATAATTTAATTGGTGAAATTCCGAAGGAGATTACATACATGCTGGGGTTAGTTTCTTTGAATTTATCAAGAAACAATTTGAGGGGAGAAATTCCTTCCGATATTGGAAATTTAAGTTTACTTGAATCCCTTGACTTGTCAAGAAATAAATTCTATGGGAGAATTCCTTCTTCTCTTTCCCAAATGGATTTTCTCCAAATATTAGACTTGTCACACAATTCTCTTTCTGGAAGAATCCCATTGGGGAGACACATGGATACATTTGATGCCTCTAGTTTTGAAGGAAATGTTGATCTTTGTTGGAAACCACTTGAAGAAAGTTGTCCTGGAGATGAGACAGTGACAAAGTCTAAAGGAGAAGAAGTCGATGATGAAGATGATAATTCAGTTTTCAATGGAGCATTATACATGAGCTTGGGGATAGGATTCTTCACAGGCTTTTGGGGCTTATTAGGTCCATTACTACTTTGGAAATCATGGAGAATGACTTATCTGAGGTTCTTGAACAGACTAATAGCCTATCTATTTGTAATGGTTGAAGTGAACTTAGCAAAGCGCCAAAGGTAGATCAAAGACTGACAGAGTGCAAAAGGTGGCTCAAAAACTAGCTGGTACATAACTCTAATAACTTCTTTCTTTGAATTTTATAGTCCTTATTTCTCCTTCAGATAAGTAAATCAGTAAGTAGGTTTTATATTGAAATCGAGAATACCTTTCTAGAAAGAAATGTACAAGGCTTGCCATGAATGTAAGTGTTAGAATTTGGTTCTTGCTTACAATATAGCACTAAACGTACTTTAATTAATTGTATGTCTCTCTAAGCTACATACTGATTTTCATCAATTTTATTAAACGTTGATTATACCCTACGCTTCTATTCATGACTTCACTATTGGTAGTTCCATTTTTTCTAGAAATAATTGTTTTTGTTGGTGTAAAGGAATTATTGATAGTGTGCTCTGTTATGATAAGTTTTCATTTTTTTCAAATGAATTCTGCTTAGGCCCTTTTAAAAATGCTTACATGTTATACACTTATTTTGTGTACTCTATTGAGTTTAAAGAATTTAGTTTACAACTAAAATTTGATCTCCAAATTGTTTTCCATCATTATTGATATTGTTTGTAATCATTTAGTTTATAGAAATTCGCTTCATTTAGTTTATCATTAATATTTGGTTTCCAATTTTTTTTCCTTCATTACTAATTTTTGTCATATAAATTTTAGCACCAAATTTGCAGTTTATAATGATTTGCTTCAAGAGTTCATTATGAGATGAAAGCGTTACATATTGTTGGCAGTGTGAGATCTGGAGGTTGAAGTTTCATGCAGCAATGATCTGATAGTGTGTGGCTGTATAATCTATAATGTAAATCTAATTTTAAGCCAAGAATTCGAGATATCCTAATTTGTATATGTAAGAATATGGGATATCTCAAAAATTTGTAATTCAGAATCCATTGAATATCTTCTTTTAATTACTCTTTCATACATTCATATTCCAATGGCTGTGACATTACATCTAACTTCTTATCATGTGAAAGTATATTAATATTGTTGATGTTATTTTACATTCAAAATTGGAATTTTAAAATAAAAATTTCGATAATTGTCGTTCAATTATGGTTATCAGATTCCAAATTTTATTATTGATAACATGCTATACCTAAAGATATATGAATGAAGAAGTTCTATATATACTCAAAGCAAGTAACCTTCATTTGATTGCTTGCGCTCATTGCTTCAACTATCCGCTCAGCGCCTAGAGCTACTTTTTGGGATGCTCTCTCTTCTCAATTTCCTCAGTTCCTTAGCACATCTTTCCTGCATTGGTCAAATTTTATTCAGCGGATTGTTAAGTTTGAAATAATGTTCAAGTTTTTCTAGCACGTTTACATTTGTTTGGGTGTTTAATTCATAGTTTTACTGCAAATTAAGAGTTAGAATTCTGTTTTTTTTGTTTCTCAAAATTGTACTAGATAACTATTTTTGGATCATCTTTAGATTAAAATAATTATTTTTTCAGTTTTATTCTTTAAGTTGTTTTTTTAAATTTAATTTTTTTTATTTGCCTTTTCTTTAAACTTAACCATTTTTTTAATTAAAAATATTTCTACAAAATAAATAAAAACTATTTACAATAAAATTTTTAAAATTATTAATATTTAATTTTATAATCATAATAATAATTTTATTAATTTTTAATTACACTTGCCTTATCTCAATAAATCTGGTTTTAAAGCTTTAGTCGAATATGAAATAATTTTTTGGGAAAATAAATAACAAAGCAAGACATAAAAAATTTTGTTGATTAGATTATCTTCATTGAAGGTAGAAAGGTGGATTTAAACGAGGAAGTGAAGACAATATTGACATATAAGACTTTTAGTTAAAAATAGTAAATCAATTTTACCGGTTGTGTTTGTTTATCCATTCTTATTAGATAAAGACTATATTTTTATTAGATAACGACTATATACTTGTATATCTATATTTATATTACGTGTCTTTTTATTGTTTTATTATTAAAGAATTAATTTACAAAATAATAAAAAGATCTTGTAAAACAAATATAATGTTATCAAATACTTAACATACAAAATACAAGAAATATGTTTATTATCGAAGGATTAATACCCACAGCTTTTGTCTTTCGGTAAATTGATTATCAAAGGTTTTTGTCCTTCGGTAATTGGACAGTGACAGTATCGAAGGAATGCGTCCTTGGGTAAGGTTCAATTCAGTGAAATTAGAATTTGGAATTTCGCTATCCCATTCTCCCAAATTCAGTATTGTGAAAGCTTCTCCTCCCAAAAAGAACCTCTCGACCCTAATCTCCCTTCGCTACCGCACATCGTCTTCCTCCTCTTTATCAAACCCCAACACCACCCCTCCCTCCTCTACGCCAATCGCAAACCCTCCGATGACATCGACACCTCCTTCTTCGACAACGTCAAGCCATTGGAAGACATTGACTTCAACCCTCCAGAGCCTCCGGAGGGATTTGTCGCCCCTCTCTCCTTCGACGATGGCCCCCTCGAGTCGGAGGACGAGATCGCCGCAACCTACGTTGAGCTCTACGGCCCCGCCTTTAGCGGCGTTTCCGTTCTTGGGAATGACGTCTTCGAAATGGACCCCCTGGTGAAGCAGGACACGGGGTTCGGGTCCGACACGACGAAGGAGAAGGTCCGCGAAGGGTTCGAAGAGGGTGGTCCAGGTGAGGAGGGTGACGAAGGTTGTTAAAGGAGGGAAGCAGTTACGCTTCAGAGTTGTCGTCATTGTCGATGACAAGAAGGGCCAAGTCGGCGTCACAGTTAGCAAGGCCAAGGAAGTCATCGCTGCCGTTCAGAAGTCCGCCTCCAATGCCAGGAGGAACATCATGAAGGTGCCAATGACTAAGTACTCCACTTTTCCCCACAGGTACTTTCTCGACCTTACCTTACCCTATGATGAAAAATTTATGAACACCGAAAAACGGCGCCACAAACTTGTTTAACAATCGGCAAGTGTGACCGAATCGTATCAAGTAATAAAACAAGGTAAGACCAAGTATCGTTTTCCCAAAGGACTCACGGCCTAGTTTAGCTATGTGATTTGTTGATTATTTAAGACTTAAGAACAAATTGATTGTAGGTTTCAATGCAAGAGATAGTAATTCAATATGTATGCATGAATTTGATCAATGGAGAAAAACATAATACAAACACTTCAATGAATTAGATGGATGAGTATGTTGTTGGGGTTATCAATTTCATCTTATCCACTCTCATATATGTTTAGGAATTCATCATTCTTATCATCAATGCTAATGCCACTCTCTAAATCACCTTGCAAGAAGGTCTATCCTTAATTACGAGTTCATACAATTCCTAGCATTCCTAGTAATTAGTTCTTAAAGTGCAGGAGCTTAAAAGCAACCAATATGCTATTGGGAGAAATTCCCCGGATCTAGACTTCTCCGTACGTTCCCGTATCGACAAAATCAATAATCATGGCAATGAATGAGTTAAACAAAGCAAGCAATAAGCAAAAAGGAAAAACCCTAGCTAAAGATGAAAGAAAGCATATATCTTAATATAAGACGTTAAAATAAATTCCATATATGAGAGTTTCACAAGACTACATTGATTCCCCAACAACAATACAAGGTTTAGTTCACCATATTCATGGTAAAACTAGATGAACAATAATGAATGAAAGAAAGATAGAACCCTAGAAAGAGGAGAAGGTAGCCTGAGCATCCAAGATCTTCCTTCAAGGGGTGGAAAAGAGAGTGTTTGCTTCGTCTCTGCCAAAGATACAAACCCTAGGACGTCCTAAAGCTTATATATTATTCTAAAATTACAGAAAATTAGGCCCAAGCCCAAAAATAGTGCCGCTCAGCGGTAAGTGCGTGAGTTGTTTTTCTCCCCTCAGCGGCCTTTTCACCCCTCAGCGGAGCCAACGTGACTGCTTGAGTGCCGCTCAGCAGTAAACTGCCGCTGAGCGGCAGTTGCGACTTCTCCTTTTGCACTTTTTGATGTCTTTTCTGATTCCATCTCTATCCTTCTTCACTTCTTTCACCAAATTCACCTTAAAACCTGCATAAAAACACTGAAATCAAGCATAAACCTGTCCAGCTCTCTTATTTCTAAAAATATGACCAAAAGCATGATTTCAAGCTAATTTCTAAGTGTTAAAGGTTGCTTTTAGTATTAATTTTAAGCATGAAAATAACAGTTTTTCAACTGTTATCACAACCTCAAACTTAGAACTTTGCTTGTCCTCAAGCAAACAAGATGTAACTCAATCTTCTACAAATCCTTATAATGGTTCACTCATTCAAAAATCTTCTTTTCAAGATAAGTAAAGACTTCAATCAAACTCATGACAAAGATTTCAATCAAGATGTGCACATGCCTTAGTGTTCACAAAGTCACTTAATATCCAACAAATGCTATTTTTCATGAATGATCAATCAACTAAACATGGATGTTCATGTGCTCAATGAATATTTCCTCACTAGGTAAAGTGTTTCACTCAAACACAAGTGTATAAGAGGTAATCACTCATTCACTCTACTATCACAATGTCACATGAATCGTCTTTGCCTTTCATTTAACCACAATCAAATAAATTCACAAGCATGCATCATCACAAGGACTTTTTCAATGGCTTATAATGTGGCTAGGCTAACAAGAAAATTGGTTTTTCTGGATCACAAAACCCTTGAGTTAAGAGAATCATATCAACACAATCATTCTTATTTATTCCCAACTTTCTTTTGCATTGAGCTTTGCTTTTTTTTTTCTTTCTCTTTTTCTTTTTCTTTTCACATTCTTATTTCTTAGCACTTAGCTCCATGCTTTCAATTTCCCTTTCTATTTTCCAACAACCCCAAACTTGAACATTTGTCAATACCACAAAATATTTTCTACTTAACTCAAGGTAAATCTTTTCAACAAAGGTTTTTCAAATCATGTTCAAGGTTAGAGGTTCAAAGGATAGAACACATAGCGTTCTCTTTTAGTGGGCTAATCATGAAATTTGGCTAACAGAAGGGTTATCGACAAATGGCCTTGATCATATGATGCAAACAAGCAAGTAATTCAATCATAGAAAACCTGGGCAAAGTCATTCATGCTTCCAAAGAATAGCATTCATTCACACAACTCTAGAGCTCAAAACCTCACACATAAGCTCATTCACATTTGACATAAACATCCTGCTTAATATCACAATCACAATCACAACATCATGCATTTGTTCACAAAGCTTGTGAACCACCTGTATAAGCATGTGCACATCTCAATATCAATCTATATCAAAGCATCATCAAGCATTACTTTATCAAGCAATCACAATCACAAGCAAACCATCACAATAGACAAATTTTCCAATTGAGTACATCAAACCTTATTCTAAAACAATAGTAAATAAGTTCATAACACTAAACCAAACAAAAGCATAAGTCCTGCTCTAGTTATGATAGCATTCATCAGTAAATGCTATCTCAGCTCCTCATCAATCTAAGTTATCATCTGTATCCTCCTCTTCTTCCTCATCTTCCGCATCCTCAAATGCATCATCATCATCAGCAGCATCTTCTTCATCCATCTCCATAGTTGAAGCTTCAGCTGCTCCAGCTCTGCTACCTTGTACCTGTTCTTCTGGCCAAGCTACCACATTATGAAACTCCTCCATAGTCCACCTGTGTGCTAGAGGTGTATCATACATTCCAAAAATCATCTCAGCAGTGGCCACCTGCCCTCTGTGGATAGATTGTAACTGTGCACCTATAAGAGACATGTACATGTCCCTCATTTGGAAAGGTTTTGCTTCATGTGTCTCAGCAGATGCTTGACTATGTGCTTGCCCTCTTTCTCTGCGAGTACGGCGTGGTGGAACTGGCTCAGCTGCTTCCTCACCTCTACATTATTGTCTATAATAAGCCTCATCAATGGCTTTCCTTGGCCTTTCAAATGGTGGAGCAGAAGTATCCACCCCAGCTATCTTGCAGTGGTGTATGATTAAAGAAGGATGTCCTAAGGGTGCTTTGCTGTTTGTTGTGTTAGCACACACCCTTATCTCATCAGCTATTACCTGTCCAATATTAACATTCAAGTTCCTGATTGCACAGTAAAGGAGGAGTGCCCTGCTAAGAGTAATATCTGACACATGAGAACATGGCTGAATGTTGGCATGAGAAAATGTCATCCAATACTTTGCAAGAGGAGTCAAGTCAGTTCTCCTAATGTTCACCATAGCGCCAGTTCTATTCCTCTGAAAATGTCCTCTAGGTACACATAAAACTCTCTCCACATCATCAAAATCAGCGCCTTCTTCCATACAGAGAGCAAATTGGCACTGCTCACCAGCCCACACAGTATCTAACAAGTTGTTGATGGAATCAGGATCATACCTAATAGCATGGCCTCTGACATAGCCAAGGTAATTCTCAGCTGGATAATCACCAATCTTTCTTGCATTAGTGTAGAATTCTTTTACCACAACTATATTGGCAGGTGTAGGGTATGTGGCTAGCTTTCCCCAATCATTCCCTAACAATTGCTCTCCAAATTGAGGAGCAAAGTTAGGTATCATTCCAACCTTTCTCTCCATTAGTAGCCTCCTATCTTGGACCACCTTGAAATGCTTCTCATGTTTGCGAGATAGGAACCGACTAGAATGGGGTTGTTCTGGTTCCTTTTCTTTTCTTTTGGATGTCATGGTCTTTATTCTTTTGCCTGAAGAGGATGTCATTCCTACATCAAACACAAATACAAAACCACCAAAAATTGTTGTAATTCATTAGTAACACACAAACAACACCATATTTTGAAGTTAGCTGAGGGTCAAAAATCACCCCTCAGCGCCACTAGTGCAGCAATCCAGAGCGCAATTAAGCAAAAATCTAATGTCTGTCAGAGTATCGCTCAGTGGCAATTTACCCCTGAGCGGTGACTGCAGATTTTTGAAAACTTCATTTTAACCTATCCTAACTCCACCCACATGAAATTTTCAGTTTTTCAGATCAAAACCATTCAGTTTAATCGATTCAAACTTCAATTAAATCATCAAATCATGCATAGAAATCAAAACCCCTAAAGATTCATGGTTTAACAATCAAATTCACATTCAAGAACCCTAAAATGAAAAATGCTTGACTTACTTGGGTGGAGATGCTAGATGAACTGAGAATGCTTTCAAGCTATGATGATCTCTCTTCCTACCCCAAACTTAGATGGAAAGCTAATGATAAAATGAGTGAAAGAGAGATTTTCTCAAGAGGGATGAGGGAAAAGTTGTAGAGAACCTTTGAAAAAGTATGTAGGAGTGTGTGTGCAAAGAAAAATATGAAAAGAGAAACTAAGGCGCAGCTTAGGGTATAAAAATACCCTAATGGGCTCGGGTTCCGCTTAGGGGCACCCTAAGCCCAGTCTGCGACACTACCGCTCAGCGATAGTTTGCCGCTCAGTGGCACTTTCGGGAAGTGCTCTTCTTCTTCCTAGCTTAACCTAGGTGCCTCCTACCCATGCCTCTCACTTACTCCCTGCAATAACATGTTCAGATTACTCATGCAAAATCCTATTATGCAACTACAGCAGAACAAACAAAAATATAATCAATCAACTGGGTTGCCTCCCAAGTAGCGCTTGTTTAACGTCACGAGCCTGACCCAAAATCCACCAACACCCATCAATAGGTGCAAAACTTTCTTACCAACACCCATCAGTAGATGTAACAAACCTAGTATCTTTCAGTGGATACTTAACCACCTAGCATCCTTCAGTAGATGCTATAGCTCTGTAACAAAATTATAACAAAAACAAAAATACCCAAAATTTCAAAATTACATCACCAAACCAAAAATTAAAAGTTCTTAAATCACTGGGTTGCCTCCCAGCAAGCGCTCTTTTAACGTCATTAGCTTGACCCAATAAAGTTCAAGTTCCTTCTTCCTGGTTGATGTCCATATTCCACCAACTCCTCAACTGCTTCCGGTGTACTGTTTTCACTCTTCTAGAATATGGAGACTCTATCTCTATCATCTCCTTTTCTTTATAGCCTTTCACAACCCACAATTTGTTTTTGAATCTCACAGGTGTACCCAGTTGGAGTTGTTCTTTCATCCAGTCATCAGGAACTTTCCTTCCTCTTCCAATCTTTTCTTTTTCCGGTACCTGAAACAATAAACAATGTTTACCTTTAACCTTGGGCTTTTCATCTTGAGAGCTAGTCATGAGTACATCTTGAAATGCAGCTTTATGACTAGCTTCTTCCTCCTGCATCTGCCTCTCGTCTTTGAAGAAATCTACAACAACTCTTTCTTCTCTGTCTTGGAGCACCACTATACCTTCGTTCACATCAATGATAGCTTTGGCCGTTTTCATAAACGGTCTTCCAAGAATAATGGGTATCTTTTCAGTCTCCATCTCCATCACCACAAAGTCTACCAAGAACTGGAGTTTGCCCACACAAACTATAATATCTTCTGTTATTCCACAGGGTTCCTTTGAAGATCCATCTGCCATTACTAAGTTAACCTTTACAGGCTTCACATCAACATCACCGATCTGCTCCAGTAAAGAATAAGGTATCAAGTTAACACTTGATCCTAAATCGAGTAAGGCCTTGTTTATCCTTTTCTTCCCTATTGTGCATGGAATGGAGAAACCTCCTGGATCTTTTGCCTTTAGAGGGAATGGCTCCTTTTTAACAGCTTTATACTTCTTTGTATCATCATCTCTACGTCTTTCTTTGTAGAGACTTCTTCCTCAAGTTTAGTATAAACTGCAAGTTGTTGTAATATCTGATTCCAAGGTACATCATTGTCCACCATCTTGAATAATTTTGTAAAATCAAATTGCTTCTCTTGATTTATTGGAAAAGGAAAAATATCATTAATCTCTATCTCTCTTCTCTCTCCTTTCTCTTTTCTCTCTTTTTCTTTTTCTCTCTCTTCTCTCTCTTCTTTTTCTTTCTCTCCTTCTTCTAACTCAACTCTCTCATCATTTGTACTCTCCACCACTTTGCATTCTTCCCTGGGGTTAACCTCAGTATTAGCCCCAAAATTTTTGTTTGGCCTCTCTTCCAACTGCTTGGTAATCTGACCCATTTGAGTCTCCCAATTCTTAATAGAAGCCTCAGTGCTCTTTTGAGTAGACTTAGTTTTCTGTATGAACTGATGAAGAGTTTCTTCCATCCTTATTGACCTTTCATTAAGTAAAGCAATCTGTTGCCATAAGGTTGGTTGTTGCTGTTGCTTATTGAATTGCCCAGTGTGTCCAGCTTGCCCAGTTTGTCCGTGACCAATGCTTGGGTGTGGTTTCCACCCTTGATTAAAATTCCCCTGACGGTATTGATTGGCCATGAAGTTAACATCCTCTAAGGCTTCTACTGGAAAAGCGCATTGACCATTGATATGGTCACCTCCACATAATTCACACAATTGTGATTGAGCCTGTGCAACAGTCTTTAACTCTTTTGGCAGTTGTGCAAGTGTTTTTGTAAGAGTCTCCAGTTGTTGAGTTAGCACTACAAGAAAAAGGGTTATTATCCACCGATAATTACATACAAATTTTGATTCGTATATAACATAAATATTACATACGGATATTATATACGGATCCTACAAAAGGAGTTATATACGGATTTTACATACGGATTTTATATACGGATATATCCATATATAAAATCCGTATATACTTTTCGTGCGTGATGGCGGGAGAGTTTTCTATGAATAACATCCGTATGTAAGTGTTATAATCCGTACTCGTAAGTAAAATCAAGTATTGTCTTACTGGAAATTAATTATTTTAAAAAAAATTGAAATTATATTTCATTAATTCGAAGCTGGTTTGGTAGAACACTCACTCAAGGTGTGTTCTCTCAAATCTCTCTCAAGCCCTAACTCTACACTCTCAGATCCCTCTACAACCCTAACTTTAACTCTCCACTCTCCTTCTCTATTTTCACTTTCATATACAGAACCACTTCCGAATCTTAGGGTTTCTGCCGTTTGTTCTTCGATTTCCACCAATTAAACCTCCATTTGCGCCGTTTCAACACTTTTGTACCGATCAATCTTGTGTTTGAACCGATTAATCGGTTCATTTTAAGTTTCTCCCCATTTTTAGGGTTCCTTCGGTCCAGATTAGGGTACTTCCTCCATTTTGGAGTTTTCCCCCAATCCTTCTGGCTTCTATTCATTCGTTTAGGGTTTTTTAACATTTTCTTCCAATCATTCTCCGTTTATTCTCCGTTTCTTCCAATCAAGGAAGCTTCAAAGTAGTTCGAGTCGAGTCCGCGTCGCTCTTTTGGTCATCTCCTTGGAGGCTCTTCCGTCAAGTGGCCGCAAAATCAATCACACCCGACGGCGTTTCGGCGCTGCTACTCTTTTGAAACCCAAAGAAGAGGCTGGATTGAAGACTGAAGGTGCTGTTGGGATTGTTTTTGAACCAAAAGCAGGAAGTGGTGACAAAATCTGCTGTGGAGATTCTAAACGATCAACATAGAAAGTGAGCAGTCTTCTTGTGTTCTTGTTTCATTTCAAATCGTTCTGAGATTTAATGGTTTTTCATTTTGATTTTTTTTTAAAATTTTTCCCTCTTTTATTTTATTTCGGCTCCTGTATGTAGATTTTTAGATCATGAAAGTTGCTTTCATGAAGAGGCAACAATTATCAGCAGAGCATTAGATCTCACGGAGAAGATAGCTACTGTTGGCTTGGAGAAAGGCATTATGATAGTTCTATTTCTTGCCATCTATATGTTACAAAGAATTTGACAGTTGTCATTTCTTTAAAGACTACCTACATCAGAATATATGAATGGCGTGAAATTTGCTCCTGATATACCTGGAAAAGTGAAAATATATTGTGCCAATGAGACAATTTATGCCCCTAAATGTATGATATTTTGGTTGTGTTTAAAGCTGTAGATCATGAGTGCCCAAGTTAGGAGAGCATGTTTTTCTGGCAAAGAAGTAACTATCATATGATTTTTCGAATTTTAAATCTAAATTTGTATGTATGGTCATTGCTTCATCATCCATGCCAGTTCCTTTGCTTAGCAACTGGACATGTTCTGAAGAGCTTTAGCTGGGTTCTCTTTATTGTTTTACGGTAACAATCCTAGTAATAGTAGTCTATGGATGTTATAATTTATTGTTCCGTATGTAACTACATATGAATTTTTCAGATAAATTATATATAAATAAATTCGTATATAATTTATATACGGATTTGTCCGTATATAACTTATATATGGATATTATATATGGATTTATCCGTATATAATTTATATACGGATATATCCATATATAAGTTATATACGGATATATCCGTATATAACTTAACTACGCCAGTTTTATATACGGATTTTTACCCGTATGTAAGCCGTATGTAACCAAGTGTTATATACGGATTTTGAGTCTTATATACGGATTTTGGCTGTATGTAATTCAATTTTTTCTTGTAGTGTAGTATCTTGTTCTATGCTATCAAGGCGTCATGGGTTTGTAACTATAGAACTCCTTTTTGTTGTATAGGAGCTCCTCTTTCACTGTTGAGCTCATTGTCACTAGTAGCCATATTGTCAATGATTTCTATAGCTTCCTCTGGAGTTTTTCATTTGATATTTCCTCCTGTTGAGGCGTCAAGCATCATCTTGGTTTGTGAACCAAGACCTCCAAGGAAGATTAGGACTACTTCCACATCATCAAAGCCATGCGTGGGTGTCTTTCTTAATAAGCTTTTATACATGTCCCATGCATGCCCTAGTGATTCCTCCATGCCTTTCCTGAATGATGAAATCTCTTGCTTTCCTTTATTTACTTTTGATTGTGGAAAGTATTTGTTTAGGAACTTGGTCACCACTGCTTCCCACTCTGTAAAGCTTTCTTCTGGAAAAGAATTTAACCAAAGCTTAGCGTTGCCTCATAGTGAGAATGGAAACAAGCTAAGTTTGATTGCTTTGTCCGGCACCCCATTTATTTTCACCGTGTTGCAGATCTCATTAAAAGTTGTGAGGTGCTCATATGGGCTTTCGTGAGATAACCCATTAAATTGATTACTCTTCACCAGTTGAATTAATGCTGGCTTAACTTCCATGTTGGCTGCATTGACCCTTGGTCTTGCTATGCTGTTAAAGTGTTGAGATCCATCTATATTTGTGTAATCTAGAGGAGTTCTTTTGGCATTATTATTCTCCATATTTTCAGTGCTATGGTCAGAACCTTGTGGTGATGGTTGTAACAGAGTTTCCGGAGGAGGGAAAAGTTCTCTAGATGTACGGATTCTTCTCCTCCGTCTACTCTCGTCTAAACCTTCAAGAAGAGGTTCTGCAGTTTTCTTGCTCCTAGTTCGGATTGCTTCCTGCATACACAAGAAAACAAAACCCTAGAAAAATTGGTTAGCACAAAAAGATATAAAAGAAGATATAAGATCAGAGATAAGAAGATAAAATAAAAACAGAAAATAAAAGTAGAAAACAGAAAAAATGAAAATAGAAAATAAAATAAAATAAAACCAAAAATTCAAAATTCAAAATTCAAAATTAAAAATTCAAGTCAAAGATAATCAATAATCACACAAATGAACTAGTTAAACCACGAGTCCCCGGCAGCGGCGCCAAAAACTTGATGAAAAATTTATGAACACCGAAAAACGGCGCCACAAACTTGTTTAACAATCGGCAAGTGTGACCGAATCGTATCAAGTAATAAAACAAGGTAAGACCAAGTATCGTTTTCCCAAAGGACTCACGGCCTAGTTTAGCTATGTGATTTGTTGATTATTTAAGACTTAAGAACAAATTGATTGTAGGTTTCAATGCAAGAGACAGTAATTAAATATGTATGCATGAATTTGATCAATGGAGAAAAACATAATACAAACACTTCAATGAATTAGATGGATGAGTATGTTGTTGGGGTTATCAATTTCATCTTATCCACTCTCATATATTTTTAGGAATTCATCATTCTTATCATCAATGCTAATGCCACTCTCTAAATCACCTTGCAAGAAGGCCTATCCTTAATTACGAGTTCATACAATTCCTAGCATTCCTAGTAATTAGTTCTTAAAGTGCAGGAGCTTAAAAGCAACCAATATGCTATTGGGAGAAATTCCCCGGATCTAGACTTCTCCGTACGTTCCCGTATCGACAAAATCAATAATCATGGCAATGAATGAGTTAAACAAAGCAAGCAATAAGCAAAGAGGAAAAACTCTAGCTAAAGATGAAAGAAAGCATATATCTTAATATAAGACGTTAAAATAAATTCCATTTATGAGAGTTTCACAAGACTACATTGATTCCCCAACAACAATACAAGGTTTAGTTCACAATATTCATGGTGAAACTAGATGAACAATAATGAATGAAAGAAAGATAGAACCCTAGAAAGAGGAGAAGGTAGCCTGAGTATCCAAGATCTTCCTTCAAGGGGTGGAAAAGAGAGTGTTTGTTTCGTCTCTGCCAAAGATACAAACCCTAGGACGTCCTAAAGCTTATATACTATTCTAAAATTACAGAAAATTAGGCCCAAGCCCAAAAATAGTGCCGCTCAGCGGTAAACTGCCGCTCAACGGCAGTTGCGGCTTCTCCTTTTGCACTTTTTGATGTCTTTTCTGATTCCATCTCTATCCTTCTTCACTTCTTTCACCAAATTCACCTTAAAACCTGCATAAAAACACTAAAATCAAGCATAAGCCTGTCCAGCTCTCTTATTTCTATAAATATGACCAAAAGCATGATTTCAAGCTAGTTTCTAAGTGTTAAAGGTTGCTTTTAGTATCAATTTTAAGCATGAAATTAACAGTTTTTCAACTGTTATCACCCTACACTGTATTTCTGAATTGTTATTTTGGTCACCCATTTATGCTATATTGATAATCTACAAGTGTCTTTTGAATCCAAGATTGAATCGATGAGGTTTCTTATAATTAATTATGAAAAAAAAAATGAAATTGACTTTGCATATGTATGAGTTAAAAGTAAAAATTTGGAATTAGAGCCTGAGATTGAGATTGAGATTGAGATTGAGATTGAGTTTGAGTTTGCACTTGGAAGAATGGGAGTTCAACAAAAGCTCATTTCTTTCTTCTTTCATGCTTCTCTTGTATTCATCATGTTTCCCCTTGTTGGTTCATCCCAAGAGCACCAGAAAATTACAAGCAGCCCTTTAAGAACCAAAGATAATAACCACATTAAGGTAGGGTATTTCATCAAATTCCATATTCTGAACTTTTATTCAAGAAAGTTAGCAGCATAATCTGTTCATTTTCCCCCTTGCCTAATTTCCAATCTTGCAAGGTAAATCCCTTGTTTATTAAATGTGAGTTTTGTTATGAATCTAACACTTTTTCTTCTGTGATTGGTTAAGATGAGTCCAAGTTTCAGTTTGAGATTACACTACATGGCTTTTTCTTGTGGGATTCGAATGGGGTTCTTAATGCCTGTTGGTATACTTGCAATTAGAATATCAAACAAAGAGGAGAATTCAAGAAGGCATAGAATTGTGGTCTATGTTCATTCAAATTTACAGGCAAGTATATCTAAGTCCACATTACATCACAACTCCAAATCAAATGTAATAATTGATTGTTTCTACTGTAAGTTCTTTTACTTGAACTTGAAAACCAATGATCTACAAAATCATAGAACAAGAATTTACGGTTGTGAGAAAATAAGTGTTGTGGAAATGGCCAAAAGAGTTGTAAACAGTATTTTCAAGATGACCTATGTGCTTGCTATAATAGTACTTTCAAAATGATCTATGTACTTTTATCTTCACCTTGCTCAATTGAATGCATAATTAGTACTATTAGTACATGTCTATATGAGTTGAAGGGGATATATAAATGAATTCAAAACTTGTTTTCTCTTTTTAACCTCAAACTTTAAATCCAATTCATACTTAAAAGTAAAGCATTTTGGCTATTAGTCAATGAATAAATTAGAGTGACTAATGTGTTAGATTAGAATACAACAAATTATTTGGAAAGCCTCTGGATTTGTTAATGGCCATATATTAGTTTTATAAGGTTAGTACTAAGATTCAGAATTTTAGTTAATTTTTTAGCCTTTGTTGACATGAGAAAATGTGTTTTAGATTACTCATGTTTTAGTCAAAATTGGTTTGTCACTACATTTTAAAATTGGTAGTTTTAGTCTTTTGTATATTTTGAAATTCGATCAATTTAATCCCTATAACGACAAAGTTTAAAATCCACCAAAACATGAAAGGACAAAAACTAATTTTTACCAAAATTTGAGAGAAATAATACAACATAATTCTTCCTTTAAATGACTTAAAAAACAAGTACTCAACCTTACAAAACCAGTGAAAAGTTAAAGTAATTAGACCTTTTATGCTCTATGTTTATTAGCATTGTTAATAGAACATGATGAATATGATATTATTGTTGTTGTTCTTCATAGAGGATCCAAAAGAAGTGTTTGGTTCTTTGCACACTGGATACTTGGAACTACAATCACATTCTTGGGTGTCCTGAATGTATATCTTGGATTAAAAGCCTACCACCAAAATGGGTTTATATACAAAATCAAGGAGAGGTTTTGGGCAATGAAATGATGACTTCAATTTGTCAAGAAATTGAACCTAATGAAAAGGATGAGAAGGTATTGAAGGGTGACACCTGTTGAGGAAGAAGAATCAATGCCTCACCATAATTGACCCTGACTTCTATATAGGATACAAGTGTTTAAAGCATATAGAGTACTCGTGAATTTGAATTCAAAGATTGTAAATTACTTGGCCTGTATGCTTTCTATGTCTCGCTAAATCACTTTTTTGCAAGCATAATATTAATTACTTATGGGAAATAAACGTCTATATATGTTATATATATATATATATATATATATATATATATATATAATTAAGATTTTTCAAGCGTAGATCGTCAACATTACACTAAACCAAAACAGCTAAAAAAATACATTTTGCAGATAATTACCGAAGGTTTCTATCCTTCGGTAATTACCGAAAACCACTACTCTTTAGTAATTATCGAAGGGCAAAAGCCGTCAGTAATGATTAATATTGATTTTATTTGTGGAATATTATGGCCTTCGATAACTAAATGTTTATTAAATTTGTAAATGTTAATGAAATAAATTTGAAAAAATTTAAAATATTTTTAAAAAATTAGAAAAGGAAAACAAATATCCAAATCTAGAAATATTTTAATTGTCTTGTTACTCCAATTCTTTCAATTTTAATGAAATAGTTTTTTTACAAACTAATGAAAATTATAATATACGGTTTCAATTAAGTCACACAAAGTATAAAAACTAATCTAATAATAATTAAAATTTAGTATAAATCTTTCATATTTGGAACTTCAATATATGTTAAGATAGTAATAAATAAGATTCATAACATTAACATCAAATTATTATATTAGTAAATAATGTTTTTATACATATAGTGATAGAATTATACTTATGATAATGTGTTAAAAAAATAATTATATAAAAATTATCAAAAATATATATTACATGATGAAAATAAACAATAAATAAAAATATTAAAAAGAATAAAAAATAATTAAATGTGTGTCTTAGAAACAATTTGATACAACATTGAATAAAATTGCACAAACAAAAAAACAAATGTGTAATTAAGGGTATGATAAGATAAAAAATATTTTAGAAATCTAAGAAACTTTTTAAGATATCAAATTAGTTGAACCGTTAGAAAGATAATGAAAAATTATTTTAGCAAAATAAAAAGAGTTCTACAAATGAAACAATTTAAAAATTAAAGAATAAAGAAGATAAATATTTTATATTACTTAGTAAATGAAGAGTATATGCTATTAAATACATAAATTGAGAGTTAAATATTAAAAAAATAAGTAATAAAAAAAGAGTAGAAATATTTAAATATAGGATATAACAAATATTTAATTTGCATACATTATTTCAACATAATTAGACGAAATTGTTATGACAAGAGAGAAAGTATCTTTCACATGTGATTGATTTCACACCAAATCAAAACAATTAAAACAAATAGAAAAAAGAACAAAAAGTGTCTAACTAAAATTAAAAGAAAAATTATAAAATTAAAGACTAAAAATAATATATATATATATATATATATATATATATATATATATATATATATATATATATATATATATATATATATAAATTTGTGTATGTTACATTATTTGTCATTGCTAACGATTACGTCTCAAACTCCACGTATGCAAATGATCTCTTTTACTTTGAAGGTAGCATAACAATTAAGAGATCTATAGAATTAGAAAACCTTTTTCCCCCTAAAAGAACACGCATATTTCCTCTGCCAAAAGTTTTTCCATAAACTCAACCGATAAATTCGATTCCTGCACTTATTGAGATCACTACAAATATTCCTTAACTAATTAAGGAAGATGAAATATAAAGCTTCCACATTAAGAGAAAAGATGAAAAATAGATAACTAATTGTAAGAGAATACATAGAGATGTCGTGTGCCCTCAAGAAATTATTCGAAGGATTTCTAAAAGAAATCTAATTTTACAGAACGTAAGTTCATAAATGGAAATAAAACAAAGAAAAAACATAATAATACTAAACATAGGAAAAAAATGAAAATCAAACCACAAAAAGAACCACGAGATTGTTAAAATGTAGAAGGATTTTTGTCAATGGAGGTTGGAGCGTTTTGAAAGGGTGCAAAAGCCAAATCTCTCAACCTTTTTCTTTGGATTTCTATAACTCCTTCAAGCTCTTCACCATGACAAAGAATCAAAGCAAAAGGAAATGACTCGTTTTTGTGAACTTGAAAGAGATGATAGAAAAACAAAGAAAAATGTTAACAGATTGCTACGAGATATTTTATGAATGGAAGTTGTAGTGTTTTGAAAGGGAGTGAAATCCAAATGTATCAACCATTTTCTTTGTGATACTATCATTCCTTCAAACCTTTCAACATGACAAAGAATCAAACCACAAAGAAATGACTCGTTTATATGACCTTGAAGGAACTTATAGTATCACAAAGAAAAAAGTTAACACAAAATCCTTGAAGGAGTTGTTACGAGAAATTTTATAAATGGGGGAGTAGAGGTTTGATGGACAAATTTGTAAGCACCAAAATATGATGTCACAAACTTGTTTCACAATCGGCAAGTATGACCGAATCGTTCAAGTAATAAACTTGGTAAGACCAAGTATCGTTCTTCCCAAAGGACTCACGGCCTAGTTTAGTTATGTGATTTGTTGATTAGCTAGGACTTACAAACGAAATATTTAGATTTTAAAATGCAAGACAGAAAATAAACATGTATGCATGAAGTTTGATCAATGGCAAAGACAAAAGATAAACACTTTCAATGAATTATATGAATGAATATGTTGTTGGGGGTCAATTTCATCTCATCCACTCTCATATATTTTAGGAATTCAACATTCAAGTCATCATTGTTAATGCCACTCTCTAATGTACCATTCTAGATGGCTTCTCCCTAATCACGAGTTCATACAATTCCTAGCATTCCTAATGATTAGTTCATGAGTGCAGGAGCTTAACGACAACCAATATAATATTGTCAGTATAATATTGGGAGAAATTCCCCGGATCTAGACTTCCCCGTACGTGCCCGTATCGACAAAACCAATAATCATGCATGGAATGAGTTAAACTATGCAAGCATTGAGCAAAGAGGAAAATCCCTAACTAATGATGAAAGAAAGCATAAGTCTTAATTAAAAGATGTAAGCAACAGATTCCATATATGAGAGCTTCAAGAGATTACATTGATTCCCCAACAAACATACAAGGTTTAGTTCACCATATTCATGGTGAACCTAGATGAATTACAATGAAAGTATGAAAGAATAAACCTAATAAAGGTGAAGAGGTAGCCTGAGCATCCAAGATCCTCCTTCAAAGGGGTGGAAGAGAGAGTGTTTGCCTTGTTTCTGCCAAAGATACTAACTCTAGGACGTGCAAGTCCTTATATACTATTCTAGAATTACAAAAGATTACAAAAGCCCAAGTCCATAAAAGTGCCGCTCAGCGGTAAATACCGCTCAGCGGTGGTTGCGTGACTCGTTTCTTCCCCTCAGCGGCCATTTTGCCCCTCAGCGTGACTCCCGCAACCTCCTGAGTGCCGCTCAGCGGTAAATTGCCGCTGAGTGGTGCCTTCGGCTTCTACTTTTGCACTCTTTCTTGTCTTTTCTAATGTCATCTCTCTCCTTCTTCACTTCTTTCACCAAATTCACCTCAAAACCTGCACAAAAACACTTAAATCAAGCATAAACATGTCCAGCTCTCTTATTTCTGAAAATATGGATAAAAGGCATGATTTCAAGCTAGTTGCTAAGTCTAAAGGTTGCTTTTAGTATCAATTTTAAGCATGAAAATAACAGTTTTTCAACTGTTATCACAACCCCAAACTTAGAACTTTGCTTGTCCTCAAGCAAACAAAATGTAACTCCATCTCCAACCAATTCATATGATGGTTCACTCATTCAAAATTCTCTTTTCAAGATAAGTAACAACTTCATTCAAACTTATGACCAAGAGTTCAATTAAGATGTGCACATGCTTTGGTGTTCACAAAGTCATTTAAATTCCAACAAATGCTATTTTTCATGAATGATCAATCAATTAAGCATGGATGTTCATGTACTTATGGACTATTTCCTCACTAGGTAAAGTGTTTCACTCAACACACAAGTGTATAAGAGGTAAAGTGTTTCACTCATTCACTCTACTATCACAATGTCACATGAATCAACTTTGCCTTTCATTTTACCACAATCAAAAACATTCACAAGCATGCATCATCACAAGGACTTTTCAATGGCTTATAATGTGGCTGGGCTAACAAGAAAATTGGTTTTTCTGGATCACAAAAAAATCCTTGAGTTAAGAGAATCATAACAACACAATCATCTTATTCATTCCCAACTTGCCTTTTTGCTTTTGCATTTGCATTTGCATTGAGCTTTACTTCTTTTTCTTTTCTTTTCTTTTTCTTATTCTTTTCATATTCTTACTTTTTAGCTCTTAGCTCAATGCTTTTCCTTTTTCATGTTTCCCCAATAACCCCAAACTTGAACATTTAACAATACCACATCAGATCTTCTACTTAACTCAAGGTAAAGATTTTCAATCAAGGGTGTTCAGTGTATGTTCAAGGCTTTGGGTTCAAAGGATAGAACACAAAGTGTTCTCTTTTAGTAGGCTAACTTTATGAATTTGGCCAATAAAAAGGGTTTTAAAAACACGGCCTTGATCACATGATGCAAAACAAGCAATTGATTCAATCATAGAAAACCTGGGCAAAATCATTCATGCTTTCAAAGTAATAGCATTCAACAATAACAACTCTGGAGCTCAAAACCTCACATATAAGCTCATTCACATTTGACATACACATCCTGCTTAATTTCACAATCACAATCATGATATCATGCATTTGTTCACAAAGCTTGTGAATCACCTGTATAAGCATTTAATGTGCACATCATCTCAACATCAATCAGTCAATAAGCATCATCAAGCATTAGTCATCAAACAATCACAGTTAATAGCAAACCATCATAATAAACCAGATGTTCAATAGAGTACATCAAACCCTAATCTAAAAACAAAAACAAATAAGTTCAGAAAACTTAAACCACAAAAGCATAATCATATGATAGCATTCATCAGTAAATGCTATCTCAGCTCCTCATCAGTCTGAGTTGTCCTCTGTATCTTCCTCTTCCTCTTCATCATCATCATCATATGCATCCTCCTCCTCAGCTTCATCTTCTTCCATATCTCTTGCTGAAGCTTCAGCTGCTCCAGCTCCTCCATGTACTGGTTCTTCTGGCCACGCTACCACATTATGGAATTCATCCATAGTCCACCTGTGGGCTGGAGGTGTATCATACATCCCCACTATCATTTCAGCAGTGGCCACCTGCCCTCTGTGGATGGACTGCAACTGAGCACCTATAAGAGACATATACATGTCCCTCATCTAGAATGGTTCTGCTTCATGTGTATCAGCAGATGTCTGGCTCTGTGCTGGTCCTCTCTCTCTACGAGCTCGGCGTGGTGGAACTGGCTGAGCTACATCCTCACCTCCACAGTACTGTCTGTAATAGGCCTCATCAATAGCTTTTCTTGGCCTCTCAAATGGTGGAGCAGAAGTGTCCACCCCAGCTAGTTTGCAAAGGTGAGTGATCAAAGAAGGATGTCCTAGTGGTGCTTTGTTGTTTGAGGTATTAGCGCACACACTAATTTCATCAGCTATCACTTGCCCAACATTAACATTTAAGTTCCTGATAGCACAGTAGATGAATAGTGCCCTGTTGAGAGTAATATCTGACACATGTGAACATGGCTAAATGTTGGCATGAGAAAACGCCATCCAATACTTTGCAAGAGGAGTCAAATCTGTCCTCCTAATGTTAACCACTACGCCAGATCTATTCCTTTAGAAGTGTCCTCCAGGTATACACAACACTCTCTCCACATCCTCAAAATCAGCACCTTCCTCCATGCTAAGAGCAAACTGGCATTGCTCACCAGCCCACACAGTATCCAGGAAGTTGTTGATAGAATCAGGATCATACCTAATAGCATGGCCTCTGACATATCCCAAATAATTCTCAGCTGGATAGTCACCAATCTTCTTTGTATTGGTGTAGAATTCCTTCACCACAGCTATGTTGGCAGGTGCTGGATAAGTGGCTAGCTTTCCCCAATCATTCCCTAACACTTGCTCTCCAAATTGCGGAGCAAAGTTAGGTATCATTCCAACCTTTCTCTCCATTAGAAGTCTCCTGTCCTGAACCACCCTAAAGTGCTTCTCATGTTTCCTAGAGAGGAACCTGCTAGAGTGGGGTTGCTCTGGTTCCTTTTCCTTCCTCTTGGTTGCCATGGTTTTCAATCTCTTTCCTGAAGAGGATGCCATTCCTGCATTCAGACATAAATACAAAACCACAGAACATGATGTTAATCATTAGTATAACACAGAACACAACTCCTTTCGAAGCTAAACCACCACTGAGGGCCAGAATTTCCCCTCAGCGCCACCAGTGCCACATACCAACACGCAACAAACCAGAAAAATCAAATCTGGCAGAGTGCCGCTCAGCGGTAACTGCCGCTCAGCGGTGATCTGCAGATTTTTGAAAATCTCGTTTTAAAATTGTCCTAACTCCACCCAAATGCAATTTTCAGTTTTCCAGTTCATAATCATGCAGTTTAATCGGTTCAAACATCAAATATATAATCAAATCATGCATAGAAATCAAAACCCCTAAATATTCATGCTTTGACAATCACATTCAAATTCAAGAACCCTAGAATGAACAAAATGCATTTTACTTACTTGGGTGGAGATGCTAGATGCTATGAGAATGCTTCCAAACTAGATTGCTCTCTTCCAACCCCAAACTTTGATGGCACACTAGTGAAAAAGTGAGTGAAAGAGAGATTTTCTAAAGAGGAAAGAGTGAAAAGATGTGGAAAACCTAAGAGAAGATGTGTGGAAGTGTTTGTGCAGAGAAGAGCTTGAAAGAATGAAAAATTGCGCAGCTTAGGGTTTAAAAATACCCTAATGGGCTCGGGTTCCGCTAAGGGGAACTTAAGCCCAACTGCGATAGTACCGCTCAGCGGTAATTGCCGCTCAGCGGCACTTTCGTGAAGTGCTCCTCTCCTTCTTTTCTTAACCTACGTGCCTTCCCTACATGCCCCTCATGGGTTCCCTGCAATTCAATGTTAAAAATGCTTATGCAAATCCTAACTAAAATAAAACAAACAGAAACAATCAATCAACTGGGTTGCCTCCCAGGTAGCGCTTGTTTAACGTCACGAGCCTGACCCAAAATCCACCAACACCCATCAGTAGGTGTTTCAAACTTACCAGCACCCATCAGTAGGTGCAAAATTTTCTCACCAACACCCATGAGTAGGTACTTAACCACCTAGTATCCTTCAGTAGATACTTAACCACCTAGCATCCTTCAGTAGATGCTAGATTCAACAAAATAATGTCCAGAATAATGTTCACAGATTAAAAGTTACAAAACCAAAACAAATCAAAAGTTTGTAAATCCACTGGGTTGCCTCCCAGCAAGCGCTCCTTTAACGTCATTAGCTTGACCCTGTTAAAGCTCATGTTCCATCTTCTTTATAGTTGATGTAGTCCTTCCACCAACCTTTCAACTGCTTCCTTTGGACTGTTTTGGATCCTCTAGAATATGGAGACTCTATCTCTATCATCTCCTTCTCTTTAAAGCCTTTTATAACCCACAACTTGTTCTTGAGTCTTACAGGTGTGCCAAGTTGGAGTCTTATTTTTTTCCAGTCTCTAGGAACTTCTTCTCCTTTTCCAATCTCTTCTACCTTGGGTACCTGAAAAAACAAACAATGGTTATCTAAAACTTCAAGATTTTCATCCTTACCTCTAGTCATGGGTGCATCTCGAAATGCAGCTTTGTAACTAGCCTCTTCCTCCTCTGCTTGTTTTTCATCTTTGAAGACATCCACCACCACTCTCTCCTCTCTGTCTTGGAGAACCACTATACCTTCATTCACATCTATGATAGCCCTGGCCGTTTTCATAAACGGTCTTCCAAGTATAAAAGGTATCTTCTCGGTTTCCATCTTCATTACCACAAAGTCTGCCAAGAACTGAAGTTTGCCCACACAAACTACAATGTCTTCTGCAATCCCACATGGCTCTTTTGAAGATCCATCGGCCATTACTAAATTAACCTTTACAGGTTTCATTTTAACTTTGCCAATTTGCTCCAATAGAGAATAAGGCATCAAGTTAACACTTGATCCTAAATCAAGGAGAGCTTTCTTTACCTTTTTCTTCCCTATAATGCAAGGGATAGAAAAACTACCTGGATCTGCTGCTTTTGGTGGGAATGACTCTTTCTTAACAGTTATACACTTTTCTTCCTCATCATCTCTACGTCTTCTTTTTGTAGAGGTTCCTTCATCAGATTTTGTATAAACAGCTATTTTCTGTAGAATTTGTTCCCAAGGTGCTTCATTATCAACCATTCTGAATAAATCTGTGAAGTCCATTGGTTTCTCTTGATTTGTTGGGAAAAGAAAAGTGTTTCTTCTTTCTACTTCTCTTCTCTCTTCTGTTTCTTCTTCTTCTAACTCAATTATCTCTTCATTCACACTCTTGACTACTTTGCACTCTTCTCTGGGGTTAACCTCAGTATTAGCCCCAAAATTTCTGTTTGGCCTTTCTTCCAATTGCTTGGTAATCTGACCCATTTGAATCTCCCAATTCTTTATAGCAGCTTCAGTGCTCTTTTGAGAGGATTCAGTTTTCTGTATGAATTGCTGAAGAGTTTCTTCCAACCTTGTTGATCTTTCATTAAGCATAGCTAACTGTTGCCACAAGGTTGGTTGCTGCTGTTGCTTATTATATTGATTAGCCTGCCCAGTTTGTCCTTGGCCAATGCTTGGATGTGGTTTCCATCCTTGATTATAATTTCCTTGACGGTATGGAAACTGATTAGCCATGAAATTAACATCTTCCACGGCTTCCACTGGAAAAGCACACTGGCCATTGATGTGATCACCTCCACATAATTCGCACAACTGGGTTTGTATCTGTGCAGCAGATTTCAACTCTTTAGGTAATTGAGCCAAAGTTTTAGTCAGAGTTTCCAGCTGTTGAGTTAGAATCTTATTTTGGGCTACCAAGGCATCATGTGTTTGCAATTGAAGAACCCCTTTTTGTTGCATAGGAGTTCCTCTTTCACTGTGCAGCTCATTATCACTTGTAGCCATGTTTTCACTTATTTCAGTTGCTTCCTCTGGAGTTTTCCATTTGATATTGCCTCCAGCTGAGGCGTCCAGCATCATCTTGGTTTGTGAACCAAGCCCTCCAAGGAAAGTTAAGACTACTTCTTGATCTTCAAAGCCATGCGTGGGAGTTTTACATAACAAGCTTTTATACCTGTCCCATGCATGCCCCAGTGATTCTTCCATGCCCTGCTTGAATGAAGAAATCTCTTGCTTGCCCTTAGTCACCTTAGATTGTGGGAAGTATTTATTTAAAAATTTTGTAACCACTGCTTCCCACTCTGTGAAACTTTCTTCTGGAAAAGAGTTCAACCAAAGCTTAGCATTGCCTCCCAATGAGAAAGGAAACAAGCTAAGTTTGATAGCTTCGTCTGGCACCCCATTAATTTTGACCGTGTTGCAGATCTCATTAAAGGTAGTAAGGTGCTCATATGGGCTTTCGTGAGATAACCCATTAAATTGATTACTCTTCACCAATTGAATTAATGCTGGCTTGACCTCCATGTTGGCTGCATTGACTCTAGGTCTAGCTATGCTGTTGAAGTGCTGAGGTCCAGCAAGATTAGTGTAATCTGCAAGAGTTCTTCTAACATTATTATTGTTCTCCATACTCCCTGTGCTATAAACAGAACCTTGTGGTGATGATTGTAGGAGAGTTTCTGGAGAAGGGAAAAGTTCTCTAAACGTTCTGATTCTTCTCCTCCTTCTACTCTCGTCTAGACCTTCAAGAAGTGGTTCTGTTGTTTTCTTACTTCTAGTTCGAATTGCTTCCTGCATACACAAGAAAACAAAACCCTAGAAAAGATTTGTTAGCACAAAAAGATATAGAAGAAAAGATATATTCAGAAGATAAAAAGATTTAGAAGATAGAATCAAATAAAACCTAATCTAAAAAAAATAAAATCTTACCTAATCTAAAAGATAAAATAAAATAAAATCTAATCTAATCTAAAAAAAAAAAATAAAATAAAATAAAATCTAACCTAACCTAAAAGATAAAATAAAATCAAATAAAATCAAATCTAATCTAATAAAATAAAATCTAATCTAATCTAAAAAGATAAAAAGATAGAATAAAATAAAAACAGAAAAATAAAAATAGAAATTCAAAATTAAAGTCAAAGATAATCAATAATCACACAAATTATTGATAACAGTTGAAAAACCACGAGTCCCCGGCAGCGGCGCCAAAAACTTGATGGACAAATTTGTAAGCACCAAAATATGATGTCACAAACTTGTTTTACAATCGGCAAGTATGACCGAATCGTTCAAGTAATAAACTTGGTAAGACCAAGTATCGTTCTTCCCAAAGGACTCACGGCCTAGTTTAGTTATGTGATTTGTTGATTAGCTAGGACTTACAAACGAAATATTTAGATTTTAAAATGCAAGACAGAAAATAAACATGTATGCATGAAGTTTGATCAATGGCAAAGACAAAAGATAAACACTTTCAATGAATTATATGAATGAATATGTTGTTGGGGGTCAATTTCATCTCATCCACTCTCATATATTTTAGGAATTCAACATTCAAGTCATCATTGTTAATGCCACTCTCTAATGTACCATTCTAGATGGCTTCTCCCTAATCACGAGTTCATACAATTCCTAGCATTCCTAATGATTAGTTCATGAGTGCAGGAGCTTAACGACAACCAATATAATATTGTCAGTATAATATTGGGAGAAATTCCCCGGATCTAGACTTCCCCGTACGTGCCCGTATCGACAAAACCAATAATCATGCATGGAATGAGTTAAACTATGCAAGCATTGAGCAAAGAGGAAAATCCCTAACTAATGATGAAAGAAAGCATAAGTCTTAATTAAAAGATGTAAGCAACAGATTCCATATATGAGAGCTTCAAGAGATTACATTGATTCCCCAACAAACATACAAGGTTTAGTTCACCATATTCATGGTGAACCTAGATGAATTACAATGAAAGTATGAAAGAATAAACCCAATAAAGGTGAAGAGGTAGCCTGAGCATCCAAGATCCTCCTTCAAAGGGGTGGAAGAGAGAGTGTTTGCCTTGTTTCTGCCAAAGATACTAACTCTAGGACGTGCAAGTCCTTATATACTATTCTAGAATTACAAAAGATTACAAAAGCCCAAGTCCATAAAAGTGCCGCTCAGCGGTAAATACCGCTCAGCGGTGGTTGCGTGACTCGTTTCTTCCCATCAGCGGCCATTTTGCCCCTCAGCGTGACTCCCGCAACCTCCTGAGTGCCGCTCAGCGGTAAATTGCCGCTGAGCGGTGCCTTCGGCTTCTACTTTTGCACTCTTTCTTGTCTTTTCTAATGTCATCTCTCTCCTTCTTCACTTCTTTCACCAAATTCACCTCAAAACCTGCACAAAAACACTTAAATCAAGCATAAACCTGTCCAGCTCTCTTATTTCTGAAAATATGGATAAAAGGCATGATTTCAAGCTAGTTGCTAAGTCTAAAGGTTGCTTTTAGTATCAATTTTAAGCATGAAAATAACAGTTTTTCAACTGTTATCAAGGTTATCAAAGGCTTCGAAACCATATTTATAGAAAAAAAGAATAACTAATCGGATATGCGGTGACACTTTGGCTTCATTCGCTTAATAGAACGTCCAAGCCACCAATACAAAGACGTTTTATCGGTTGGTTTAAAAGAAAAAATTAAAAACATAATTTCTGGCAAATAAAACATCGAATGCATAAAAGACTTCGACGTTCTGTGGTTTGTTTAAAAGAAAAAGAAAAAATTAATAAAAAAGGGACTAAATTCGACTAATTCAATGACGTTAACTGTGCATGGAAAAGTGAATTTGGTTAGACTTGAAAAATGTCATTGTTACAAACTTAAAGATTAAACCACTAGATGTATATGTTCATCATAAATGCTATTGTTACAAACGAAGAGATTCACATCAAATTAGGAAGCGGTACCATAAACATGTTAATTGACTGTTTCTCTCATAAACACGTTAAAATTATTTGGATGATTCGTTAACTTTTACAATTAGATTTCAATGCAAACAAATTCATTATGAAAAACAACTTGAGCAAATTTAAAACCAGAATCATCCAAATATACCATTGTATTTGATCATTTTTGAATGATTCAAGAAACTTACACTATAAAAAAGAAGGGCATTACCGAAGGCCATAAGCCCTCGGAAACAGCCAGAAGCCTTCGGAAAAAGGTATTTACATACGGCTTATCGACTGCCAAAGAGCCCTCGGTAAATCCCTTGTCGCTAACATTTACCGACGGCCAGAAGCCTTCGGTAATTTTCGAAGGGCAAAAGCCTTCGGTAATTTCCGAAGGCCATAAGCCTTCGGTAATTTCCGAAGGCCATAAGCCTTCGGTTATTACCGAAGGGCTGAAGCCTTTGGTAATTACCGAAGGGCGGAAGCCTTCAGTAAGTTGGAGGGAAATCTAAGGGACAATTGTATTTCTTATGAAACCAACAACACAAACAGACCTGCATAACAATTTTCAAGCACAAACAGACCTGCATAACAGTTTTCAAGCACATACAGACCTGCATAATGTGCATCTCAAAGATGCAATCATTGATCAAAATCCATAGAACATCCATTAATCCATAGAACATGTATTTATAGTTAAAACATAAAACAATGTAACATAATGATGTTTTAACATCCAAATCATCCAATTGATCTAACATCGAAATGATTTAAACTCGAAATGTTCTAATATCCAAATGTTTCTATAACAAGTAATAACAAAATGAAACTAATAATGTACATAGTTATCATCAGAATGATATTCATCTTGTGAAGTTTCAGGCGACACTCTCATGACCAAGGCCTTAAAGTTTGTAAACTCTGCTCTCAAATCAGTGATTTCCTGGTCACATTGCTCCAGTGCCTGCGTGAGGCGGAGAACGACCTCGTCAGTAGTAGTGGTGGAAGAAGAAGGTTGGTGCTTCAGAGTACCTCCTCTCGATGTTGTATAGTTTGCAGCAAGTTGTCCTACACCGTACACTCGACCCTTTTTCTTCCCACCAATGATCTTGACCCAGCACTATGTCCTACGTATGTCGTCTTCTACATTACTGCCATCATCTGGTGTAGGAACTGACTCATGTTCAGATCTAACCTGTGAAAGTCTCGTAGAAAATTATTCATGTTGAAACATTAAAAGCAATGTTAGGGAATGATAGAATAACATAAATGGAAAATTAGTAATAGTAATAGTGTTATTTGCTTACATGAGTCTTCCGAGATCTTTCATCAACGAATTGATTAGGCCCTTCCTTACATGAGTCTGTGCAAAGACCTCATCAACATGGACCGCCCGTCCCAGAGCTTGTGCCTGTAACATAATTTACAATTAGAAGTGTACATATGAAATAGAAAATACATAACTTATATATGAAAGAAAAAGTTATGTAATGAAACTTTACCATATATACGAATGACATGCTCATGAATGGTTATCGACCCACCGGTATGCAGGGTGCCACTCTTTTCAGATGCTCTGTTTCTCTACGCCTTGGCACACTTATTGTGAAACTCTACTGTATTCCAATGAGCCAGTAAAGAGTTCCAAATTTGTTCGCCCAGCCAGTAAGGGCGCTCTCCTGCATTGCGGGCATCCCTAAACATCTTTGACAGCCGATGAGATGCTTTTATGTGGAAATTTCTTTGTATCTGTGTTTCATGTTCAGGTTTCCACTGCACCTTCATCTGTAACATTAAACAGAACAAACATTGATTAATGAACATACTAAAATAAGAGGGACAATTAGTTTAATGGATTGTTCACCTGAAAGCGCTCCCAGAATGGCTTTTTGTCGTCATCAGGTATTGCTCCCCAAGTAGGCCATGGACTTAAAAACTGTTGCTTAATTGAACGTGTGATGGCCTGGGAAGCAACCCTAGATGGAATAAACCTTCATAATAAAAGTCATTTCAATTACAGTAGGGTTTAAACATCAAATTATATCAAGAGATTAAAATCTCACCCTTTACCATACGGCTCAATCCATGGTCGATCATGGAGGGGCGGGTCAAGACCTTCACCATCACCACTTGAATCTGGATCAGCAGATGGTGTGACAGTCTCAGAAGGCGGTATACAAGATGAGGAAGGTATAGAAGTAGGGTCAGGGAGAGGAGTGGGGGTAATAACCACAGGGGAGGAGTGGGGTTATAATCACAAGAGGAGGAAGAGGGTCTGTTGTAGGGGTAGTAGAAGGGTGTGCTGCAAGGGTAGGAGAAGGGTGTATTGCAGAGGTAGGAGTAGGGTCTACTGCAGGGGTAGGAGGCTGTATTGTAGGGGTAGGAGGAGGCCCCACAGATGATGTACCGGGGGCAGCAATGGTAGGTAGTTTAGCAGGCACCCTAAGTACATACTTTGGTGCCTGCCGTTGCCTCTTTTTAGGCCTTGCTATCCCCTTTCCTTTATCAGGACATTCTGAACCTTTTCCTGTCATTACTGCATTGAAATGGTTACAAATAAAGCGAAAAAAAAGAAATGAATAAGGAAGGATCAATGGTTTTTAAAGTCAATGTATAAATAATTGCATAGAACTTTTAAGATGGTATTTTAGATAACTCTATTCAAATGATAGTTCAATTTGCTACAATAGATGTCCAACATTCAATCGTCGTCATCATGATCTTCATATTCATCTTCTTCTTGTTCATCATCGTCATTATCATCATCATCTTCTTCTTCTTCTTCGTCGTCGTCATCATCATCATCATCTTCTTCTTCTTCTTCTTCTTCTTTTTCTTCTTCCTCTTCTTCTTGTTCTTCATCACCTTATATTATTGCTTCTAATTCATCTCCATCACCATCAGGGTCGACCAATGCAGTTATACGTTCAACTTCAATAGTTTCTTGTGGTTGTGACATTTGGTTAAGTTGGTAGGCAACATCTTCCTCAACCTCATTTGAGTCAATGCGACCTCTAGGCTTGGTTTGTATTGCTACGGCCCAACCACGCTTATCAATATTGCAGAATGATGGATATGACACATAATAAACCTGTCTGACATTAGTTGGTAGAATGAAATGATCAAACGGTTCATATCTTAATCTCTGGTTAAGTTCGACAATATTAAAGCGTGGATCCACTCTAGTACCAGGTCTAGAAGGAACAAACCATTCACAATAAAAAAGCACTACCCTGTTTCGAGAAGTAGTGCTATTGTACTCTAGCTCATATATTTTATGAATGATGCAGTAGAAATCATCATAACAACCCTCTGTTAGGCCCTTCACATACACACCACAATTTGAAGTTTTCTTTCCTTTAGATCATTCATGTGTATGGAATTTGTAACCATTGGTGAAGTAAGTGTGTCATTCTTTGACACATCTCATTGTCCAATTCGAGAGATGTTTTAACTCTTGAACTGTGGGAGTTAATGCCTGATTAAAAACCTACAAAGACACTAAAAAAATTATAAAAGCCTAGTTATACATTCTACAGTCACTTTTAACATTGCCTAGTTAATTGAATGTTATAAACTCACTTTTGGTGGTGTGAGGGAGTGATTATTCTGCAGTTTGGCCATAACAGAGTCAGATTTCGAAGTCTACCATTTCTATGTTGTGTCACAGTTTGAGCAAGTCTAAAGTGATCTTTAAAATTTGCTAGCTGAGTTCAATTACTGATATAATGGTCTAAGTGCATAATAGTATACTAAACCATCAATTTTCAGTCAAAACTGGGAAGTGGCAAGGTGTTTTTCAGTAACAGTTTGGATGTGAGCCAATTCAAACTTTGAACAACTTTAAAAACACTAAATCAAGTTGCTGGAGTGATTAGTTTAAGAGATGATTATGCATATACGCATAAAAATGACCATTTCAACAGTCCAAGTGTTAGAAGATGGAGTGATTAATACAGGTTGCTACTACTTGGAACATGTTTAATATCATTAAACAAACTTTAGTTGTGACCTTCCAAGGTAATGTGATGATTAACTTAACTCTACCTTTTTTTTATATCGAATTGTTTCAGTTTTGCTAGTAGTTTTGAGTTCTCATTCATGAAGATGTTTTACTTTAATTTGTAGTTTTTGAGTCCAAAGTATATCATAATAGTCAAGAACCTCTAAGAACCTCTAAGAAATGTAGTACCAGTCAATAACATTTGTTAAAAATGGTATTACCCACTCTCAAATGTAGTACTACCCTTTCTGCTCATGAACTGATCAAAGTCCATTTTGCAACACAAAACTAATTAGTTTAGGTTTGGTTTGGTCTCTTTAAAACTGGCATGACTGGCCTATGGTGTCAGTCTATGGAATTTAACTGGTTTTGCCTTATACTGATTCACTGCCCTTTTGCCATTCTGTGTCTCACCTCTCACCTAACGGCAAATAAAGTCATTTCACATTATTTCTTCTAACAAAACAAACAGTATAATCGATGAAACCCCACAAAGATCACATCTTTAGATCGGTGACGTAGAATACCAGATTACCCAATCCCATGTACCCAATTGGGTACCCTTTTTACTAACCGGTCATTGTTTTCCATTCCTCCTTTTCTTTCAAATTTTTGGTACTGTTTCAGCCATTACATACATATATATTATGGAGTTGTGTGAGTGAAACATTGATGACAAGTTGGTGCAGCCCATTTTATTATTGGTTTATTCACTATTAACCAAGGACATTTATTGGTGTATTTATATAAATTTGAAGTTGATGCAGCCCATTTAAGATCAATTCTTTTTCTTCCCTCCCAAAATGTTGTTATTGGTGACAGGTTTGATGATAAGAAGTTGTTGGACAGAAACACAGGAAGGAAGATAATGTTTGCGGGGGACTCCATAAGTAACAACATGTGTCAGTCAATCACTTGTTTGCTTCACATTGCAGTCCCAAACTCAACTTACATTTGAATGACACAGACACAACAACTTCATGTGTTTTCGTTTCCAGTACTTGTTTTTTTTTTTTGTTTACACAGGAAAGTTTGGAGGCTTTGCATTTGTTTGATTGACTTATAATTTGGTTCAACTTTTAGGACATTATAGGATTACATAGCTTCAATCATGTGCTTGAAGAATGGGTTCTTAGTGGATTTGACTATTGATAAAGAAAAAGGCAGGATTTTGAAGTTGGACAGGATTAGCTTAGGGGATCAGTGGAAAGGAGTTGATGTTTTGATTTTCAATTCTTACCATTGGTGGACTCACACAGGACACTAAGCGTATTGAAGATCCTTAGATTTGAGCTACCTTTTTTATGCTTTATCAGAGGAGGTAGCCATGTGGCTAATGGCTTCAATTTAATGATATTAAACATGTTCCAACTACACAAAAATAATCAAACCTTAGCTGGAAAACTAATTTTGCACTACATAAAGTCCTTAGTTTGTTGGTTTCATACTAAAAACCATATATAAAGTGATTTAAACACAAATGAATGTTCAAGCAACTTTGTTTGATGATTTTCATTGTCTTTAAAGTCTAAAATAAGTTCAAAACAGCCGACCAACATATCCATCAATACCTTTTTAACACACTAAACACATTCACATTTGAATTTATAAGATATAAAGCATAAAAACATAAATATGAACTTAGATGAGAAATTACAAAAAAAAAAAATAAAGTACAGTACAAAAGTGTGGGAGTGGATGAAAGAGTAATTTGCGCAAGATGGAGGCCAGAATTAGATAACATAGATTGATGCAAGCAAAGTCCAAAAAAGAAATTGAAAGGGGGAAGTTGAAGGGGGCCACACCCATCAACTGTTTCACAACTTCACTCTCAGAAGAAAAATAGACTCATCCAAAATACCACCCTCTGTCAACCATGATGCTTCACGTTTCTACCACTCATAACCCACGAGGCCCAAACTCTCATCAAACTCATTATTTTTCCCCTAACAATTATTATTATGTCAAGCACATCTCCTTCTTTTAGCAACAAAATCAGTGATTTAGTATACACACTACCATACAAAGGTCCTCATAATTATTAGGATTATTATCAATATATATAATAACGTAAAACAAAACACCATCAATGGTTCTAATTAGCTAACACTTGATTCTCAAACAAAGGCTGTGCCACTAAAACAACCCTGCTATAGTATAATGACAATGCTTAACACCCCTTCATCCTTTTCTTTTTTCCCTTTTCTGGAACCTTTTTAATGATTTCACATTTAGTGCATACTGTTAGCAAAATGATGAAGATGAAGTTTTGATGATGTCCAAATCAAGTCAAGAACAACCAAGACTCATGAAGAATGATCTTTGAAGACTTGTAATCTTTTGTAATAATTGTATGAACATAGGAAAATTAGTAGTTTTAGGTATGCATTCAAAAGTGATGTAAAAATAAGCCAACAGCAAAATCTGTGCAGTGTTAATTGATTAACACAAGGGTGTAAATCGATTGTTCCAGAGACGAATGGAGAAGCACAGCATTACAGTGTTAATCGATTAACAGAGGGTGTTAATCAATTAACGTTAATCGATTAACAGAGGGTGTTAATCGATTAACACAGGGACCGTTTGAAAAACTAGCCGTTTTTTAGAGCCGTTGGACTATCCGTTGGGGTGTTAATCGATTAACCACTGTAGCTAATCGATTAACACAGTGTGAAAGGCTGAAAACGAAAAATGGAAGAGCCTTTGGATGAGTCTATAAATAGACTCTCATTTCCTTTCAAGAAAGCAATGCAGAGACACAACAACTCTTCCCTTGTGCTCAAATACTCAGAAACTCTTGAGAATTGTGTGATCTTGCTCAGCTAAGGAAACTCTGTCTGTAGAGTTGGTGAAATACTGCTACGGTGATAGAGGAATAGCTGGTTCATCCTTAGTGTGTCTAAGGAAGTGTTCGGAAGAGGAAGTCATCCTTCGTGAAGTATTCGAAGGAAGTGTTTCATCCTTTGTGAAATTCAAAGGAGGTGTTGGTTCATCTCTTGTGGCATCAAGAGAGGTGTTTTCTAAACTCTTACAAATTGTATCTGTGTGATTGTAGTTTGTAATTGTTTTGTGATTAGTGAATTGTTTATCTTGTTTTGAGATAAGTGACTGGACGTAGGATTGGTAAGATCCGAACCAGGATAAAATCATCTGTGCAAATTTCTCTCAACCTTACTCTATTTTATTGTTATTATTAATTGCTAAGTAAGTTTAATTGAGTAGAAATTTTTAAGGCACACGTTTTTAGTAAGAACCAATTCACCCCCCTCTTGGTTTGTTGTTCCACGCTAACCCATCCGCTGCAGCCGCTCTGACAATTGGTATCAGAGCTTGCTTTGATAGTCATTCAAATGGCGGGATCCCATCAAACATTTGCAGAGGGTGCTTCTATCAATAGACCACCACTAGTCACAGGTGAAAATTACGCATTTTGGAAGGTTAGAATGCAAATTTTTATGGAATCTATTGATATAGATATTTGGGATGCTGTTGCATCTGGTCCTTTTGTTCCAACTAACAATATGCAGGAACCAAAGCCCCGTGACCAATGGACTGCTCAAGATAAGAAAAAATTTGGTAATGATGTAAAAGCTCGTAATATTATTTCATCTGCTTTAACTGTTGATGAGTTTTACAGGATTTCTGTTTGTAAAATTGCACAAGAAATATGGGAAGTACTGAAAGTAACCCATGAAGGTACAGATGATGTTAAGAGAGCTAGAAAGAATACCTTAATCCAGGAATACGAAATGTTCAGGATGAAGCAAGGGGAAACAATAGTAGATGTTCAGAAACGCTTCACCAACATCGTAAACCATCTTATTGGACTAGGTAAGTCTTTCGTTATTGATGAGCTTAATATAAAAATTTTGAAATCTTTAGACAGGTCTTGGCAACCAAAAGTGACTGCAATTTCTGAGTCACAAAATCTCAACACAATGACCATGGCTGCATTATTTGGAAAGTTGAGAGAGCATGAACTTGACCTCGGAAGACTTGATGAAGAAGAATCAAAAGCCAAAAACAACAAGAAGAATTTGGCGTTAAAGTCGGAGGTTGAAAGAAGCAAAGGTAAATCGGAAGATGAAGACTCAAACGAAGAAGAAGAATTAAGACTCATGATAAAAAGGCTCAACAGGTTCATGAAGTCCAAAGGTAAAGGAAAATTTAGATACGAAAAGAAAGATAATCCAGTATCTTCCTCAAATTACCGATGCTACGGTTGCGGAGAAAAAGGGCATTTAAAAGCAGACTGCCTAAATCAAAAGAAGGGTGAAGAAAAGAAATTCTTCAAGAAAAAGAGAGCGTACATCGCATGGGAAGACGACAATGAGACCATTTCAGATTCAAGCTACTCAGATGAAGAAGCAAACATCTGTTTAGTGGTGAACGACGACGTTGGAAGCCAAGTAAGTACATCTAGCGATTCTGATAATTCTAGTCAAATTAGTGAAAATGAATTGCATGAAATTTATGCTGCTTTAATAGTAGAATCTGAAAAATTAGATAAAGCCCATCAGAAATTGAAAAAGGATTTCAAAAATTTAAAATTAAATTTTGAAAATATTTCTGAAGAAAATAAAAATTTGAAATCAGACTTTGAAAATATTCTTGAAGAAAATAAGAATTTAAAATTAAATTTTGAAAATATTTTTGAAGAAAATAAAGATTTGAAAAATAAAGTTTTAATTTTTGAAAAGGGTAAATTTGCTAGTAGTGATGAATGTGCTTCTTGTGAAAATTTCAAGAAACTACTAGAACAAACAACCTTAGGAGAATGTAGTAAGAATAATGAAAATAAGGTTGTTAAAAATAAGTATGTTCCTAGAATTAAACACAATTATAGAACCCGTAGAACTTGGGTAGAAAAAGGAACAACTTATAGGAACACAAATGCTGTATCATGCTTTTATTGTATGAAAAAGGGTCATACATCTAACAAATGTAAAATTAAGCATTATGGTGTTCCAAGTGGTAGATATATTTGGGTTGTAAAATGATTTCAATTTTTTCAAACTAACCCAAAGGACCCATACAAAATAGTTGGGTACTTATTGTTTAAAATTTAGAATTTCTTTAAAACAATATTTAAGAAAATTTTTTAAAATTGTTTTTGTTCTAAATATTTAATTTTTATTCCAAGGTAGATGGAACTATTTTATATACAAAGCATATATAGTTTTCAAACGGAAAACATTTGAAATAGAAGAATGTGTGCATGTTGTCTTTGATGAAATTGTAGACCTTGAGGCAAAACCTCTTGAGTCATTTGAATTACATGCAGACAATGATGAAGATTTGTAGAAGATAACAAATGAAGTGAAGAATGATGACAATCCTCAAGATGAAGATCTAAACAAAATGTGGAAACAACCTAGAGGATTCTCTTTACGAAATTGGAGGCATATCTAAAGGGGTACTTTATGCTTCTATGCTTTTTGTAGTATGTGTGCTATATATTTAACTTCTTTGTATGCTTGCCTCTTTAAATTCAATAAAATGTATGTTGTTTTTCCTTATTATTTCTATGCATACATGCTTTTATTAAGGGGGAATATAATTTCTAATATCTTTAGGGGGAGCAATTATACATCACTTTTTAATAATGATCAAAAAGGGGGAGAAATATTTAAAGTCTTAAACTTATTTCTAAGTTCACAAAATATTTAAACTCTTAAACTTATTTCTAAGTTCACTAACAATTGTTTCTTCCTTAAGTTGTATTTTAAATACAGATTATTACCAAAAGCTTTAAATCAAGAAGGTTTTGATCATCATCAAAAAGGGGGAGATTGTTAGCAAAATGATGAAGATGAAGTTTTGATGATGTCCAAATCAAGTCAAGAACAACCAAGACTCATGAAGAATGATCTTTGAAGACTTGTAATCTTTTGTAATAATTGTATGAACATAGGAAAATTAGTAGTTTTAGGTATGCATTCAAAAGTGATGTAAAAATAAGCCAACAGCAAAATCTGTGCAGTGTTAATCGATTAACACAGGGGTGTAAATCAATTGTTCCAGAGACGAATGGAGAAGCACAGCATTACAGTGTTAATCGATTAACAGAGGGTGTTAATCAATTAACGTTAATCGATTAACAGAGGGTGTTAATCGATTAACACAGGGACCGTTTGAAAAACTAGCCGTTTTTTAGAGCCGTTTTTGGGGTGTTAATCGATTAACCACTGTAGCTAATCGATTAACACAGTGTGAAAGGCTGAAAACGAAAAATGGAAGAGCCTTTGGATGAGTCTATAAATAGACTCTCATTTCCTCTCAAGAAAGCAATGCAGAGACACAACAACTCTTCCCTTGTGCTCAAATACTCAGAAACTCTTGAGAATTGTGTGATCTTGCTCAGCTAAGGAAACTCTGTCTGTAGAGTTGGTGAAATACTGCTACGGTGATAGAGGAATAGCTGGTTCATCCTTAGTGTGTCTAAGGAAGTGTTCGGAAGAGGAAGTCATCCTTCGTGAAGTATTCGAAGGAAGTGTTTCATCCTTTGTGAAGATTCAAAGGAGGTGTTGGTTCATCTCTTGTGGCATCAAGAGAGGTGTTTTCTAAACTCTTACAAATTGTATCTGTGTGATTGTAGTTTGTAATTGTTTTGTGATTAGTGAATTGTTTATCTTGTTTTGAGATAAGCGACTGGACGTAGGATTGGTAAGATCCGAACCAGGATAAAATCATCTGTGCAAATTTCTCTCAACCTTACTCTATTTTATTGTTATTATTAATTACTAAGTAAGTTTAATTGAGTAGAAATTTTTAAGGCACACGTTTTTAGTAAGAACCAATTCACCCCCCTCTTGGTTTGTTGTTCCACGCTAACCCATCCGCTGCAGCCGCTCTGACACATACAACTTCATAAACAAGTGGCAGTCTCTTCCTTTTTAATGATTTCACATTGCAGCATTTGATTTAGTAAATATTTACAATAAAAAACTAGTTAATGACAGTCACATCAGGTCCTTTTAAGAGGAATCTGAAGGGAAAGCTTATGGAATAATAGTCATGAGGAAGTTTATTAGTAACAAATATTATGATGTTGCTCAAATTGTATATTCTTTCTTGTGTTATCATTTTTCCCTTGAGGAATCCGATTCCTTTTTATTAAAGATTCATTCTACCTTCGTAAATAAGCCTCACAAGGCTATTCATTCACACCTTCAACCTTATCAAAACATAATGTTCAAGGACAGTATATGTATAGTTGATATATATGTAAATTTATTTTAATTTCTTTATTACTCAAATACTAAAATTCAATCTTTCTCAATCAAACAACATCATACACTGCTACCACAACAACATCAAACAGATTCAAGAACATTGTAACTCATAATAAATTTTTAAACGCACAACTGACCTCAACCGAGATAGCCCTTGCAATTGACGATGGCAACCTTTGTACACCACGACAACGACGCAACCCCACAACGGCCACTCCAACGAAGTCCCTCAACCAAGTTCCTTCAATCATATACTAACAAGTGAATGAAAAGTAGATGAAGGCAACAACACTGTCTAGGCATCAGCAATATGAACATGATAGTGTGAATGAAATTCTGTGGAACTTACCTCTACAAGATACCTCTTCACGAGCACGACAGCGACAGAAGCCCACAACGGCCCCTCCAACAAAGTCCCTCAACCTCCACACCACCAGCCTTCAACGAAGCAACCAACCAACGACGAACCCTAGCCCAAGACTCCCCAAACCACCACGCACCGTGAACGAAGAGCGATCAACGCACCACTCACCACTGTGATGGACCACCACCGGTGACTAACCGGGAAACTGACGGAGCGTGAAGAAAGGGAGGGAAGTGTGTGAAGAAAGGGATGAGACGGACGAAAACGACAAAGCTGAAGAAAATCAAATTGGGGAACAAAAAACCCAATTTGGGACTTAAATTAGCCAGGACGTTACCGACGGCTTAAAAGCCTTTGGTAATCATCTCAATACCGAGGGCTTCAAAGCCTTCGGTAAAATGTCGTCTATAAATCGCACTTTTGCAGTAGTGTTAGTAATCAAATCATATATACAATGGGATGTCAAGTACTCTAAGTATTCAACTTAAAACTCCTTTTTCTTTGGATTTCTATCACTCCTTCAAGCCTGTAGCGTCTTGAAAGGCTGCGAAATCAAAATCTCTCAACCTTTTTCCTTGGATTTCTATCACTCTTTCAACCTTCATGCGCATAATAAAACGTCGAATTAGGAAGAGATTCGTCGTTAATATACAATGGAACGTTGGGTTCTACATGGGTTCGACATAAAACTCCTAGAAGGATTTCTAAAAGAAATCCATATTTACAGAACGCATGTTAATAAATGAAAACAAAAACAAAAGAAAAGCATAATACCAATAAACATAGGAAAGAAAATGAAAATCTAATCGCGAAAAGATCCACGGGATAGTTAAAATGTAGAAGGATCTTGGTGAAAGAAGGTTGTAGCATTTTGAAAGGGTGCGAAATCCAAATCTCTCAACCTTTTTCTTTAGATTTCTATTACTCCTTCAAGCTTTTCACCATGCACAAAGAATCAAACCACAAAGAAGTGACTCGTTTTTGTGACCTTGAAAGAGATAATAGAAATCAACGAAAAAAGTTAACAGATTGTTAGAAGAAATCTTATGAATGGAAATTGTAGCATTTTGAAAGGGTGCAAAATCCAAATGTATCAACCTCCTGTTTGTGTTTCTATCACTCCTTCAAGCTTTTCAACATGACAAAGAATCAAACAACAAAGAAATGACTCGTTTTTGTCACCTTGAAAGAACTGATAGAAAAACAAAAGAAAAGTTAACACATAGAAACCAAGGAAGGATTTCTTACGAGAAATTTTATAAATAGTGTAGAGGTTATCGAAGGCTCTAAAACTGTATTTATAGAAAAAGAAAATAGAATAACTGTTGGGAACAAGAATTAATGCACCTAACTACTCCAATGCCAATCACATCGGAGTCTAATAGAGTTTGGCGTTTTGTGGTTGGTTTAAAAGAAAAATGGAAAAATAATAAAAAAGGGATAGACCCTTTGGCTTCTGACTGGTCAATAAAACGTTGAAGCCCCAGAAGACTTCGACATGTAATGGAGTGACCCTTTGGGCGCAATAAAACGTCGAATGCACGAAAGAGTTCGACGTTCTTTGGTTGGTTTAAAAGAAAAGGAAAAATAATAAAAAAGGGACTAAATAAGAAAACGTCGAAGCCAATATCAGTTCGACGTTTTATGGGATGATTTAAAAGAAAAAGAAAAAAAATAACTACTGACTGTAATATACAACGTCAATCTTTTCTTACGGTTGACTATTAAGTAAATCAATATTTATTATTTATTTATTTTGTATTAGAGGTATGTTGTTTTCTTAAATGACGTTATGTGATTACTAAGGTTATTGATTTACGTCGAGCTCGTTGTATATGACGTTATTTCCTCTAAAACGACGATTATGAAATCCAACCGACGTGAGTCAAATGAATTTGTTAACGTTGATTTTTCAGTTATTGGACGTTGAACGTGTGACGTTATACCCGATTTTTGTACTAGTGAAATTATATCTTTTTACTTTCCAGGTAGCCTAACAATTAAGAGATCACTAGTACAGAATTGGGATACTAACACGACTAATATGCCTCGGTTTGTAAAAAGCCGAAGCATATGAAAACGCAGTGACACTTTTGCAATTTTAACGAACTTATAGGTCTCAGTTCATGGGAAACCGAGACATAACAGCTCTTTAGCTCGGTTAAATAACCACTCGAGACGTATAGTCCTCTGGATTTGACTTAATTCTGACCTTTCATATCACACCTTTTTGGAAACTGAGTTAGTGCCTCGGTTGCCAGGGGAACCGAGGCATATACCCCTGACAAATCCCCTTGTGGGCACTGGTAACACTGACGTATCATGTTTATGCTTCAGTTTTATTTTACCCGATGCGTATAGTAACGTGTTTATGTTTCGATTATATTTTACCCGATGCCTATAATGTTTTCTAGGGTTAAAATTGAAATCCCTGCAAGTAATCACTATTCTTCTTCCCAAGCTGCGCGAAACCTCTCTGCCTCGCCGTTCACCACTGCTCTTTGCCTCGCCGCCACGCCACTGCATCACTGTCGTCGTCGTCTCAATTCCCACCGCCGTCGTCGTTTCAGTTCCCACTGCCAGGTGCCCCACTATTGTCGTCGTCCTTGCTGGCTCAACCTCTGGTGCCCCGCTATCGCTGCTGTCTCGCGCGAGAGGGATCTTTCTTTCTCACTGCTTTGTCACTTCTTCCCCCTATCTCACTACTTTCTCACTGTGACCCGGGGCACCTGTCTTCTTCCCCATTTCTCATTGCTCTCTTCTTTCTTTCTCGCGCGAGAGATGACCCGAGGCATAAAATTACTTCTTTCTTCTGCCTTTCTTGCAGACAAACTGGGAGGACGCGGCACCGAGAGGGTTGTAGCGGCGCTTCCTCCACCAGGGTTCCATCTCAGTCGGTGTGTCGTCCTGTCCTGGTCCTAAAATTAGGGTTCTACAGATGGGGGAAAGGGGAAAACATTGCGCCTTCTTACTCCTGCGCCGTTGTGAAGAGGATGGAGGCGCGACCATGGATGACAGCTTAAGGAGTTCGCGATTGAAGCTCATGGTTGTGCTTGCGAGGAAGACGAACTGGTGAATCGCAGCGGTGCCGTTCTGGGTTCTTTTGTGTGGTCCGGTTGCGGAGCGGTAAGGGAAAACATTATGGGTTCCATGAAATTAGGTTTCTGAAATTGGGAAATCTTGGGTGTCTGTATTGATCTTGGGTTGGGAGTTTATGCTATTATTTTGATTTTGGGTTGGGGTTTTTGTCGGACACAGATTTTGGAAACACTTTGGAGTTTGAGACACTGGACAGCAATGCAGAGGAAAATGCAATAGGAGGATATGGACTTAGGGGATGAGAAAAGATATGAGAATTTTGATGTTGGATATGAGCCTGATGATTTCACCGAAGAGGATGAAGATATAATGGATGAGCTTGGAAAGTTGGAAGAAGAATGCAGGCTAGAAGAGTCTTCAAGAAAAAGTTTTGAAGATAAAATTATCAATTCCAAGCTGCAGCAATCAATGAAGCCCCATTCACAAATTGATTACAGCATGGTAACACCACAAACGAGCTTCCAAAATTCAACAGGATGAATGCGGACCGAAGCCTAAAATATGAAAAAAAAAACACACGATACTGCCTCGGTTACCTAAAAACCGAGGCATAATCCTACACACTTTTGTTTCGGTCCGTAACCGAGTCAAAAAGCTTATCTATTTTTACCTCACTTGTATGTCTTGGTTTCATAACCGCTGCCTATAAGCAAAAGTAACCTATGTCATTTCTCTTTATTGTACTAGTGGATCTATAGAATGAGAAAACCTTTTCCCTCCTAAAAGAACACACATATTTCCTTAAACTGTCAAAAGTTTTTCCATAAACTCAACCAATAAATTCGATTCCTGTACTTATTGAGATCACTACAAATATTCCTTAATTAATTAAGGAAGATGAAATATAAAGCTTCCACATTAAGAGAAAAGATGAAAAAACGATAACTAATTGTAAGAGAATAAGAAACGTGTGACCTGATTGTTAGAAAAAGTATACAACTATAACCTAAAACCTAGAGAGAATATCGAGAGTATATAATTTTACTAAGATGAAGTGTTGTAAGTAATTAAATGTTTTAAGCCTATTTATAATTATTTTCAGAAATACATTTTTATTCTCCGGTTAATTTAAATGTTGTTTTCTATAAAATAAGTCATTCATCTTCTATTCATGTTATTGTATATTTCATACATATCTCTACATCATGCAAAAAATTTAAAACATCTTACCAATCAAATGAAAAGAAGGAACCAACGCTTTGATGCGCAAAAGGGACTCATTGATAGGTTGTTTACCTTTCTTCATGGTGTGAAGTTGGGTGTGTAGCTGACGAGCATGAACTTTGGTCTAAGAAGTGAGATAAACATGTATATTTGATGAATCAATATTTTATATTATTTATTTAGTTTTCTTCACCATTGTGTCAGTAAATTGTATTTAATTATCTATTATTGTTTTATTTTTACTATTTGAGCTTAATTGGACTATTAATTTTTATTTTCATCAATTTGAATTACTTCGGACTTAATTATTCCAATTATTATTGGATCTCGTTTTCTCTTGTATTGAATCTCGTTTCTATATGCAATTTAATTTTGGTTATTGCTTCAATATCATTTCTCCTCTTTAATTGCTTTTTGTTCACTGCATTAGGTTTTCCAATTTCATATTCCCAATTCTGTTTTTCCCCAATTTCGTTTCAATTGATGTTGTTTGCGTTTTGTAGTTGCTATTTGAATTTCGTTTTGGTTTTCGCATTGCTATTTCAATTTCAGTTTCACATATTAATTCTGGTTCGCATTTCAGTTCTATTTTGCTTGTTAAATCTCGCTTTAATGGTAGCTTAAGTGTGTTTGGGTTGGTGATTATGGATATTGCATTGCATCCTTGAGATTTCTGGATTGTATTGATGAAGTTGTTCTTGCTCTGCATGAGGTTAATTTAGTTTGTGCTTACAATTGGGTATATGCTTAGTTGCCTAATTAATGTTCGATTTTCGCTTAGATAATTGGATTGGGGGTGTAGATTTTATTGAATTCGATTTTCGATTTCTGGATTTTCGCTTAATTCAGTTTTCGATTTCTGGATTTTCGCCTAATTGATGTTTGTTTCTGGATTTTTTATTTCTGGATTTTTGTTTAGTTGGTTAATTCGTCTTCGATTTGGGGCGAGAGTAGTGTTTAATTGTGTTAATCCATGATTGGAAGCATTGCAATTGACATAGACACCAACCCGTTTTGAATTTGTGTTAAATTTCGTGTTTGATTTTATTCATTTCCTTGCACAAAACTGTCCATAAAACCCGCCACTAAGTGTTCGATTTAATTTCTGAACTATATTTAGTTCTTGAGAGACAACCTAAGAGTCATTTCCTAATCTATACTGCACTTTTATTGAACATTAAATTTGATTCGGGTATGATCTCGATGAATCTTCTCCCAAACTTGAAATGAGTTGAAACCAATGATGCGAGCTAAGAAGGACGCCAATAAGGAGGAATTGAAGCAAGGAAAGGAGAAGTTGATCCTGAGTTTTCCAGGTGCTATATTCAGGATTTTCAATCTCTAAATCTTAACCATAATTTGTTTTTTAACTTTATCTTTTGTTGACTCCCTCAATTCAAATGGTAAGTATAAAAAGATTCAGTTTGAAATCTTTTACTGAAATTGTTATAGATATACTATAACGTGATTGTTAATATTTTTTTTACTACATTTAAATTTAATTTAATTTAATTCTATAAAATTTTGTTTTAACTTTTGAATTTAAGACCTAATTCAATCTCTACTAATATATTTTACCACAATAAATTTCCTAATAAAAAGAATTAATCATAAAACAAAAAATTACAAGGATATTTGAAGTCAAAAGATACATCATTATCAAATGAAGAAACGTGTTCATTTGAAGAACAACCTTTTGCAACGCATTATGAAAAAAACATTTAAACCACAATTAACAATCTAATAAAGAGTCCCTTGGTTCAGATTTGAAATAGGAACACAAGAAAAATGTCAAACAACTGGTCACCTGCAAAAATTAAATAAAATTGATTCATGTAAATGAATAATAAAATACACGAGAGTAATTTAACATGTTTCTTTTAATAACTGATAAATTTGATATTGTTACATAAATTTAAACTTTATTCTTAAGGGTTAAATATATTTTTAGTTTGTAAATTTTAATGCGAAATTGAAATATGTTTTTATTTGAAATTTTAATACATTTTGACTCTCAAATTTTAAAAGTGCATTAATATAGTCATTTTTATTCAATTATTTAACTTTTTTCGACATGTCAAACTAGGTAAACAATTCAAATGTAAGCATAAAACACATTTGATACTTAAAAAAAATTAACTTACCGAGTTAAAAGGAATATATCTATCTACTTTTAAAGTTTGAAATAAAAATATATCAAAATTTCAAATTAAAATGAATTTCAATTTCAAATAAAATTTTAAGAACTAAGAACATATTCAATCTTATTCTTCTTAATTACCATTCTTACAAATCCTATTTTGCATAACGGCTATAAATGTTTACTGCTATCATCATGGTCAATGATTTAGTCTTGTAGTGTGCATTCAAGTTTGAAATATTCATTTATTTACGAATCGAGTATCAATTGGTCAATATCTATCTAGTAAACATCAACATTTCAAGAAGATACGAAAATAACGAATTACAAGAAGCATTTTTTCTTATAAGAAAAGAGAAAATGATATATAAACTTTTTCCAACTCCTTAATTTTAACAAAATCCTCCTGACTTTTCCTTCGTTAATTTACGTTAGTAATTTGATTTTTACTTATAAATCAAACAACAGAATCAAACATGTTGCATGATTTCATCTGCATAACTTTCTTAAGTGAATTATAAAACCAGATTAAACTTGTTAACAGCAAAGCTTCTGTTCTTTTTTCCTCCACATTACATTATAATATTATGGCAATAACAATGAGATAGACTAATGCATATTCACTAAAACATACCTGCTACCCAAGCTTTGAACCATTGACAGAAATTTTGCATATTCATCATAGCTGTATCTCAGTTGTCAATCTGTTCAAGAACCTTATGTAAGCAATTCTCCAAGGTTTCCAAATTAGAATTGGCCCTATTAAGCCCCAAAATCCTACGAAGAATCCTTCGCCCATGCTCATGTATAATTCATAGAAAACAGAATTATCTCCATCTCCTCCTGCTGCTTCTTCTGGCTTTGCTGTTGTCTGATCTCCAGGACAACTTTTGTTGAGTTGTTCACCACAAAGATTGATATTTCCTTTAAAACTAGAGGCTTCAAAGGTCTGCAAATGTCTTCCCAATGGAATTCTTCCAGAAAGAGAGTTGTATGACAAGTCTAATTTTCCTAAGAAATCAAGTTCAGAAAGAGAAGAAGGAATTCTCCCATGCAAATGATTTCTTGACAAGTCAAGAGATTCAAGTGAACTTAAATTTCCAATCTCAGAAGGAATTTCTCCACTCAAATTGTTTCTTGATAAATTTAATGAAACAATCCCAAACAAACAGACAACTTCTTTTGGTATTTCACCTGTGAAATTATTGCTTGAGAGATCAATACTCTTAAGATTCAATTGGGGATCTCTGAACACCTGTTCCACACCTTTCCACATCCACGTTACGTCAAGCCTGTAGTTGAAAGGCATGTAGCGATCGTAGATTTCACTATAAGTAATATTGTACCCATATATAAGGCGTTCAGTTTCAGTTCTGTTGATGCTTTTTTCAGACATGGCTGTAAAATTCTTCAAGCATGTTGGAATTGCTTTTGATAATATACTCCTGGAGAGATCCAACAATTGAATATACCTTAAATAGCAAAGTTGAATAGGAAAATTTGATGAGAAGTGATTCCCTTTCATGTTCAAGATTCTCAATTGCTGCATACTTTCTCCAATCCATGATGGTATTCGACCAGACAAATTATTTTCACTCACATCCAGCATAATTAAATTAGTGCAATTCTTCAAACTGGAATGCATTTCTCCAGTTAAATTATTCTTTCGTAAAACCAATGCTTCTAATTTAACAAGTTTCCCCATGGAGATGGGAATATTCCCAGACAACTTATTTTCACTCAAATCAAGAAATAGTAATTGGTGTAAAGGTTGCCAACAATCAGGAATTTGTCCCGTTATGTGATTGTTTGATAAATCTAAAGTTGCCAGATTCGGAGCAATGATTTGGTTACATAAAAAAGAATACAAATAAGAAATTGTATTTTTAGAGAGCAACAGCCCTGAAGCTCTCAGCAAAAATGGTGGAAGTGCACCCTCAAATTGATTTGAATACAGAATTATAGATGGTCTATGACGAAGCTTTAATGGTATATCAGGAATTGCACCATTGAGATTATTGTGAGACATGTTTAACCATTCCAAATTTTGCAAGTTGTTCCAAAACCAAGCTGGTACAGAATCATTAAGCTCATTATCAGATATATCTAGCGACATTAAGAAATTTTGTGTCTCGAGCCAAGCAGGAAAACTCGGACCTAGCTTGCAAGATGCTAAACAACTAGAGACTAATCTCACAGACAATGAGTTGTGTTACAAGTCTAAGTCATATAATTCGGAAAAATTAGAAAGATGAGATTCAGTGACATCACCCTCTAAAGAATTTCCCCCCAAGGATAAATTCTCCAACTCGGATAACAACCTAATGCTTTCAGGTATCTTGCCAGTAATTTGGTTATAAGATAAATCCAAAGTCTGAAATACGTGTCTATTGCACCATGAAGAATTTTTAAAGAAATGAGAAATTTCCCCATTGAACTTGTTATTTCTGAGGTATAAGGTCTGCAATCTGCACATGTTCCCAAAGAAAGATGGAATCTTGCCTTGTAGTCTATTTCCGGAGCCATAGAAACGTTCAAGAGAGTTCATTACTTTTCCAAATCCATCTGGAATGGGACCTTCTAACAGGTTGCCAGAAAGGGAAAGGGTTTGAAGATTCGTGGTGCAATTCAGAAGCCAGAAAAACACAGTAGATGATTTCAATAGATTTGAGGAGAGATCAAGTATGACAAGAGAAGATGAAGAATTAATTGTGGAAGCAGAGGAAATAGGAAAACATTCATCTGTAAGACTGCAATTATGCAGGCTCCCGTAGATTGGAGCCAAAATTAAAATTGCCTTGAAATACAGATGATGTTAGATTATTGAAGGAGAGATCAAGTATATTAAGAGATGGAAAATTTGGGAAAAGAAAAGATGACAATGCAATGTCATTTTCTCTAACATAAAGCTCTTGTAGATGAAGGCTAAAATTGAATAAGAGTTGAAATGGTGAGGAAGTTAGCACATTAGAAGACAAATCAAGGACAGTAAGAGAAGTTGAAAAGTTGGAACGGGGATGGAACAAAGATTTGATATTAGTATCTGAAAGAGAACAACAAACAAGCCTCAACTCTACTAAGTTTGGAATTAGCTCAGTGATGGCTTGTAGCCACTGGCGCGAGGAGCTGAGATTATGCAATGAGCTCAACTCAAGACTGGTTAAAGAATGGAGATTAGACAACCAGTGTGAATCCTCAACTTCTATATAAAAATCACCACCTAGCCCAAGAGTTTGTAAGTTAGGAAGATTCCCATTCCGAAAAGGGATAGCTCCAGAAAGAGTGTTACTTGCAAGATTAAGATATTGTAGCCGCTTGAGATTCCTAAGTTGAAATGGGATTTCTCCTGATAGATAATTCTGTCCAAGATGAAGATATTGTAACTGTCTAAGATTCCCAATCTGAAAAGGAACTGGTCCAAGAAGACTATTTCTTCCAAGGTCTAGATACCTTAGTAGTGAAAGATTTCCAAGTTGGAAAGGAATCCTCCCACTAAATACAGAAAATGAGAGGTTGAGATATCGTAAGTTGGTGAAAGAGCCAATGGCTTGTGGGATGTGAGTCCACATAAAATAATTATTGCTGAGATCTAGATGTTGAATGTATTGCAAGGGAATCAATGAAGTGAGATTGATTGCACCTGTTAAATAATGTGTATCCAGACAACGAAGATCAAGTAGAATGACATGACCAGTTTGATGGTTGCATTGAATGCCTTCCCAATTGCAGCAATCTGTATTAAAATTAAAATTGTGAAGGAGTTCAAGATTTCAAAAGGGACAATACTTTGCCTCTTACAACATTATTTTAAGGATTTAAGATTAAAACAACATTGTCTCAAATTTTTATATGTACTATTTTGTTTGTTTAATACTAACTAAGACTCTTTAGTTTACTACAATATCTGAAACACTGAATCTTGATGCCGTGAGAGTCACAAAAGTTTGCAGTGGGAAATATGAGGAAGCAATTTGAGAGACTAAAGTAGTGCTAGATTGTGATCTATCCACACAGTTTACATACACAATTATTCATGTTTTGTCTTCTCTTCACCAAATATGCTTTTTTGATGTATCCACCACCTTTAACTACTTCCAATAAAAAGACAATCATGTAATGTGTGTGGATTTTTTTTGGATATAAAAGGCAAGAAAAAGTGGAGCAGAAAAAAAAAAGTACTGAAAAATATAGAGAAATTTAAAGCTGAGCGTACAACACACGGAAAAGGTTGGTATGAAAACTTTAAGAAGAAAACAAAAATGCTTTATCAATATCTAAACCACTTTTAATGTTAAAGACACTTCTTTTGGAAAGTGATTATTACACGACCTTATCATTCTTTCATAAAACAAAATATATATTTTATTCCCATATTCCTGTAGCTGTATGATTGTATGGTTAACTTAAAGAAGAATATAATCGCTAGTAGAAAATGAGTCATCCATTCATTAGATTTATAATAATTTTAATTATTTAAGTTAGATTTCAGAGAAATTAAGTGAACTTTCGAATAGATATATAAGTTGTACTCCAAGTTTTGGAGTAGATGATGTGGAAATTCTCAATACTTTTTTTTCACATATATAAGTTTCCTGAAGTATCTAATGAGCAACATGAACTATGAACTATAGATTTCAGTTTAAAATTAACTGGATTTAATATATATATATATATATATATATATATATATATATATATATATATATATATATATATAAAAGATTTAAAGTAAACAAAGTGAGACTATCCAAGAATTCAAACAGCCACTCATCTTCTTTCAGTGCACTTGTGAGAAACAAACGAACAGATTGACTTGGAGGTTGACCCTGGCAGCAATTTTGGCTTGTAAGAATGATTCAGATTGTAAGGGTAAATGTATGAACGATTCAAAATAAAGGACGAATTACTTAATTTAATTCCAATGGGTGATCAAATTTTTAGTCATTTAAATATTGTTTAAATTTTTACACTAGAAAATTAATTGAAAAATTAAAAAGTTATTTGAAATTCTAATAGATCCCAGAACTAAATCTTTGAAATTGTTTAAACTATATGTAGTAAATTATTTATATATATATATATATATATATATATATATATATATATATATATGTTTAATTCATGTTTTGTTTTTATTGTAATAAATTCATTTATATTTAATTTGATTAATGCATTCATTAAGAAGACCTTAATTACCTTTTGAGATGTACAAATGAATAAATTAATTATTTGTGTTAAATTTTAGATTGTTCACAGTTTTGTAAAATTATTTTTTATAGTTTATTAATGCATATCAGTTAAGTTTAATCTTAAATTGGTGGGCTTTTTGTTTCAAATTATTTAATATTGTTGTTCGAGAGTACTAACCGATTCTAATGCATTATGTTGTCCACTTTCATTTAACATATTTAAAAGACCAATGCGAAATGTCATTAAATTTTGATCAAATTTAGGATAACATAATTGATTTATTAATAAATTATGAAAGTGTTTTTGTGAATGTATATTTACTTGCCTTCAATATAAAAATGTAGAAAGAGATTTCTTTTTCATGATGACAATAAAATTTTGAACATACATAGTTACAAGGTTGGATTAGTTACAAGGTTGGATGAATCCATGTCGTAATAATAAAGAATACGAAGAGTTGATGAATTAATGGAATTTGTTTAGAAAAATGAAAAATTAGTGGTAAAATAGGTCAGTTTGACCCATTTTAGCGCTATCCATCTTTGGTATGTCAAAATCAGATTTAGTTGATAAGTGTCCAATATAAATTAATTTTAGTATCAATTTGACACATCTTGTTTTGATTTTGTTAAATATGTAGAAATCACTTTGATTTTACTTGTTTTACATATTTTGATGATAACCGATAATCAAAGGAGAAAAAAGAAGATAAAGGAACTTTAAGCAATTTTTGGCAAACTGACTTTGGCATGGATGAAACCTAAAACTTGAGAGTTATATAAAGAAACTCACATTGGAAGGAAACCTCAAGCACTGGATCTAAATTGAAGCCACAAAGAATCATTCTCATAGATTTTATCTTAGGGGCGGAAGCATAGGGTGTGCAAGGCCTAAGCCATAGAGAAAATCCATCTTGGATGGAAACCTCCGTAGTTGGAGACATGATGTCACCGTTGAAGCTACACCCTAAAATGTTTATAAAAACGTAGTTATTCCTCAGTTTTAAGGAGAGACTTTTGGACAGATTTTGTAGAGACTTTAGAGATTTTTCATACACATATGTTTTATTTTAAAGAACATCATATAGGGTTAAGAGATTGTCTCTCCTTTGTATTGAATTCTTCCCTCCATCATGAGGAGCTAAATCACCTAAGTATTGAAGTGACATGTAACCCTTTGAAACTGTCTTGTATTTGGTACTACTTTATTTATGAAATTTTTCTTTTAATTACACGTTTATGAATTAGATTATATTTTTTGTTGGATTAACTAATTACTCATCTTATTTCACTGACTTCAGATTAAGTGGGAATTGGTTCCTAAGTTGTGGTCCAATCAATTCTCCTCCTGCTTTTAAATGCTAGGAATATATCTAAAACTGTAGTTGGTTATAGAGTCCTAATCTTAATGCAGGTGATCCAATCAAGTAATCATACTGAAGTTTGGTGATCTTAGACTCTACGTGTCAGGAATGAACCTAGAGTTACATTCAAAGAGAACTCCTAACACATGATTAACATTCTTAATAAAAGAAGATTATTTCACAATACAATTATTCATGATTAACCACCACAAGCTCCACCATAAATTCAACTCTCTACCACAGATTCCACCACAGGCTCCATCAATGGCTTCACCACATGAGCTAAAGAGTCCTTTGTCTCATCTGTACACAAACCACCTTATGACGATATTGTTGTTGTATTTTTGTGCCAACTATTTTCTTTCCAGTAGAAGTAATATTGGCATCTTGTTGTAATCATCTATAATAAGATAGATCAATTTACAATTTGAAAAAAAAAATAGAGGCAATTACTCACACTCCACATCAACAAATAACTCAAATACTCATCTTTCCACTAAAATTGGATTAGACAAATCATATAAAAGATCAACATCAACCAAGACATGTGCAAAAAAATCTTAGAACTTTTTCTTCACATAAACATTTAAATATAAAGGTGTGTTCATTCCACGTGTTATTTAGAAAATTGCTTTCGGCTACTAAATGACCATAAATGTGAACCTAACATTGTGAGTTTCATGAAGAAAAAACAAAAACAATGTAAGAAGATAAATTCTAAATTCCAATAACCAAAACCCTTTGTATGTCTTCTAATGAAGAAGAAAAAAATTCATAGAAGCCTTGCGAAGTGAAATTGCCACGCATTTACAAAGGACTAAATTGCGTGTTTGTCACGTGCCACCCTTCTGGTGTCGGAATCACACCACGCTGCTGCCAATCGTGTCATCGAACCTCCATGTCTGTAATCTTCTCCTTCTGATATGTCATTTTAACGCCATCATCTCGCCACTTTACTGAATCGTAGGGATATACTTCATGACCCGCTCTCGATAGGAAGACCTCTTTCAACGCCATCGCGACAGTTCTTTACTCTTCATTACGAAGGGTTCTCTACTTCTGCATTCGTTTCTGTTTCTCGAGCAATAATGCTTCGTTCCGCTAGTACCACAGTCGGTGCCGATGGAGTCAGTCGCCATAGCCGCAGTCAGTTGTTGTAGTCTTTGCAGTTTGTCGTTGTTGCCTTAGTAGGCTGTCACATTTTTTTTGGTCAAGATTAAGAGTGCCGCATTAAGTACATTGGCAGTCGTTTCCACAGTTTGCCGTGAGGGGAAATATTTTCAACCCGTGCAGAGAACTTCCTTCTTCGGCTAGAGTTTAACCTGTACTTCTTGTGATACAGTGTTAAGTATCACCGTTTAGGAGTAGACCAGCAGAGAACTTTTGCCCTCCAACATGTCTTTGGCCTTTTGATGCCATCATAAGTCCCAATCTTTGGTGTTTTTGGTTTGTTGAACGCGTTAACCATTCTGCTGCGCCGCTCTAACACACCGCATTCCAATTCAATCTCTTGGCAGAAAATACAACTCCTTGAGCATGATTCCAGTAGACGAGCAAATAAATCCTTTTTCCAACAACTCCCTAGCAAGCTTTGCCATCATATTATAATCTCCATGAATCTTAAATGAGAAAACGGGTTGCAAATCCTCTCTCTTGAGCCAAACCTTAACCCTGAGTTTCCCAGAAAGCTTTGGTGCCAACTATAGAGGGGACTCAATTGCTACGTCGTAGACCTTCGAAGTGAGAATATTCGTCAAATAACTCAATGCATTCATCACGCCGTCGCCACCACTATCGGTCTGAGATCATTGGGGAACTACACTGACGTATCCCGGTAGGTACTGGAGGGAATCCAGCGAGACCCGGGGGCACGGGGGAGCCACTAGCTAGGTATCCTCAACGACGCCGACAATGGGAAAGGAAGAACGTGCGACCTCCAATGGCTTGGAAAGCGTGGCGGCGATCAAGGGCTTGGGGCTAGGACGTGCTATGAGTGGGTGGCGTGCCATTTGGTAGAGAGCCTGTCGGCGGAGGAGAGGTGGCGGTGTAGTGGCGACGCGCAACGAATCCATGGAAGTGAGGTAGGCATGGGTCTGCGGAGTCATTTTAATTTTTTAAAAATATTTACTTCAAATGTGCCATGTATTCATCAAACTGCACAACTCACTCAGGTTTGGCCACAGTGGCATTTGCATCATTATGTTTTTAACGGTGTGAGCGAAAAGGACCGAATTGAACATTTTTTAACGAAATATGAGGCCTTAATGAATTTTTTTAAAAGGTAGAATCACTTTGAACCAAATCCCCAAAATTAGGGACCAAATAATGTATTAAACCTATTTATAGAGACAAATTTATTTGTCATTGCTAACCATTACGAGATCTTTAGAATTGCTCAAACTCCATGTATGCAAATGAACTCTTTTTAGTTTGAAGGTAGCATAACAATTAAGAGATCTTTAGAATGAGAAAAATGTTTTCTCCCTAACTCCTTGTTCACTTGAATGGATTTCGGGGAGAGTGATTGAATGGATTTTAGAGGATTTGAAGGTAAATTTTTTTTTGTTTATTTGAGTGGATTTTGGAGATAAGTGAGAATGGATTTGGAAGTAAATTTTTTTAATCTGTCACATCAATCAAATTCTACACTAATTCTCACAAACTTTACTTCCAAATCCACTGTCACTTACCTAAAAAATGCACTCAAATAAACAACAAAAAATTTACCCTCAAATCCATTTAATCACTCTCCCTCAAATTCATTCAAGTGAACAAAGCCTAAAAGAACACACATAGTTTTTCCATAAACTCAACCGATAAATTCGATGCCTGCACTTATTGAGATCACTAAAAATATTCTTTATTTAATTAAGGAAGATGAAATATAAAGCTTCCACATTAAGAGAATAGATGAAAAAAAAGATAACTGATCGTGAGAGAATAAGAAACTTATATATAATTATGATAGACTATCTATCTCTTGTACTCTCAAACGTGTGACCATATTTTTAAGAAATGTATACAACTATAACCTTACAACTAAAGAGAATATTGAGAGTTTATAATTTTACTAAGATGAAGTGTTGTAAGTAATTAAATGTTTTAAGCCTATTTATAGTTATTTTCATAAATACATTTATTCTCTGTTTAATTTAAATATTGTTTTCTATAAAATAAGTCATTCATCTTCTATCCATGTTATTGTACATTTCATACATATCTCTACATCATGCAAAAAATTTAAAACATCATAACCAATGAAATGAAAAGAAGGCCTCAACGCTTAAATGCACAAAAGGGACTCATTGATAGGATGTTTACCTTTCTTCATGGTGCGAAGCTCGGTGTGTTTCTTACGAGCATGAGCTTTGGTCTGAGAAGTGAGATGAGCATGTATCTTCTCCCAAACTTGAAATGAGTTGAAACTAATTATGCCAGTTGAGAAGGACGCCGATAAGGAGGAATTGAAGCCAGGAAAGGAAAAGTTGATCCTGAGTTTTCCAGGTGCTATATTCAGGATTTTCAATCCCTAAATCACGATCCCAAATAGAAAGAAATTTGGATGGAATAAGAGGGTTAACCAGAAAACGTTGTAGGCAATGAGCTTCAATAATATGTTCTACTCATAGATGCTAGACAAAGAATTTAGTATCAGTGAGGTTTTTCGAAACGAAATACGAAAAGAGAACACGATTGGATTGCCATCATCTTGCAGGGATTTTTGGTCTTGATTCTGCACACAACCGAGACCATATATGCTATATTGCTTTGGTTCCAAAACAATTGAGGCCTATACTGTCGTGAAAATTTTAAAAATGTTACCGCGATGTTTCGGTTTCTGTGAAGTGAGTGTTGTAATATGTTAATATTATATTGCAAAAGTAAATTATGAATGTTGGCTTTGGAAGTTTTAGAACATTAATAATTTTTATTAGTTGCAATGTTAATTGTTTTAAAGAGGTGCAACGTTCAAACTTTTTAAGAGCAAGAATCAAAATATTTTAAGTGTTCCAACGTTAAAATATTTATTGCCTTTATTTTCTTTTAATGATTTTATTCTCCCCTTATCTATAAATAGAGAGCTCTTCCTCCATTCCAAGACATACAAAAAAATCAGTTTTCTCATTCTCTTCTGTTCTTACATTCATCTTCTTTTCCTCTACTAAAATTATTCTGGGTTTATTTTATACTCTTTTTAGAGATCCTTACTAGTTCTGAGATCCTCAAAGATATTCTGGGAAGTTTCTGTTGTATCCTAGGGAACTTGCGCAATACACCACGGATAAGTCCTTAAGGATAGTGAATCTACACGCCTCAGGAAATTTTGTTCGTGTTTCTGTCAACATTTTTACAACAATCTTAAGGACTTATGGTTGACATCAACAACATGCCTTCAGAGAGCCAAACCTTTGTTTCCAGAACTCATCATAAAAGGGTAGGATATTGCCTCGGTTCAAAGTTACCCGAAGCAATAAGGTTTTTTTTTTTTTTTGCAAGACTTTATACCTTGGTTCCCTTTGAACCGAGGCAGTTTGTCCCTATATGTAAGTTCAAACCCTTTGTTAATTCTGAAGATATATTTAATTTGGATTTCAGTGATGATATTATGTTTTAATTTATATGTAAAAAAAAAGTAGTCATAACCATGACATCCCAAAAATTGAGATAATTAACCCCCACTTTGCGGTCCCAAAAAATTACTCATAACCATGACATCCCATAATCCCAAAATCAAAAACCCTTGCCGCGAAATCGCCTCGCTCCTTGCGAGACCGAACCAACAATGAGAAGGGAAAGAGAGTCTCCCGTCCTTGTGAAAACCGCGTCTGAACGGGAAAAGAAAGAAGGGAAGAAGAGAGCCTCCCCTCTCTTGTCAAAGACGAACTCAAAACGGAAAAAGGAAAACGAAGAAGAACAGTCAGTGTGCCAATGCGAGTCACCACGAACGAACGCCGCCTGGTCGCGCTATCTCCCCAACGTTGTCTTCATCACCACGAGGCCATTGCACGAGCCAGAGATAACCCCCAAAATTGGGTGGTCCGCAAAAAGAAGAATAAGAAACCAAAATTAGGGAAGAAAAAAAAACATGAAGGCCAAGGGTTTCCAAAGTTCTGATGGCTCTTGGGAGGAAACAAAGAAGATTACATAGGGTTAAAGAGATCTAGAAAAGTCCTACTACCTCGACTCTTAGCTTGACCGGTGCCTAAACATTTCAGTAATGCCATTTTCGAAATTTAATTTACACTATATGTCTCGGTTAGGCGCCCACCCGAAGCCTAAAGACCATATATGACTTGGTTTCAAGCAACCGAGGCCGTATCTAATTGTATTATAGTAATTTAAAAGGTAGTATCTCAGAGGGAAGAGGTTTTTAGCAGGCATATATGCCTCGGTGACTGCAAGAACCGAAGCAGTAACTTCTTTAGTCATTACTTTAGTCATTTCATAGTGTATATAAGACCAACGCTACTGTACTCTTTGAGGGTAGCCCCTTACTAAGGACTTCTTCTACCTGTAGTTGTGGGTCTTCAACACTAAGCAACTTTTAATATAAATGACCTACAATCCCGCAAATATTGTTATGGCATATTATAAATAGATTCATCCTTGGTTTATTTTTAATTTATAAAGAATGTTTGTCTTTCTCATTTAAGAATATTATAAAGAATTTTTCTTAAACAAGTATCTTAATTTTTTTTCATAAAGAGAGATTAAGAAATTCATCTTTTATCATATAGAAGTTATCTATAAAAAAGACCTCATATTATCTTTAACATAAAACATTAAAGTTTAATATTCCAATTTGTTTTCAACTTTTTTTTTTGTTAGGATAAAATTTCCTTGATACTTTTTAATAAAAAAAGTAAAATTCTGTAATTATTATTAACAAAAGTTTGTATGAAAAGATTATACAAATTATTTAAATAAAATTCTAAATATAGTTAAAAATAGTTCAAAAACACTTGTATGAATTTTTTATTACTGTTAAAACTTATTAAAAGTTAAAATAGATGAAATAAATTGAATAAATAGGATGTAAGAGACATGATTCTATAATTTCAATAAATTTAAACCAAAAAAAGTTCAATTGATGAGAGAGTATGGTGTAAGATAAGATATGAGTAACATTTCTTGTGTGGCCTTTCTGTTATGAATAGCAATTATAAATTGCTCGTACGTAAGCACTAAGTACAAACTAAAAAGCACCAAAAGTTGGTAATGGTCATAGGCATTAGGTGGAGGAAACAAAAGTCGAGCTCTAGGGTCAAAATACATTCTCTAAGCAGCAGGGTATAGAAGAGGTGTCAGTTGAAAAGCTTGAGTTTTAGGCCTTGGTTTTTGGTGATAACCGAGTTAGTACCTCTGTCTCTCAAAACGTGACAGCTGAAAGAGGGGTTATATGCTTCAGTTAGCCCTAGAAATCGAAGCAGTATAGGTTTTCGGCTGCGGGTATCTGGGAACCGAGGCATATAGAGTGGTCAGAATTACAGGATTGCCACCGAGTTTTGATACGCTTCGGTTTTAGTGAAATCGAAGCGTAATGTGCGAATTTGAATCCCCTATTTTTACTAGTGTTAAGAACAATACATTGAGAAACTTCTTAAGTCGAGCTCTAGGGTCAAAATACATTTTCCAAGCAGCAGGGTATAGCAGAGGTGTTAGTTGAAAAGCTTGAGTTATTAGCCTCGATTTTTGGTGATAACCGAGTTAGTAGCTCTGTCTCTCAAAACGTGACAGTTGAAAGAGGGGTTATATGCTTCAATTAGCCCTAGAAATCGAAGCAGTATAGGTTTTCGGCTGCGGGTATCTGGGAACCGAGACATATAGAGTGGTCAGAATTATAGGATTGCCACCGCGTTTTGATACGCTTCGGTTTTAGTGAAACCGAAGCGTTATGTGCGAATTTGAATCCCCTTTTTTTACTAGTGTCAAGAACAATACATTGAGAAACTTCTTAAGAAGTTTGGGTTCTATGACCTGAAACCAGTTAGTACCCCGTATGATGCTAATTCTAAATTAATGAAAAATAGAGAAGAATCATTATCTCAGCCTAAGTATGCCCAGATAATTGGGAGCTTACTACACTTGATGAGAATTTCTAGACCTAATATTGCTTATGCAGTAGGTAGACTGAGTAGGTACACTAAATTTTCAAATCAGGAACATTGGGATGCACTTACTATGCTTATGAGATACTTAAGAGATTCAATGGATTATGCCATTGAATATAGTGGATTTCCCACTGTACTAAAAGGGTACAGTGATGGTAACTTGATCTCTGATTCATATGAGACAAAATCCACTAGTGGTTATGTATTCACACTTGGAGGTGGTGCAATTACATGGAGATCATCCAAGCAAACAATTATTACAAGATTAATAATGAAATCTGAGTTTTTTGCTCTGGATATGGCTGGTAATGAGGTTGAGTGGTTGAAAAACTTCTTAGCGAACATTCCACTAGGAATGAAACCAACCCCATCAGTATCAATACACTATGATTTCCAATCGGTAATAACTATAGCTAAAATTCAGAATTACAATGGAAAGAATAGACATATACAATTTGGTGAAGCAGCTACTAAAGAGTGGAACTATTTCCATTGATTATGTGATGTCATAACGGAATATAGCAGATCCTCTGACAAAACCCCTAGGAAGACAAATGATATTAGAAACATCGAGGGGAAAGAGACTTAAGCCACTTGCAAACAAACAAGTGATGGTAACCCAACCTTTGTGATTGGAGATCCCATGAATATGGTTCATATGGGTAAAAACAAGTCACTTGTTAGCTTTGATAGCACTAAATTGATTTTTAATCAATTATGTCCCTTCCTATGGTGTGTGCGAAAGTGCTAGAGACTGCATTATTGAGAGGCTAAACTTTGTTATTAAAATTCTATGTGGTGAAAGAATTTTAGCTTAAACAAACACTAGTGCAGGAAGAGGAAATAACACCGGTTGTAATTGGTTATAGGCACTGGTTGGAGAACCGTTGCATAAACAGACGAGGTAAAATGGAGTAGATTTTATGCCTCGGTTATGAACTGAGATAAAATTGATAAGATTATGCCTTGAATTTTTTTTGTAACCGCAGCCGTAACACTTTTTTTTTAATTTTTTTTTAATTTTAAGTAACACAGTTCAAGCAAGAGGATTTGGTGATTTGGTGATCGGAGATTGACAAAAATGCAGAGAGTTTCCTTAACAGTAACCCAGAAAGATGAAGAGCAACCCATGACCCAAAATAGCAACCCAGAACAACAACCCGCTACCCAAAACAGCAACCCAGAACCACCGTAACAGCAACCCAGAACCACCATAACAGCAACCCAGAACCCAAATCGTGCCTCCATGATTCAATCTTCTCCACCCACACAGAACCCAGAAACTCAAAAATCGCAGAAACCAAACTCAAATTGCAGCAACCAAACTGAAATCGCAGAAAACAGAGATGGTGAGGGAGATCGAGGAATTCTCGTTGTCGCCGCTTCCTCGCCGTTGCCGCGTCCACCATCATTTCTCTCTCGCCGGAAACCACCGATCTCGCGGCTGTGTTGGCTGTGTGGGTGTCGTGACCGTCATTGTCGCGAGGAGATCTACACTCGAGGACGGTTGGGGTCGTTGTCGCCCGTCAGAGATATCGTCCACTGAGTGGGACTCGAGGACGAGGCCGCACTCGGAGCAGAGGATGTCGCCGGTGGAGTGGTGTGGGACGAGACCGGACACAAAGAAGACGATGTCGCCGGTAGAGTGGGACTCGAGGACGAGGCCGGACTCGGAGCAGAGGATGTCGCCGGTGGAGTGGTCTGGGACGAGGCCGCACTCGGAGAAGACGATGTCGCTGGTGGAGTGGTCGGACGAGGCCGCAGTCGGAGCAGATGATGCCGCCGGTGTGGTCGGGGACGAGGCTGCACACGTGAGAAAGAAGGCAGTCTCACTAGGTTTTCTCAGATGAATTTGGGGGAAAGTTACCTCCTTTGCATATAAGAAAGGCTTTTATGCCTCGGTCCCTCTTGCCCCGAGGCTGTAAAGGCTTGTATGCCTCGGTCTTTCTGCCAACCGAGACAGTATCTCTGCCACCACCAGAAAAAAGACTTAATTAATATAATATTTGTGGGGTTTATGCTTCGGTTCAACCTAATAACCGAGACAGTATTGCCTTTAGACCTCAGTTACTTGACAACCGAGGCATATAGTGCTCTAAATATTACGAACATGCCACCGTGTTTTTATACGCTTCGGTTTTGCTGGAACCGAAGTGTAATATGCGAGTTAAAATTACGATTTTTTACTAGTGAAAGTTTTTAATGATTTTCATATCCCTCATGGGTGGTGTATGATTTGCAGCATACACTTGATGAAATCACCTATATGAGTGTCGAGTGGGGCCGCTTGCATGAGATCTTGGCATGATCTCTAGAGCACTCATGAATACCAGGCACGCGCATGACCTAATAAGCGCAACACAGTGATAACAACCAGGATTGTGGGGGTATATTGTGATTGATAAACCTTTAACACCTGTCAAGTGTCTTTGGTTCATATAGCTTACTATACCAACTACATTGTGTGTTAAGTATCTCAATCTAAGACTGGTTCATACAGCTTGCTATACCAGCTCTAATGCATTACATCCTATGAGACCCAGGATAAAAGTTTCTTATCTTTCTTTTAATGTTTGAATTAAAGAAGTTTTAGAACATTAATAATTTTTATTAGTTGGCAACGTTAATTGTTTTAAAAAGGTGCAACGTTCAAACTTTTTAAGATCAACAATCAAAATGTTTTTAAGTGTTCCAACGTTAAAATATTTATTTCCTTTATTTTCTTTTATTGATTTTATTCTCCCCTAGCTCTATAAATAGAGAGCTCTTCCTCCATTCTAAGACATACAAAAAATCAGTTTTCTCATTCTCCTCTCTTCTTACTTTCATCTTTTTTCCCTCTTCTAAAATTATTCTGGGTTTATTTTATACTTTTTTTAGAGATCCTTAAATTATTCTGGTTTATTTTATACCCTTTTTAGACATCATTGCTAGTTCTGAGATTCTCATAGATATAAATATTCTGGAAAGTTCCTATTGTATCCTGGACTTGCGCAATACACCACGGATAGTGAATCTACCACTAAGAGAAACAAAAGTGACTGACAAATGAAAATATTATTCACCTTAACATTATAACCCTTTAATACATGATCTTATATAACAATATTTATAAACGCTAAAAACAAAAAATGAAAACATAATAGTGCTAACAACCAAAACAGAAAACAAAGCAGAATAAAATCATCATATTCTAACATATTTCTATGCGTCCTAACACTCATAAATTTTGTAAACCTTACAAACCATGACGGTGAAGAACCTCTACACGTAGTTATGGAAAAACAAAATTCAATTTTCATGTAAGAAAATGTGTCTAACTCAATTTTATAATAAATGGTTTGACTTTTGTAGTGTAGAGATAAAATGAGGGATGATTATTCGTTTCTTAACCTTAATTTGTTTTTATAACTTTATCTTTTGTGTATCCCTCAATTCAAATGGTAAGTATAAAATGATTCAGTTCAAATCTGTTACTCAAATTGTTATAAATATAGTATAACGTGATTGTTAATTTAATTTTACAAAATTTTGTTTGTAACTTTTGAATTTAAGACCTAATTCCATCTCTACAAATATATTTTACCACAAGTAAAATTCCTAATAAAAGAAATTAATCATAAAACAAAAGTTAACAATTTCAAGCATATTTGAAGTCAAAAGATACATCATTATCAAATGAAGAAACGTGTTTCATTTGAAGAACAACCTTGCACCACATTATCAAAAAACATTTAAACCACAATTGACACAAGATCTATTAAAGGAGTCCCTTGCTTCAAATATGAAAGAACACAAGAAAAATGTCAACTGCTGGTCACCTGCAAAAATTAAATAAAATTGATACCTATAAAAATGAATAATAAAATACATGAGAGTAATTTATCATATTTATTTTAATAAATGATCAATTTGTTATTGTTAAATAAATTTAAATTTTATTTTTAAGAGTTAAATATATTTTTAGTCTCTGAATTTTAATGTAAAATTGAACTTTGTTTTTATCTAAATTTTAATAAATTTTGATTTTCAAATTTTAAAAGTGAATCAATATATAGTCATTTTTACTCAATTATTTAATTTTTTTTATTTGTCAAAATGTATTTTCTAACTGATATTAAAAACAAGAACATATCAAAATATGTAAATAACTTAAACAATGAAACACGTTTGATAACTTAAAAAAAAGTAATATATTAAGTTAAAAAAAGTGTATTATTTTTTTAGGTTTGGAAGCAAAATATATCAAAGTTTCAAATAAAAACGAATTTCAATTTCAAATCAAATTTTAAGAACTAAAAACATATTGCATCTTATTTGTCTTGATTACAATTCTTACAAATCTTATTTTGCATAATGTTTATTGCTATAAATGTTTACTGCTATCATCATTGTCAATGATTTAGTTGAGTAGTGTGCATTCAAGTTTGAAATATACATTGATTGATGAATCGACTATGAATTGGTCAATATCTATCTAGTAAACATCAACATTTCAAGAAGATATGAAAATAAATAATTTTTCTTAAAAGAAAAGAGAGAATAATAAATATTACGAGTCTTCATTGGAAAACTTTCCATCTCCTTAAATTTTTTACAAAATCCTCCTGATTTTTCTTTCATTAATTTATGTTAGTAATTTGGTTTTTTACTTATAAATCAAACAACTGAATTAAACATGTTGCATGATTTCATCTGCATAACTTTCTTAAGTGAATATAAAACCACATTAAACTTGTTAACAGCAAAGCATCCACTCTTTCTTTCCTCCCAGATTACATTATAATTATGGCAATAACAATGAGATAGACGAACGCATGTTCACTAAAACATACCTGCTACCCAAGCTTTTAGGCATTGGCAGAAATTTGGAAAATTCATCATAGCTGTATATGATGAGAGATCTCCCATGCTTGAAAGAGAATAATGAATCATGTGAAGGATGTCTCTTCGGAAAACAACACTGATTATCATTCTCGACAGACAAAGCATGGAGAGCAAAAGACTTATTAGAGTTGATTCATACCGATGTTTGTGGACCGATGAGAACACCTTCACATCATAACAACAGGTACTTCATCCTCTTCATAGATGACTTCTCTAGAATGACATGGGTCTATTTCTTAAAGGCAAAGTCAGAAGTTTTTGGAGTATTCAAGAAATTCAAGGCCCTTGTTGAGAAGCAAAGTGGAAAATAGATAAAAGTACTTCGAAGTGATCGTGGTAAGGAGTACACATCTCGCGAGTTTGACAAATTCTATGAAGATGAAGGCATAGAGCGACAAGTTACAGTTGCACATACTCCACAACAAAATGACGTGTCAGAGAGAAAGAATCGCACAATTATGGAGATGGCAAGATCAATGCTAAAAGAGAAAAGTATGCCTAACATTTTTTGGGCTGAAGCAGTCTACACTACAGTCTACATTCTAAATAGATGTCCAACTAAGGCAGTCCAAGACAAGACTCCTATTGAATCTTGGAGTGGAAGAAAGCCATCAGCTAAACACCTACGAGTATTCGGGTCTATTTGCTACATACATGTTCCTGATCAAAGGAGACACAAGCTTGAAGACAAAACTATACGAGAAATATTCTTGGGATATAGCACACAATCAAAAGGCTATCGAGTCTACAACCTACAAACGAAAAAGCTCATCATAAGTCGAGATGTTGAAGTTGATGAAAATGCTTCTTGGAATTAGGAAGAAGAAAACGTTGTTAAAAGCAACATTTTACTTCCAACGCAACAATCTCAAGAAGAAACTCAAGAAGAGGTAGAAAATTCAGGTATGCTTTCTCCACCTCCACAACAAGATTCTTCATCTGAATCTAGTCCAAGAAGAGTAACATCTTTGGTTGACATATATGAAACTTGCAATATGGCCATGATTGAGCCTAACTGTTATGAAGAAGCATCAAAGCAAGAAGTATGGGTCAAGGCTATGGAAGAAGAGATTAAAATGATTGAGAAGAATAACACTTGGGAACTCGTAAATTGCCCTATGGAAAAGACATCATTGGAGCCAAATGGATATATAAAACAAAGCTCAATCCTGATGGAACTATACAAAAGCATAAAGCAAGATTGGTTGCCAAAGGCTACTCACAGCAACCAGGAATAGACTACAATGAGACATTTGCTCCAGTTGCTCGCTTTGATACAATTAGAGTTTTAATAGCTCTTGCAGTGCAAAAAGGATGGAACATTTATCAACTGGATGTCAAGTCAGCCTTTCTAAATGGGGTGCTCGAAGAAGAGATTTATGTTGAACAATCACAGGGCTTCATCAACGAAGGCAAAGTACTAAGACTTAAAAAAGCATTATATGGCCTAAAGCAAGCTCCTCGAGCATGGTATAGCAAGATTGATAAATACTTCATCGATCAAGGATTTAGGAGGAGCAAGAGTGAGCCAACACTATATATTAAGGCACAAGGTCAGTACCATCTCATTGTCTCTATATATGTCGATGACCTTATCTATACAGGAAACAATATAGAGATGATGAAAAAAATTAAAGAAGACATGATTAAGACATTTGAAATGACCGACCTTGGCTTGATGAACTATTTCCTCAGTATAGAGGTGAAACAAGAAAAGGAAGGCATATTTATCTCTCAAAAGAAATACATTGAAGCTCTATTAAAGAAGTTCAAGATGAATGGTTGTAAACCTGTCACTACTCTGCTGGTGGTAAACGAGAAGCTACAGAAAGATGATGGAGCGCAAGAGGCAGATGCATCATGCTAAAGAAGCTTAATTGGAAGTCTTCTCTGTCTCACAATCACACGACCAGACATTATGTATGCTACAAGTCTTCTATCAAGATTCATGCAAAAGCCAAGTCAGATTCATTATGGAGTAGGAAAAAGAATTTTAAGATATCTACAAGGCACAAAGGAATTTGGTATATGGTACAAAACCATGACTAACTCAAGGATGATTGGTTACACAGATAGTGATTGGGCAGGATCAATGGACGACATGAAGAGTACTGCAGGATACGCTTTCTCACTAGGATCTGGTATTTTATCTTGGGCATCAAAGAAGCAAGCAACCGTGGCACAATCAACAGCAGAAGCAGAGTATGTAGCAGCTGCTGAAACCACAAGTCAAGCAATATGACTACGAAGGCTACAATAAACTTCTCACCGATGCAAAGTGACAAGATTCCTGTGTCTGATGCTTTCCAATAATTTCAACTTCTGTCTCAAACTTCCTTGGTTGTGTTGACGCTGGTTGTATAGTCGTTTAATTGCAATTGGCCGGGAATTCTTCAAAACACACTTGTACACGGTACCTGAGGCACCATATCCTACAATAAACTTCTCACCGAGATTCTCAGTAACTCTCATGATATCATCAAAGGTGTGGATGACCAAGCCCATATGAAGAATTACAAGTATGGATGACCCTGAAGAGAAGGAAAAGAAAGAGAAAAACAAATGAGAATTTCGCTCACATAACAATACCAAAAAGTATCATCTTGAACATACCTTGTTCAGTTCCCCTGGATCCTTTAATCAATTCCATGGATTGGGTTGATCTGTAGAGAGCAACAGTTACCATCGCCAATAATATGATGGTACCAACTATGAGACAAAGAACTGCAGCCCGCCCTTGAGAAAACCACTGAACAAAGAAGTACACAATAAGGTCCATTATTAACATTGTAGTCAGATAAATTTTACCCCTCACAAACGAATCCTATGTAAAAATGTTGTTAGTATTTGAAGGTTGTGAAAGGAGTAGTTGATGGGATAGAGAAAATGTAGAGATAGTTGAATGTAGAAGTAGTAGTTGGAAGAAGTGTTGTAGTTGTCTTTAGTTGTAGTAGATGTTGGTTCATACAAATGGTAGATGTTGGCTAGTTACCTCAAATGGTAGAGTTCATGGGTATTTATAGACCCATAGATTATTCTAGAACATACTAGCCACAACTTATGTGGAATGTTCTAGATTTTTACCTATGTAGAATATTCTTGATTTTTCTTCCTATCTTAGGTTTTTCTAGAATACTCTAGAACTTGTATTACATTTCAATTCTTCTATCTAAGGAGCTTCTACATTCTTCTAGAATTTGCATTACACTTTAATACTCCTCCTTAATGCAAATTCGGTAACTCCAAGCATTGTGCGTAGTAGTTCAAATCTTGGTCTTGGTAATGCCTTTGTAAATATATCTGCAATTTGGTCTTCTGTTGGGCAGTACTCGAGTCGTATTTGTTTAGTTGTCTCTTCATCTCGAATGAAGTGATATTTAATGGCTATGTGTTTTGTTCTTTGATGATGGACTGGATTTTTTGCTATTGCTATTGCCGATTTGTTGTCGCAATAGATAATAGTTGGTCCAGCTTGTGGTTCACCCATTTCTTCAAGTATTCTTCGTAGCCATATTGCTTGACTTGTGGTTTTAGCAGCTGCTACATACTCTGCTTCTGCTGTTGATTGTGCCACGGTTGCTTGCTTCTTTGATGCCCAAGATAAAATACCCGATCCTAGTGAGAAAGCATATCCTGACGTACTTTTCATGTCGTCCACTGATCCTGCCCAATCACTATCTGTGTAGCCAATCATCCTTGAGTTAGTCATGGTTTTGTACCATATACCAAACTCCTTTGTGCCTTGTAGATATCTTAAAATTCTTTTTCCTACTCCATAATGAATCTGACTTGGCTTTTGCATGAATCTTGATAGAAGACTTGTAGCATACATAATGTCTGGTCGTGTGGCTGTGAGATACAGGAGACTTCCAATTAAACTCCTGTAGCGTGATGCATCTGCCTCTTGTGCTCCATCATCTTTCTGTAGCTTCTCGTTTACCACCAGTGGAGTAGTGACAGGTTTACAACCATTCATCTTGAACTTCTTTAATAGAGCTTCAATATATTTCTTTTGAGAGATAAATATACCTTCCTTTTCTTGTTTTACCTCTATACCGAGGAAATAGTTCATCAAGCCAAGGTCAGTCATTTCAAATGTCTTCATCATGTCTTCTTTAAATTCTTTCATCATCTCTATATTGTTTCCTGTATAGATAAGATCATCGACATATATAGAGACAATGAGATGGTACTGACCTTGTGCCTTAATATATAGTGTTGGCTCACTCTTGCTCCTCCTGAATCCTTGATCCATGAAGTATTTATCAATCTTGCTATACCATGCTCGAGGAGCTTGCTTCAGGCCATATAATGCTTTTTTAAGTCTTAGTACTTTGCCTTCATTGCCTTCGTTGATGAAGCCCTGTGGTTGTTCAACATAAATCTCTTCTTCGAGCACCCCATTTAGAAAGGCTGACTTGACATCCAGTTGATAGATGTTCCATCCTTTTTGTGCTGCAAGAGCTATTAAAACTCTAATTGTATCTAAGCGAGCAACTGGAGCAAATGTCTCATTGTAGTCTATTCCTGGTTGCTGTGAGTAGCCTTTGGCAACCAATCTTGCTTTATGCTTTTGTATAGTTCCATCAGGATTGAGCTTTGTTTTATATATCCATTTGACTCCAATGATGTCTTTTCCATGAGGGCAATTTATGAGTTCCCAAGTGTTATTCTTCTCAATCATTTTAATCTTTTCTTCCATAGCCTTGACCCATACTTCTTGCTTTGATGCTTCTTCATAACAGTTAGGCTCAATCATGGCCATATTGCAAGTTTCATATATGTCTACCAAAGATCTTATTCTTCTTGGACTAGATTCAGGTGAAGAATCTTGTTGTGGAGGTGGAGAAAGCGTACCTGAATTTTCTTCCTCTTCTTGAGTTTCTTCTTGAGATTGTTGCACTGGAAGTAGAATGTTGCTTTTAACAACTTTTTCTTCTTCCCAATTCCAAGCAGCATTTTCATCAACTTCAACATCTCGACTGATGATGAGCTTTTTCGTTTGTAGGTTGTAGACTCGATAGCCTTTTGATTGTGTGCTATATCCCAAGAATATTCCTCGTATAGTTTTGTCTTCAAGCTTGTGTCTCCTTTGATCAGGAACATGTATGTAGCAAATAGACCCAAATACTCGTAGGTGTTTAGCTGATGGCTTTCTCCCACTCCAAGCTTCAATAGGAGTCTTGTCTTGGACTGCTTTAGTTGGACATCTGTTTAGAATATAAACTGCAGTGTAGACTGCTTCAGCCCAAAAAGTGTTAGGCATACTTTTCTCTTTCAGCATTGATCTTGCCATCTCCATAACTGTGCGATTCTTTCTCTCTGACACGCCATTTTGTTGTGGAGTATATGCGACTGTAAGTTGTTGCTCTATGCCTTCATCTTCACAGAATTTGTCAAACTCGTGAGATGTGTACTCCTTGCCACGATCACTTCTAAGTACTTTTAGTTGTTTTCCACTTTGCTTCTCAACAAGGGCCTTGAATTTCTTGAATACTCCAAAAACTTCTGACTTTGCCTTTAAGAAATAGACCCATGTCATTCTAGAGAAGTCATCGATGAAGAGGATGAAATACCTGTTGTTATGATGTGAAGGTGTTCTCATCGGTCCGCAAACATCGGTATGAATCAACTCCAAAAAGTCTTTTGCTCTCCATGCTTTGTCTGTCGAGAATGGTAATCGATGTTGTTTTCCGAGGAGACATCCTTCACATGATTCATTATTCTCCTTCAAGCATGGAAGATCTCTCATCATGTTTTTCGTATATAGAAGCTTTAAGGCATGTGTGTTGAAGTGGCCAAATCTCCTATGCCAAAGCCATGAGTCATCAACTTCTACCTTCATGGCAATATTAGTTCCAGGTTTGAAGCTTATAGGAAAGCTTCTATTTCTCTTCTCCATTTTTACTTGGCCAATTTCTATCATTTTGTTGTCATAAATTTTGCATGTATCTTTCTCAAAATGAAGAGAATATCCATTCTCCATCATTTGGCCAATACTTAAAAGATTTTCTTTAAGATTTGGAACTAGTAAAACATCCTTGATGAATTTCGTACCTTTCTTTGTCTCCACCATGACAGTTCCTTTGCCTCGAGACTCCACTGTGGTGCCATTTCCTAGCCGAACTTTGACATTGACAGATTTATCAATGTCTTTGAAGATACTTTGATCTTTTGCCATGTGATTACTGCATCCACTATCCAAGTACCAACTTCCTTCTCTACCAGAAGATTCTTGATTGGCGTAGAATAAGAGTTTCTCTTGATTATCTTCTTCCGCAAAGTTTGCTTGATGCTTATTTTTATTATGACAATACTTTTCTACGTGACCAAATTTCTTGCAATAGTGGCATTGAGGTTTTCCATGATGCCAACAATCTTTTTCCAAGTGACTTGTCTTTTTACATATGCCACATGGAGGATATTTTTCTTGACGAGTCATAGAGAAGCTTCTAGGATTTTCTTTATTTCTAGAAATTTCTTCTCTACTTTTATTTCCTTCATATTCTTTATTCTGAGACCGTAATTTTAGTTTTGATTGAAAGGCATTTTCAACCGAGTCTTCTTCATGCCTTTTCAATCTTTGTTCATAAGCTTCAAGAGAGCCCATTAGTTGTGTGACTGACAATGTAGCCAAATCTTTTGTTTGTTCAATCGCGGTTGCGATTGCATCATACTTTTGGGGAATAGAAATTAAAATTTTCTCAACGATCTTTTTGTCAAGAATATTTTCCCCATAGGCTCTCATCTGACTTACTATTTCTTTTATTCTAGAATAGTAGTCTTTAATGGTCTCAGATTCTTTCATTCTTAATAATTCAAACTCTCGTCTTAGAGAATGAAGTTTAATATTGCGTACCTCGTCACTTCCTTGAAACTCCTCTTGTATTGTGTTCCAAGCTTGTTTTGCACTTGTGGCACCAATTATCCTTGGAAAAATTGTGTCATCAACTGCTTGTTGAAGAACAAATAAAGCCCTTGAATCCTTCTGCTTGTTTTCCTTCAACTCCTTCTTTTGAGCTGCAGTAAGAGTAGAGGTGTCTTCTGGAATAGTGAATCCCTCTTCTATGATATCCCATAAATCTTGAGAGCGGAAGAATGTCTTCATTTTGACACTCCAAAAATCATAATTTTCTCCTTTGAAAATAGGTACTGGAATTGATGATGTTTGATTAGTAGTAGCCATGTGTTGAGAATATATTTGGAAGTAGTAGAATGAGTTATAGTTTTGTTTGAGGTAGTTGAAAATTTTATCTACGCCCAATAGATGACCGAACGTAGCTCTGATACCACTGTTAGTATTTGAAGGTTGTGAAAGGAGTAGTTGATGGGATAGAGAAAATGTAGAGATAGTTGAATGTAGAAGTAGTAGTTGGAAGAAGTGTTGTAGTTGTCTTTAGTTGTAGTAGATGTTGGTTCATACAAATGGTAGATGTTGGCTAGTTACCTCAAATGGTAGAGTTCATGGGTATTTATAGACCCATAGATTATTCTAGAACATACTAGCCACAACTTATGTGGAATGTTCTAGATTTTTACCTATGTAGAATATTCTTGATTTTTCTTCCTATCTTAGGTTTTTCTAGAATATTCTAGAACTTGTATTACATTTCAATTCTTCTATCTAAGGAGCTTCTACATTCTTCTAGAATTTGCATTACACTTTAATAAATGTAATCATCATACATATAATTGTAACTATCAAGTCATCTCAGAACCAAGTTATCTAGTGCATTCTCACTTCCTTACTTACCCAATTCTGTTCTGCAACGGTTTCATACGAACCAAAAAAAACACAAAAACAAAAAGAAACATAAACATAAACCCAACATACAAGGTCCCTCTCTCGCGTGGATGCAACTATTCATGGACCCCACCTCACCATAGGTCCCCACACATCCACCACTCTCTCTCTCTCTCACTATAATCTACTTCACCACCTTAACAAAATCCAAACACCAAAAACAAAATAAAAAAACCAAAACCTCTACGATCTTCTCAGCCCCCAAACACAAAACCTCGTCCTCTCGTGTCCCTATGTTCGTCTTCTTTGTTTTTAATTTTAATCATTCCTTCCATCTAATCTAATCTAAACCCATTTGTTCTTTTCAAGTAAAGAAAATAGGGCAATAAATAAAACGAAGAAGGGTATGTTGCAATGAAAAAAAAAGGATTTTGTTTGGTATGTGTGTAAGTATGATGAAGTGGGACCAAGAGGGTGTTGTAGGAAGAAGATATTATTAATTGAAATTGATGGAAGGGAAGGATTGTCGTCGTTTGTTGAATGTCCGGGTGATGTGGATTTGTAATGATGTTGGGGACAGGCAAGGGGACACTATGGATCCTAACTGATTTTCGCATAACAATGGATTTCCAATAAAGCTGCAACATATCACATTACAAGTCGTTGATAAATGAATTAAGAAACCAAGAAAATCCTACAGTTTCCCTCAATACCTGTGAGCTGAAAACCGAGAGAAGTTCTTCATTAGAGGAATGACCCCGATAAGTTATTATATGAGAGATTCCTAAGAAATGAAATAAAGCATTTAGACCAACCACTCAAACACAAATCTGAAGAAAATAATCAGAAAGGAGGCATTGGCTAGCTGCTAGGAATACACACATGAAGTTAAGACTTAAGCAATTTGTAACCTGGTCTGGAATCTTCCCGCAAATCATTGTTGTTTAAAATCCTATTAGAATTACAGTAAAACGAATAGTACTTATTTAGAATATGAGTAGTTTCAAAAAAAATCAACTAGGAAATACATCATTGCTTAACATACAGAGACACAAGATTCTGCAGCTGACCAATTTCTGAAGGTATACTACCCAATAGATGGTTGAATATAGCCAATATCTGAAACCTATGTTAGGCTATAAATCAGGTAGGTGATTATTGCTGGATCTGCCTAAAGCTATGCTGTGCTAATATTCCTCCTAAACTACTGCAGAATCCAGCGCTTTATGTGAAATTATAAGGTTTTAGGCATGTTAGTGGAAATACCAAAAGTGAAATCACATAAAAATATTAAAGACAATAGATCCTGGGAGAGAAGAACTTAATTCACATTCTTTCAGGCTTTTAATGTTCTTCATTCCACATCGATCCGTTTCATTGTTCTACATATTCCATACACAAATTTTCACTCCTTCTAAAAATCTGTCTTTCTGTTTTCTTCACTGTTTTCACCTTTGTATTGGCATGCATTAATTTTCCAATGATATTTAGTGTTAAACAAAATCTCCAATGCGAACCAAAAGCAATACACACATATTCAGGTTAACTCAAACATGCATCACAAACAGGGCAGCCACCAAAAGGTACATAATTTCAAGCAATAATTTGAACCAATAACTCACCTCTACGGTAGCGACAACCCTCCGATACCCTCTATCGCGCAATCCTTCTCACACAACAAAAGCTACTTCGTCACACAACCCCTGGATTAGCCTCCCTTGGCAACTAGAAGCTCTGCCCACTCCGCGACACCAACCGTGACGCAGCGACAACACCTCCTGACGCCGTCAAACCACCGTCGTAAAGAACAGGAGCTCGACAGGTTGAGAATCAATGGCAATGATGGTTTCGGATTGTGAACGAGAGAGGGAGGTAGAGATTAGGGCAGGGGAGAGTGGAAAGCGGGGACGGGAGTGAAAGTTTGGGAGAAGCTTTCGCGGAAAGTATTTGGGAAAATGGAAGAGGGAAATCCCAAATTCAGATCTTATTAAGTGAATGCATATACCGACGGCCAAAAGCCTTCGGTAAATCCTAGGCCTTCGGTAATGACCAACTTTAATGACCGTCGGGAAATCCTTCGGTATTATCATTTTTACCGAGGGGCAAGAGGTCTTCGGTAATAATCCTTCGGTAATCAATGAATTTGTAGTAGTGTGCAACTCTGAAAATGCTAGTATTATATGTTTTAAAAAGTATACTAAAATGAAAATCTAATTTCCTTATTTCAGATTCTGAGCCAAACCAAAAAAAAAACAAACTTTTCTCTGATGTAATGTATTTTTGATGGAAAACTTATGTCTGTAGCTGAAATGACGTTGGGATGTGATGATAGTGTCTGAGCTTAATCCTCCAATTGGGCATTTGCCCCATTTTAATTTTTCACTTGTTGTTAGATGTATCAAATAGATAATATTGGAAACAAAATGAAATTTTTGGATGTTAATATTCAATAGTAAAATAGATTATGGAAGCGTTTTCCAACTAGATATTTTCTTTCTTTTTTAAGATATAGAAATTTCTTAAATAATTACAGCATATCTCTAATATTGTTTAGGGATGTTGAATGTGTACAGACAGCCCTTGTGTAATGACAAAGCTTCATATATGAAAATTCTGAATGACTTAGCCTAAGTCTTCTACATGGATACATGTCACCAACCTGGGTGAGATAGATACTTATAGGAAGATTGTGGTTTATTACATATCTTTGTAAAGTTAGAATCTATTGTGAGTTGAGTACCCCTAGTTTTTCATATACATATGTAAATATATATAAACATTTTGCCTATAAAAAAAATACATGCATATAATGTTGAATTTTTCTTCAATTAACAATAAATTTCATTCACTGCGTTAGAAGGAAAATATTCATTATCAACAAAATCACTTGATGAATATTTTGGACCTTTTTTAAGGGAATTTTTCTTCTACATCAAATGAATGGAAAATTTGTGTATGAATTTATATAAAGAATGTCAAATCAAAATATTAATATATTCATAATAGATGCATGTTTGAGGATTAAAAGTTCACAGTTTTCTAACTTATAAAATGGATTCAATTAGGACAACCAATACCTTAAGGTAATTGAACCAGTTTCATTTTCTTCTTTGTTTTCTAACATGCTTAAATTTCTAACGCATAAAATGGAATACAATAGTCAATAGTCAATAGCTTATAAAGTCTTTATGGACCACTTTCATTTCTTGTTTTCCAATGTCTAACATCTGTAATTTTCTAACCCATAAGTGTCTAGCATACTTAACTTTCCTAACCCATAAAATATTCTGATAGAACAATTGACAGCGTAAGAATTTTAGACTAGCTACATTTTTCCTCTTTTAAGTATGTGCTAAAATTTCTAACTTATAAAATGGATTCAATTAGGGAAATTAATGAATTGATATTTTCGGACTAATTTCATTTTCATATAATAATATACACATCATGTGAACTAAGTGTAGTTTTCATTCATCTTCATAGTTTTCTACCTTGCAAAGTAAGCTAGAAAAATGAGAAAACAATAACAACATTCATGTCCACATTAACGGAAAGGACTCAATTGATATCAATTTTCAAAATTAAGGACCATTTTGATACACTTTAAAAAACGAGAACGCAATTGAGATATTCGTACATAAATAGGGATGTAGTAAAGGATTAAACCTATCACAAACTATTAGACATCGTTCACGTTTTCCTTGCACCAATTGATAGAATTTACGTGTTCTACAACTTCAACACCGAGTTTGAGCTATTTCACCAACTACATATACTTGGTGGAATGCTTTTAGAAATTTGTTAAAAATAAAGATTCTATTACGAAGATGCCGAATGAAAGTTATAATAATCAAAGGATAAGCACCTAATACAGAATTAGGAAAAAAAGAATTGTTTCTGATAATTTCTATTACATAATTAAGAAAAATAAGAAAAAATAATGTAATGTAAAAACATGGAAAAAATCTGAAAAAGGGAGGGGGGTTTGCGTAGAATCCTAAGACCTTTTTCACAACAAATAATAAAAAATAACACAACACAATTTTATACTTTATACTGATTCATCCAAATTTATGAACTATATGTCCTATTTTCTTTCAATATAAAACTTAAAAATTTTTACTAGTTGTAACATTCCAAAAATACAGCAATAAATTATATATATTAGAATAATCACATTAATAATAATCCAGAATCAATCTTACACTAGAGTCGAGCGTACGTTCATGGCCGAACGGCCTTACAAAAAGGATTACAAATTTAAGCCGTACAAGATAAGTAAACCTGACCGAATAGTTTACAAAATAAAAAATACCGAACGGTCATTCTTAATGAAAGGGAAGGTGATCGAACGACCACCTCATTAACTAGACAAAGGACCGAACGTTCTATTGTTCTATCTTTGCTTCAACTTCTTCCAAATTTTCTTCTTCCAGCCGCTTGTCTCCTTCTGCTCACATCCACACGGATGATCATTGCAATGACAAGGACGGACGTACAAAACCAGACACGACAGGAAACGCAGGGTAAACTTATGTAATTTAATTCATGCATAAACATACATTTCAAATAATCCAACACCAAATAAATTTCAACATACGTATCATACAAAGCCTATCACTAGACTGACTGTCCGGACTGTATGAAATCTGCGTAGCTACAGGCGTTCGCGCACCCGGGTGATGTAGTAACTGGAATACTCTCATCAGCTGCCACCCGAGGTTAGTCCTATTCATCCAAAGTACCCCTAAGGACGGGACCTCCTGCCGTTTCCACACATGACCTACCCTCCTCTACGTGAGGACGAGTACCCACGAAACATTAGGATGAACAGCCAGCATTAGCTTCCCACAATCATACTTTACAAATTCCAACATTCATCCATGAGTCGTTCCTCCCTGGAACGCTTGTTCAACTTCACATCATTTCATTCATATCACATTCTCTTCTTATTTCATTCATAATCATTCTCAATTCCATATTTCATTATCATGTTTCTCAAATTCATCTTTATTGCCAACAAGTTAAATTTCATCTTTGTTCAAAGGTTTATAAAGACACCAAATACCGAACGTTCTATCCTCACTCAGAACGAGGACGAACGCTTGGAACGAGACAAAGAGGTCTCCAGTTCCATAATAGAGTAAGACCGAGAGGTTTATTGTTGGTTTGAGAGAGAAACCGAGTGTAATAGATATAGCAAGGAACGAATGAACCGAACGTTCATTACAAAGTGAATCAATTATAGGAACTGACTCTTGATAACTCTGACCGAACGCTGAAAAGACCTCGCCAAAGGCTACGACTCTATGCTGGAACCAATCGATACAGACACTTCAAGATATTCCAATAATAATACTTAGAAGAATTCTCATGAAGAAACCGAACGCTTATGGATATTTAATTTATTTGATTTTACATCAAGAAATCCGAATGCCAGTAAATGACCGAGCACGGTAGAGAAGAAAATTCTATCGAAGTTAGACGAACACTATTTTCATCAAGATAGATTATACAAGAAACGAGTACGAGCGCTTGGTGTAAGACCGAGCACTACTCAGTACGAGCGCTAGGTGTAAGACCGAGCGCTAGGTGTAAGACCGAGCACTACTAAACTTATAATAAAAGGCTTGATAAATATAATAAGATACTATCAAAGTAGTGTACGAAAAACGGAAATATACCATTATATATATATATATATATATATATATATATAAATTGAGTTTATCATAGGATACCTAGATACAACTGTGCTTGGCCGAACGCTCAAGCATAGTATTACCACCCGAGGACGCTCGTCCTCAACTAGGATTCTCTCCAAATGAAAGAATCCTGTTTCAACTAGGTTCATCAGGAAAACCGAACGGTCAATGACCGTTCAGTAATGAACGTACACTTTTATATGAGAAATTTCATACCAGACTCATTTATTTTCAAACTCATTTCTTAACATATAGTTTCATAACTTTATACATTTATATCATAATCCACTTTCATACTTCATACAATCCATATCATATAAGTTTCATATATTTCATACATCAGACATGGCAACCGTCATATATCATATAGTCAAATATCACAATAATCATACTTCACTTTAATTCAGTAACTCAACAAACGTTCATTCAATCCAATCACATTAGTCATCATGCATCAAAATCATTCAATCAACTAAACGAACGTTCAAACATTTCAACAACATACAAATTAAATTAAATAAGCTTCCCTTACCTTTGAGCGTGACCGAACGTTCCCAGACGTAGAAATTAAATTTCGCCACTACAGGTTCTTCTACCGTCAATGCTCGACAATTCAAACTACACCAAGTGACAACCCGATACTATTCAGAACTACTCATTTTAAGAATGGTGATCAACACACGAACCCAGAACTGGGTTTGCATGTTTAGGAAAACGAACGACAGAGCTAAGAGAAAGACTTACCAGCCCAGCTTCACAAACCGAACAGTTTATCTGGAAGCTCTTGACGCCAAAAGTGCTTCTACGGTGTCAGAATAGTGATCGGAGGAGAGAAAGTGAGTGTTTTCTCAGAGAGAAGATGAAGAGGATGTAGAGAGAAGGAGGAGAGAATGAGATTCTTCAGAAAACTGAAAAGAGGGTGCATGCAGAGAGTGGGGTAAATTTTTCTGAAAATTCAAGTTTTGCTCCACACGTCAGAACGAACGTCCCCTCTTCAGTCGACACCTGTTTTCCACTAACTGATTTTCGAATCACTTCGTTTGACACCTGGCGTCCGTCATCTGAGTGTCGAGCCTCCCTCTTGACACGTGAATTCCACTAAGCGATACGTGCGTGGATTTTATTGGTTCTGACACTAGTCAAATAAATAACTACAACGAAAACAATAATTATTCCTGATCATAAACATGTATCCTGAAACAATCATAAGTAATAACTCAAGCTAATTATTATTATTCAACACTCAAATTAGATCAAAACTAGCATAAAAAGCGTGAATCACGTCATCCACAAAATCCAGTACTTCAAATACATATAAATACCAATTCAACTATACATGTTTAACATATTTCAATTATATATCAACCTAAACTAATTTATGTAAATTAGTACCTGTTACTTTAAAGGTAACATAACAATAAAGAAATATTTAGAATCAAAACCTTTTGCTCCCAAAAGAACACATTTTTCATAGAACTTCCAAAAGTCATTTTAAAATTTTAAACTATATAAATTCAACACCGATATAAAGTTTAAAAAAATTAATTATTTCTGGATTTTATAACAAAATGATCACATTCAAAAGTGAAAACTTTGATTTCCAATTTTATTATTGATATATTCATTACCCATATAAATATTTATTATTAATAAAAAAACTAATTATCAACATATTTTACCAATAAAATTTATTGGCATATAAATTATCAAGGCAAATATTAATCTGTATTAAAAATTGACAAAAATATTTGTGAGTATTAAAAATTTTAAAATTGTCGATCAAATCTGTTTTACAGACTATTTTTTTCATTGGTAAATTTCATCAATAATAAGGCAATTTCTTGTTGTGAATATAAGTGACATTGAATCTTAATCACATACCACTCATTTAAATCTCAAGAAACAATCTCCATCTACATATAATTTAAATTCAAACCTTATCAACATAGAGTCAAACATAAAATGAAACCATGACTAACATTTACACTACATTAATAAATGAGAGAAGAAAGGAAAGAAGAAAGACATAACAGGGTCAATGAAAAAAATAAAAAAATAAAAAGGATGAAGATGAAAAAAAAATGATAAAAAATGAAGGAGGAGAAGAATAGGTAAAGGAAGAAATAACAACAATCTGTACATTTTACTTTAAGTTTAAAGAAGAAAAAAAGGGGAAAAGAAGAAAATAAATGTATTTTACTAAAATTTAGAAAGAAGGAAGAAAAAAAGGCTGCCATTTACAAAGTTTTCAAGAAGAACTTTAAGAAGACGAATAAGTAATCAACTCTTTTATGATATTGACCAATCTCGTGATGAAAATACTGCTTCTAGCCATTTATCTCTTATTGATGATGAGGAACATACAGAGAATAAATTTCGTTCTCTTAGACGATCCACTAGAATAAAAAAAACCCCTGCATATCTAAAAGATTTTTAAATATCTTCTTATAACATAACCATTTGATAGATTATATCCTGCATATAAAACTTTAATTTCTTCTATAGACAACGTTGTTGATCCAAAGGACTATATGGAAGCTTTACAGCATGAACATTGGTGCTATGAAAGAAGAGAGTGTTGTTCTTGAGGAGAATCATATACACACCATAGCTAACTTGTCTTACTTTTCGGGTTTCGAGATAGCACGAAGCACTGAATGTATCCATTTATCCAGCACAATTATGCTTTAGACCTTTTCAATGAATTTTTTCACCAAAGTTTTCTCTAAGGTGATCCAATTGATGATCCTGCTATTTTTCGAAGATTGATAGGGAGGCTCATCTACTTCACCAACACATGCTCGCGACATCACTTATATCGTTCCTCGCTTGAACAAACTCCCAGTCAAGGTATTGTTCTAAAAGCCACCAGCGGCATCAATTTGAAGGCTTACATGATTCTGATAGGGCTGGTTGCACGGACTCTCGCAAGTCCACCACTGTATACATTGTTTAGTTGGGTGACATACCAATCACGTACAAATTCAAAAAGAAAACCATTGTCTCAACATAGCTCCTCCGAAGTTGAGTATTGCACAACTTCCTACCATCTTCTACGACGACATCTTTGCAACCAAAATCACTACCAACCAAGTCTTCCACGAAAGAACAAAGCATATAAAGAAAGAACAAAGCGTATAGAAATCAACTATCAGCCCATTAGGAAAAATGTTTAGCAAGGCCTTGTCCAACTTCTCTCCATTCACTCAGCTATATATAATACTAAATTCAAATAATTTGAGGGTGCACTTCCGTCATTTTTCCTACAAGCTTCAAGGCTCACACTATATATATGGAAATAAATTTTCAAATTTCTATTCTTTCTTATGTAACCAGATCATTACTCCAAATTGGGCAAAAATTATCAAACTATCAAATAAAGGGAGAAATTCTTTATTATTGACAATCTTTAGACAAATTACTATTTCTTGATTTCAGCAATAATAAGTTGTCTGAGAATAGTCCCATCTCCATGGGAAACCTTGTTAACTTAGAAGCATTGGTCTTACGAAAGAATAATTTAACTGCAGCAATGGAGAATCTTGAACAGGCAAGGGAATCATGTAAGAACCTGGAAAATAGAGTTATAGAGTAGATAAGTGGATTAAAATAATGAGACGAACTTTTTAGTTTTAAAATAATCGTATAATATAGATATACTTTACTAAAGCTCAACTCATTATCTAAATCACTTCATCTCTCTAAAACCTTCGTTCTCTACGCTTTCTCTGCCTTCTCTCTAGAATTTCTTCTCACTGAGTTGTCGGATTGACGATCAGGAGGTGCCCAAACGTTCACGGCGTTGAAGGCTTCGTAACTGACCGATCAATTTCTCGATTCTACCGGGTAAGTTGTTCTTCTCTTTTCTCCGCTGTTTTGAACCTAAACCATGCAATCTCTGCTGGTTGCATGTGTTTTGTGTGTTCTCTTGTTCATTCTCTATCCAATTCTAGCTCTAAGAGTTGTTCTTGATCACCAATTGGTGATTTGTAGGGTCTTGTTGAGTTTCCTTACGGTGCAAGGTACTGTAGAGGTAATCCGAAGAATTGGACTGTGAATCTCTGAGGTAAGGGGACTTAGATTTCTAATTGAATTGATGGCTTGATAGGTGTGTGTATTGATTTCTGCATATAGTTGTTGTTTGAGCTGAAATGTAGTTTTTGGTGTAAGTGAATTATGTATGCTTTGAATGTGAAATGATCAAACTGTGAAATGTGATTCGGGGGCTGGTTTAGATGTGAGGTAAATTTGTAATTGAGTAAGTTAGAGGTTTGTATTCTGTTGTAGTAGTTGCTGGATAGAAAGTTAGGAAATTGGAAGTGTTTTAGGGTATTCTAGAGGAAGTGAGACGGTGAATTTGGGAATTAGAGGTTAGTGACTCTTTTGGTCTCTTTAGGCATTATAGGTAAGTCATTTGTGACTTCTAGGAGACTTTTAAATGGTCAGAAACATGTGCAAAGTATTAGATTTTGATTTGGGTCCTTAAGTGGTGAAATTGAGTGTTTTAGAATGGGAATTGGGTCATAATCACTTTAGATTAGTGGTAGGAATGTTTAGAATCACTTAGACAAGTCTAATTAGGTGTATAATACAATCTAGGAGTGTTAGAAGTTGATGAAAATATTTAGAATTGGTATGTTGTGGTTGAGTTGCATAAATCTGCAGAATTTCGTTCTGCAGATTATGCAGACTCGCTGCGAATAGTTTTGCATAGCGAGTCGCTATGATGAGGTGCTCTTTGCCAAGGGAATTCGCACAGTGAGTTAGTGCGTTGTGCGGATGATGTGAGAGGTTGCTCTCTATTTAGTTTATTCGAATAGCGAATTGGGCGTTGTGCAAATGGTTGGAGTGGGTTGCTCTCTGTCTAATGATTCGCATGGCGAATCAAGGCGTTATGCGCCTGCTAGTGGTCTGAGGTTAATTCTAATTTTATTCGAATAACGAAAAGGTCAGCATAGCGAGTGGTTTGGGAGGGTTGGTCTCTGTTTGGGATCTGGTATGCGAGAGGTTGAGGTCTGGTACCTCTACGAGTTAATTCGCATAGTGAGACAAATCGCTATGCGAATGGCTCTTGGTTTCGTCTTGAGAATTGGGTGCGCAAAGCGAATGATGGTGAACAAATTTCTCTCTTCTGGCTATTTTATGGGATGGAATTATATTAAATGTTGATATATCTGGTGAAGTGTGTTTAAGGTGTATGGTAGTATATAAATATGTATGATTATGATTGAAATTACAAGTAAAAGTATGTGATTCAAGGGGATGATTGTAAGATCAGTATAGAATCTCTTGGTGATTTTCCAGGTTGTTTAGAGTAATTGTAGGGAGCTCAGTCTTGGGGGTTTTCCTGAAACTCCAATGGTCTTTCATTCTCAAGTAGAGAAGATTGAACCATTTGGCGAGGAGTAGTAGGAGGTCTGAGTCTTGAGGGCTTCTAGTATGCCTAAAGGCCTGGAACAGACTAACCTCGTGAGGGTGGCAGGGTGAAACCCTTTGGCAATGGCTTTGCAAAGCAGTAGAGGCCACCACGAGTGCATAACCCGCCATAGCTCGACAATTATTCTATGTCCGGATGAGTCAAGTTTAGAAGTTAACATGTTAGGATGTGTGATCAATATGATGTGTTTGATTGAGCTCTACATGTCTTATGTTATTATAATTATATGATCTTTGTTTACCTAGCTTACCCTTACTCTTGTGTTTGTATGTTGTACGTGTGATGTTTTCCTTTTGCAAAGATCATCCATTTGGATGTGAGCAGAGGTGGATGAGGTTTCTCTGGAGCAAGCACTGGAGGGCGATGACGCTGTTGTCTAGTATTTAGATTCTATCTTTTAGTTGCCTGTTATCTTTTTGAAATACTCTTTTGTAGATAAAGTTTTAAATTTATAGCCATTTTGGATGACTATAAGATTAACTTCTTATCTGCAAGTCTTCAAACTGTTCTATCATATTATGATGTTGACTACTATTTATTTAGTTTTTACTATATATTTTGGGTTGTTACAAATCACTTCTTTCAAAATTTTCCAATTCAACTTTGTTATTTAAGGCATATTTAATTGTTGAAAAACTCCAGGAATAAATTATCAAAAGCAATTCCAATCATGCTTAAAGAATTTTAATATCATGTCTGAAAAAGATCAACAGAAACTCAGGACCTTATATATTGGTACAATGCTACTATGATAAAAATCTACATTCGCTCGGTGAATTTTGACTAAAGGATTGACATAACATGTGTGTGTGGAAAGGTGTGGAACAAGTGTTCATAGATCCCCAATTGAACCTTAAGATTATTGATCTCTCGACACATGAAATACCAGAAGAGGTTGTGTATGGGTTGGGAGGGTTTCTTTAAATTTATCAAGAAACAATTCGAGTAGAGAAATTCCGTCTGAGATTGAAAATTTAAGCTCACTTGAATCTCTTGACTTGTCCAGAAATCATTTGTATGGGAGAATTCCTTCTTCTCTTTCTCAACTTGATTTCTTAGCAAAATTAATATCTTTCCGGAAGAATTCCATTTAATTTAGAAAACTTTTTGAAACCTTTGAAAACTCAAGTTTTGTAGGAAATATTGATCCCTGTGGTGAACAAATAAACAAAAGTTGTCTTGGAGACCATACACTAGCAAAGCCAGAAGAAGCAGTAGAAGAGGACAGATGATTATGTTTTTTTTTAAAAAAAAAACTTGTATTAAAAGTTAATAAAATTATTATATTTAAATGAATAATTTATTTATATAATTATGTTTAAATATTATAATTATATATAATTATAAATATAAGATTTAAATAAAAATTTTGATAATATAAAAAATAATTAATTAATTATAATTAGACTTGTGAATATTAAAATTTATAATAATAACTAAATTGATGTATATTCATAAATTTATGTAATATTTTTGTAATTTTGAAATAAATGGCTAAATATAATAAATATTTATTTTCATTAGAAATTAAACACTTTTGAAATATAGTAATTATTATATGTTAGGTACACTAGTGCAGCGAGGGGATTTTACCGCGGTTATTTTTCACTATACGTCGCGGTTTACGACCCGCGGTATATTCAACCGCGGTAGTAAGTCAGAGACTTTAGGCCGCGGTTATGCCTGCGGTATATATGTTTGTGGAATATGCCGCGGTTGTCCAAGGAACCGCTACCTAAATCCATTTTTTTAAAAAAAATTGTCCACTATATGCCGCGGTTCAACCGCGACAAAAGACTCCCGTATATGCCGCGGTTCTTGCACTAACCGCGGCCATATGTCTCATTTTAATCAAAAAACGAATCACTATATGCCGCGGTTGTGGTCACAACCGCGGCATATTCCCCTGCAGTTTTTTAAAATTGCAGGTCTGTTTTTGTGATATCCACTACCACAAAAACAGACCTGCATATAAAAACATGTACACAAATTCAATTTGAACATAACTAAACACATGTTCAAATGTATTTCAACATCAAATAAAGTTTAAAGTCTAAGAAAATTCAATCTATTCAAATGCAATGTTTAAATCTAAGAGCTATTGTATAATCTAATTATGTACTTCGCAGCAGCGTTCCTAATGAATAATAGTGACTTGTCAGGAACTGGTGTAGTATTCTTGAATCTCTGCAAAAGACAATTCATATTAATTTGTGTATATGAATTCAACATTTGGAAAAAAAATCAAAATTTGTTAAAGTTAAATATTACCGTTTCCCAGCGACTTGTGATGTGAGAACGAATAATATGGGTCATCCAATACATTACATAGTATCCGCACTCATATGACCCACTTTGTCTGTTACACTACAATATATCATCACAGTTGATAATAGTTAGTGAATAACATTAAAATAAAACAATTATAACAAAGTATGGCTTTAGCATATGTCAAACCTTGAGAGAAATCCAAGCAATCTTTCTACTATTAACAATTGATCTCCCACCCATCATTATACTTGCTGGAATAGAACTGTATATAAAAAAAGGTTTTAGCATTATATAACAAAGGTGTGAACTTAGTTGAACCGACATACAAAGGTGTTTCCGCATCAGTCGACATCGTCTCATACACATGAGCTTTGGCAAAATTTTCTGCTCCAACATCGCGGATCATGTCCTCCAATATGTCTTCATCCGGTCGATCTTCTTCCATGGTGGAATCAGTAACATTTACAGTTTGAGAGTCAGTGGGAAAATGCATTTCTTCACCGTGCCATATCCATGTTGTATAGCATCTTAGGAAACCATCACATATAAGATGTTCTCTAATTTGAGTTGCGTTCAACTTTCTTCCATTCAAACAGTTCACACAAGGACATCTAAACTTCACTTCATCATCACTTCTCCCCTCATTACGTTGCGCAAATTGTATAAATTCCTATACACCTCTCTCGTACTCAGCACTAATACGCGGTAAATTAATCCAATTTCGATCCATATTCCTAAATATTACATAAAAAGATAAGCTACTAAAAATCAAACTGGCAATTTCAGACATATCATTGAAACTTAGTGAATAATATTTTAAGATTTATAAATAATGCAAGAACTACAACACATATTACCAAAACTATACCATACATTACCAAAACTATAGCAATTTCATGCAGCACCAAAATTTTAGCAAAAACTATACCATACATTACCAAAACTATAGTAATTTCATACATTACCAAAACTATAGCAATTGTTATTATGCAAAAACTAATGAAGAAATCATGTTAAGAATGCAAAAAGGGCATAAATACCTAGAGCAGCGACGGCGCAAAAGCTTGGTGCAAAAATGGGGAATGGCAGCGGAGAGGAATGAGACGCGTTTCAAACGATTTTGATCGGCTAAAACTGTTTCTTATCGTCAAAAATGGGAAATGACCGAATAATTTCGAGTTTAAACGGTGAAGAAACGAGGTTACTGATATGGGCGGGAGAAGAAAACGCGAAGTCCAGCGAGCTTCTGCGCGAAGAAGACGAACTGTTCCAAAGTTTTATTTTTTAACTCTGAACAGGGGAATCTACCGCGGTTTTCTACTTACCCGCGGTATAAGAGGGTTATATGCCGCGGTTTCACAACGAACCGCGGCCTATACTAATTAAAAAAATAACCGAAATGACATTTTTGAAATTATTTTTAAACTATATGCCGCGGTTCGGAGGGCAACCGCGACATATTCATCTAAAATATTTCAAATTCATTTTAAATTAATTTCAGGTAGGAGAATAGGTCGCGGTTAATCTAAGAACCGCGGCCTATACCCAGTAACGTGCTGAATACAACTGACTCCCCAACTTCCTTTAGGGGAATATTAGAAGTTACAGGGGGTATATGCCGCGGTTTCTCTGAGAAACCGCGGCATATACCCCCTGTAACTTCTGAAATTCTCTGATTGACGGAGAAGTTCAGAAGTTCCTGAAGTATATGCCGCGGTTCGCCATCGAACCGCGACATATACCCCTGTAACTTCTGAAACTCTCTGACTAAGTTAGCCCCTGCAATAAATTGGCGTCAAAGGGGATGGTTGACCTTTGTATATGCCGCAGTTCAGACGGGAACCGCGGCATATTCGTTCGATTTATTTACATAACTGCCACCGCGCACCATTATGCATCGGTTTCTAGTGAACCGTGGTATAATGTGCGCTGTAAAAACCCAATTTTTTACTAGTGGTATATTATTCCTGGTTATTTGATTAAAATTTATAAATAAATTTTGTTGATTTTTTTATTTCTTTTCGTTGTTTTAATTGTTCGTTTTCTTTTCAATTATATTATTCTTTTATTGTTTGTTGTGTTTACTTGTGCCAGGTTGAAAAAGTAGCTATATTTGTTCGTTTTGGATTTGTATATAATATTGATATGCCTTAACTTATTAATATTGTCATAATTTTACTGTAAGGTAGGAGGAGAAAAAGAATGAATGTTTGTTGTTAAAAATTATTGCCATAATTTATTGTAAATAAAAAGGAATAAAAATAAAAAATAAAAACAATCATAATTATTAATAAGAATGAACGTTTATTGTTAAAAGCTTGTTTTATATTTTCCTTATGAGAAAATTTGCTTCATGTAAATAGCAACATATATTTTACATTCATTATTTATTTCTTTATGAAATCTTGATTCTTGACTAGACAATGACCTGTTCATCTCCAATTTATAAATTAATGTATATTTCAAGCTTAAATGCACACCACTCAACTAAAATCGTTAAATAAAAGTAAACAGTATATGTAATAAGATTTGCTAGGATAACACTAAGAATAAATTTCAATGATTGTGAAGTAAGTATCAACAAATTATTTCTTTATTGAAAGAAAAATGTTAAATTACTATTTGTTTCGGGTGTGAGGTCGAGTCCTTAACATCTGCATAATTTCTCTAGGGATGCGGTCTGGTACCGGTTCTTCTTGTCTTTCTCTTCGATCCACCGTTCGGAGATGTACCTACCAAATGTTCTCCGATGATTAAGTCAGTTGACTGTCCGTACGAGAGTTTAATGTAACAGTAATAAATGTGCAGTAAATTCGAACACCTACCTCTTACCTTTGACCCCTATTTATAGTTTTCGGCATGAGCTTGAGATTAGTGAAATCTTAATCACGACCTAATCTCAGCCCAATACCTTTAATTACCAATTACCTTAATCTTTGTAGGGAAACTTGATTATTGATTTAGATCGGATGTCCGATCCTTTATCACCCGGAATCACTTGTTGATTATGCCATGTTCAATGTTTAGTCGCGTCCTACTCTCCAAGGTCGTCCGTCTGATCTTTTTATGGAACGATTGTATGGTCGTCCGGGCCATACGGTACATGATGACAAATTTATGAACACTGAAATACGGCGCCACAAACTTGTTGAACAATCGGCAAGTGTGATCGAATCGTTTCAAGTAATAAACTCGGTAAGACCAAGTATCGTTCTCCCAAAGGACTCACGGTCTTGTTTAGTTATGTGATTCGTTGATTATTTAAGACTTAAGAACGAAATAAGTGGAATTTAATATGCAAAACAGAAAATAAACATGTATGCATGAGTTTTGATCAATGGCTATCACAAAATACAAACACTTCAATGGAATATATGGATGAGTGATAACAGTTGAAAAACTGTTATTTTCATGCTTAAAATTGATACTAAAAGCAACCTTTAACACTTAGAAACTAGCTTGAAATCATGCTTTTGTTCATATTTTCAGAAATAAGAGAGTTGGACAGGTTTATGCTTGATTTCAGTGTTTTTGTGCAGGTTTTAAGGTGAATTTGGTGAAAGAAGTGAAGAAGGAGAGAGATGGAGTCAGAAAAGACATCAAAAAGTGCAAAAGGAGAAGCCGCAACTGCCGCTCAGCGGCAGTTTACCGCTGAGCGGCACTCAGGAGTTCACGTTGGCACCGCTGAGAGGCGAAATGGCCACTAAGGGGAAGAAACCAACTCACGCACTTACCGTTGAGCGGTAGTTTACCGCTGAGCGGCACTACTTTTGGGCTTGGGCCTAATTTTCTGTAATTTACGAATAGTATATAAGCTTTAGGGTTTCCTAGGGTTAGTATCTTTGGCTGGAACGAAGCAAACACTCTCTCTTCCACCCCTTTGAAGGAGGATCTTGGATGCTCAGGCTACCTCTTCACCTTTCTGGGGTTTTATCCTTCATTCTTTCATTATTGTTCATCTAGGTTCACCATGAATATGGTGAACTAAACCTTGTATGTTTGTTGGGGAATCAATGTAATCTTTTGAAGCTCTCATATATGGAATTTGTGTTTACATCTTAATCTAAGACCTATGCTTTCTTTCATCATTAGTTAGGGTTTTTCCTCTTTGCTCAATGCTTGCTTTGTTTAACTCATTCAATGCATGATTATTGGTTTTGTCGATACGGAAACTTACGGGGAAGTCTAGATCCGGGGAATTTCTCCCAATAAGTATATTGGTTGCCTTAAGCTCCTGTGCTAAATAAACTAATTATTAGGAATGCTAGGAATCGTATGAACTCGTAATTAGGGAGAAGCCTTCTTGAAAGGTAATTTAGAGAGTGACATTAACAATGATGAATTGAATGTTGAATTCCTAAAATATATGAGAGTGGATAAGATGAATTTGATAAACCCCAACAACATACTCATTCATATATTCCATTGAAAGTGTTTGTATTTTGCTTTAGCCATTGATCAACCTCATGCATACATGTTTATTTTCGTTTTTTGCATATTAAAATCCAATTATTTTATTCTTAAGTCTTAGCTAATCAACAAATCACATAACTAAACTAGGCCGTGAGTCCTTTGGGATAACGATACTTGGTCTTACCAAGTTTATTACTTGAAACGATTCGGTCATACTTGCCGATTGTAAAACAAGTTTGTGACATCACATTTTGGTGTTCATAAATTTGTCATCAATGAGTATGTTGTTGGGGTTATCAATTTCATCTTATCCACTCTCATATATTTTAGGAATTCAACATTCTTTTCATCATTGTTGATGCCACTCTCTAAATTACCTTTCAAGAAGGCTTCTCCCTAATTACGAGTTCATACGATTCATAGCATTCCTTATAATTAGTTCTTTTAGCGCAGGAGCTTAACGATAACCAATATACTATTGGGAGAGATTCCCCGGATCTAGACTTCCCCGTACGTTCCCGTATCGACAAAATCAATAATCATGCATTGAATGAGTTAAACAAAGCAAGCATTGAGCAAAGAGGAAAAACCCTAACTAATGATGAAAGAAAGCATAGGTCTTAAATATAAGATGTAAAAACAAATTCCATATATGAGAGTTTCACAAGACTACATTGATTCCCCAACAACAATACAAGGTTTAGTTCACCATATTCATGGTGAAACTAGATGAATAATAATGGAAGAATGAAAGATAAAACCCTAGAAAGGTGAAGAGGTAGCCTGAGCATCCAAGATCCTCCTTCAAAGGGGTGGAAGAGAGAGTGTTTGCTTCGTTTCTGCCAAAGATACAAACCCTTGGAAACCCTAAAGGTTATATACTATTCGTAAATTACATAAAATTAGGCCCAAGCCCATAAAAGTGCCGCTCAGCGGTAAAGTACCGCTTAGCGGTAAGTGCGTGAGTTGGTTTCTTGCCCACAGCGGCCATTTTGCCCCTCAACGGATCGCCCGTGAACTCCTGAGTGCCGCTCAGCGGTAAACTGCCGCTGAGCGGCAGTTGCGGCTTCTCCTTTTGCACTTTTTGATATCTTTTCTGATTCCATCTCTCTCCTTCTTCACTTCTTTCACCAAATTCACCTTAAAACCTGCACAAAAACACTGAAATCAAGGATAAACCTGTCCAGCTCTCTTATTTCTAAAAATATGAACAAAAGCATGATTTCAAGCTAGTTTTTAAGTCTTAAAGGTTGCTTTTAGTATCAATTTTAAGCATGAAAATAACAGTTTTTCAACTGTTATCAGTACACAGGCCCCCCAAGCCCTAGGCAATGTAGTTGGCCTAGGATTTATGATGCGGCTGGGTCCGGTTTATGAGACGTCAAGTGAGGCCCGGTCGATGCATCCTTTCTTTCTCGAAAATGTGGTTTTGGTGGGAAAACACGTGACACGAGCTCGTGCATCGTTCTCCTCGGGTAGTGGTAACATCGTGCGATTTGGACCATGATCGTGGCTAATTTCAACGGTGACAATGGCATGGTGTTTTCAAAAATTTCTATAAATAGGAGGAGGGTAACAATGACGTGGCATAATTGTATTGTTGTCCATGGTTAGTAGTGGAATAAGTTGAAAATTTTGCATTGGAGTAGGTCGAGGTTGTTCAAGGAGGAGTAGGAGGATCGAAACGGCAGAACAAAGAAAATGTTAGAGTTTTCACTAGTGCAGTCAAGAGAAACAACAACGGTTATTTTCGCCTATAGGCAGTGGTTCCACAACCGAGATATATACTGGCAAGGTAAAAAGTCTACCCCTTTTTGCCTCAGTTCTGAATCGAGGCAAAAAGGTATATGCTTTTGCCTTGGTTTAAATACAACCGAGGCAGTAAAAGGTGTTCCGTTATTACTCTTTTTTTTTCGCAAGACTTTTGGCGTCAGTTGCTGGTGACCGAGGTAGTAGAGGGATCTTGCGTCGGTTTGTAGTTGAACCGAGGTAGTAGAAGGGTTTATTTATTTTATTTTTCCTCAACCTTTCTGCAACAGAGGTTGCAACAAAGGGGGTTTAAGACCTAATTAATCACAGAAATTATAACATTTTTGTATCCAAACAAATCATTAAAAGAATTTATTATTAATAGTCACTTAGACAAAAGAATAATGATTACTCTGACAAGGATTTATTATTATGAGACACTTAACAATATCTTCTTTAAGTTTTTTTTAGTTTTTAATAGACAAAGATAAGATATTCTTCTGACATGGATTATTTCCTAATAAGCAGTCATTTGGGCAAAACTCCAAAGCATTGAAACCAAAAATTGTAAACAAGAAATGATGAGCTATTTTTGAAGTATACCAATTTCATTCACAAAATATACAAGTGTGACATTGCCTTCAACCTTTGAGCATTTGCTCTCTCTCACACACATAATTTGCATTCAACACTATGTAAGGTCCAAATGAATTTATATGGTTGATTCCTAATACAGTCCTCTTTTTCTCACTAAAAATATTACATTCAGAACTTATATTTAATGTTAACTATAAGTTTGTTTCCTAAACCACCTGAGATGAAAAATTTGACGTCAAGAGTGTTCCACGAAATCCTATCTTTGTATGCTTCGTTTCCATTACCTCATTACAAAGTTCTTCTGCAAAATACGAATATGATAGTGTTTATACGTTAAGAACCCAAAATCACTAACAACAAAAAATACAGAATGACAAAACGAAAGAAAAAGATGAAATTATCATCGAAAGATGCAGGAAAATACAATAGCAAGCACACTACTGTCCAAGAGCAAGGCTCCTAAAGAGAAAATGCATCCTCTCCCGTCACAAACTCGATCCTCTCTACTATGGTCCTTTATAGCTACTTCCACTATTTTTCATTCACTCTCTGCCAGCTCAACATTTCCCCTCATTCCCTTCCTAATCTTTCTTCTGCGTACTTACGAAACCCAAGGCCCGGTAGCTAACTTTTGGCCAAATTTCTCCCGCATTCCTCCAACCTATTCGAGACTATAATAAGAGTATATGAAAGTAACAGATAATCAAGTACAAGTATCAAATAACATACCTGCAATATCTCGATTTTCATGGATCCAAGAGTCCCTCACAATAATCTGATCTGAGAGTACCTCTTTAGCTTTTGTAAAAATCAAAGGCTTTTGGGTTTTGATGCCATGAGCATTGCGGAGGTTGTCATCACCAACTCTGAGATGCCAATAGGAACCCAATCCCAACGCAGATGCAACCAAGCTCTCAAAGAAACCCAAATGTAGATAAAAAAAATCACATACCCAAATTCAAAAAATGGAAAATATCACCTTCTTAAATCGCAAAAATATAACAAGATCTGAACTCTTGATGGCATACCCCTTGCCATGACCTAGCACATTCATGAAGTGTTGGAGGCATCTATGGAATATGGGCCTAGACTCTTTCTCTTGGGCCATCTTAAGTCATCATGAAAATTTATAAGAGTAAGAATAATTTTGGGCCTTGTATTTTGGGCCAAGTAGTCTAGATTTTATTTGGGCTTTGTATTTTGGGCCAAATAGTCTAGATTTTATTTGGGCTTTGTATTATGGGCCTAGTAGTGTAGGATTTCAATTGGGCCTTGTATTTTAGGCCAAGTAGAATAGGATTTTGACTAAACAAGTCAACAAAGGGTCAAGGCCCAAAGTTGATTATACTTGGACCTCCAAAATGGGTGTGTTGACCAAGGGGTTAACATTTTGACTAAGCTTGGAGAACAAGGGAGAAGAATTTCGTTTTAGACATGTGGAAGCTTCCCATTGGAGAGTTTTCCTCCTAGTTAGTGGCCATGTGTCACTCTAGGAATGGAGAGTTTTTCCATAGGTAGTGGCCACATGTCACTCTCTCATTTAGGAAGATTTTTGCCACTTGTCTCCCTCCTATTTGAGAGGATTTTTGTCACTTGTCTCCCTCCTATTTGAGAGGATTTTTGTCACTTGTCTCCATCATGTAATCACCTTGGAATATATAGTAAAGTTATGCTGCCATTTTGTGCACACAACCTCTTCTAAGGTCACCCTAGGCTAGAGCAACCTAATGGCCTCCTCTAGCCACCTTCCTCCAAGAGTTGACCCAACCTCTCTTAGAGAACCCTAAACACTTCATCCTTCACCATTCAACACACAAAAACTGTGAGCCTTCTATCTTCATCCACCACCATTCCGCAAATTATCATCAAAACCGTGAGCATCTTGAGTACATGGCTTGGTTGCTTCTAGATTTGGCTTGTCCTAGCTAGAGCATTGCCATCAACTCTAATTTCATTCTTTTGCAATTTCAGATACACAAGAGCATTCCTAATTAAGAACGCAAGAACAAGACCCCAAAGTCCCAAATCGAAACCCTAGAACGCATTCCCTCCTTGCGAGAAAAGAACCAGAACCGAGAACGATTTGTGGAAGAAGGGAGGGTCCTACAAGGCCAAACCAGAACAGAGAGAAGAAAAGATGAAGGTTTATGCCTCCCCTTCTTGTGAAGTTGGGACAAAGAAGAAAGAAGAAAGAAGCTAGAGTTTGACCCTCGCAGAAACGCCACCGCTGCAGGACACCCTCGCTGCGACCTCGTCTTGCCTCGCCGTGCTCGCCGCCAACATTGAGTCTACTGCGGTGAAGAAAAAGTGCAGAAGCTTCTGGATTTCACATGATCAAGAGAAAAAAAATGAAGGATACCCAAGGCTCGCGAGGAAGGATACCTAAGGCCAAGGGTTTTCAAAAATAAAACTGATTAGGGTAAATTACCCCTTTCGAACATAACCTTTCGGACAAATAGATAATATTGGAAACAAAATGAAAGTTTTGGATGTTAATATTCAATAATAAAATAGATTATCGAGCGTTTTCCAACTAGATATTTTCTTTCTTTTTTAAGATATAGAAGTTTCTTAAATAATTACAGCATATCTCTAATATTGTTTAGGGATGTTGAATGTGTACAGACAATCCTTGTGTAATGACAAAGCTTCATATATGCAAATTCTGAATGACTTAGCCTAAGTCTTCTACATGGATACATGTCACCAACCTGGGTGAGATAGACACTTATAGGAAGATTGTGGTCTATTACATATCTTTGTAAAGTTAGAATCTATTGTGTGTTGAGTACTCCTAGTGTTTCATATGCATATGTAAATATATATAAATATTTTTCCTATAAAAAATACATGGATATAATATTGAATTTTTCTTCAATTAATAATAATTCATTCACTACGTTATTGAAGGAAAATATTCATTATCAACAAAATCACTTGATGAATATTTTGGACATTTTTTAAAGGAAATTCTCTTCTAAATCTGTTAAACTCTCTTTTAGTCGCATCAAAGCCAACAAACTCAATTTCCCCACTAATGTAGTAAAGGGATAACCAAGGATAAATCCAAGGACTCAACTATGATTAAGTTTCAGAGTGTAAATTAATTCTTGTAATTATTTACTATTTAACTATAAAAACAAGGTGGAGAAATAGAAAACGAAACAATGAAATTAAAAAGAATAAGAAAATCTGTTTAAGGAAAGAAAAAATATGAACTAAAAGAAAAAAAAATCTAAACTACCTAAGACAGAAATAGAAATCAAACTAATATGAGAATTACATGCAACTAAAATGACTTAAAACTAAATCTGGAAACAAGTAACTCAAATTGGAAATTTAAAAGCTAAACAAATCCTAAAACCTAAACGAATATGCTCATGTATGAAGTAACTGAACTTAAATGTTGCAGACACATATGTACAATCTAAGGTAAAGAAAAATCAACAAGAAACATCTAAAACTAATGATCAAAAGCAAAGAATCAGGGAAGAAACTCATGAATCAAAAGTCTAAGCACTTGTAAAAACAATAACCTACACTATCAACATCATTATTATCATTCACAAATTGAACTTTCTCAAACAGAAACTAGAGGAAAATAAGTCCTAAATCCATAACATTTCCAAATAACAGTAAACTAAACTATGAAGAAACAGTGCCTAAATTCTAATTAATTGAAAGCAAAATAACAAACTCACAAACAGAATTGATTTCATAGGTGAATGTATATTGATATGAATAAAAGAGTGCTTAGAGTTCTCAGGAAGACATCCTGTTAAGTGAATCCCAATCCAGGGTATTCAGGTTCATATTTCAGAACCTTGAAATGACTCTTTCCACTAATTTGTCCAACCAATGTTCATTTACCTATTTATCAATCTAAAATTCACAAACAAATTAAAGGAAGCATAGAACAAAATTTAAATGTGCAAATGATTGAGAATAAAGCTTCAATTACACTCAAAAAGACATTCTGATTAAAGTAAGCCCCAATCCAGGGTCTTATAGTTCATATTTCAGAACTTGCAATGGCAATTTCCACTCATTCTAAATCAATGCAAATCTAAATCTGATATACACTAAAGAAAAGAGTAGAAACACAAATTCGGATGAATCTTTATACATTGGACTCATCTCTGACTCGAGACGACATCTCGATTAAGAATGCTGACTACGGAGTCATTTGATTCCAAAAGGAATTGCAAAGATGCAGAGAATCAGAGTCCAATTCAATTTCTCAAACATAACAAGCACAGAAATCAAAAGCAGTGAACAAAATCAAAACGCAAAAACAAGAAAGGAGAAAGAAGCACGAAATTGCACTTTATTAACATGAGAAAGAAAATTACACACCACCGGATTCAACAATGCACTCACGGTCTGTCACTCTCGCAAGCTTATCGGCGAAATCCAACAACCAAGAACTCTACTCCTACGAAAGCGTAAAAGCCCTAAACTAAAGACGGAATGTAAAATTGCAGAGTCTGGAAGTGTAAAGTGTATATATTGTGTCCAGTTTACATGGCTGAAAACCCTTTATATAGGGTTGAAGAAAGAAAATTAGAAAAGGAAGGGGAAAAGAAAAATGGGAGAGGGGAACCTTGTTGTGACGCTTTGAGCTTCTGATCAGACGGCCAGCCTTCTTTGTCTACGTTGATCAGAACCCTCTGATCATCTCTTCATTTCTTTGCAGAACAAGCTCCGGTCACTTGCGTGCTTTGGGTCTCCTCTTCTCGTGCAAGGAGCCCTAGCTTTTGTCTTACTCTCTTGGCTCGTGTGTGCTACTGCCTTCAAATGAAATTATGGAGTGAAGACCCCCAAAGGAACTGCAGCTGCCAACCTCCAAAACGGTGCGTTTCATTTAATTGAAACCCATGCACAGCTGCCCCAAATCCAGTGCACCAGCGTTGGACTATTTACTTCCAATCAGCAGACCAATAGGCCTAATTTCATTACCAATCCAGCATCTTCAGCGGCCTAATTGTTGCTCCCTGCTGTCCAATAGATTTAGCCACAAAACAGCCCAAAGAGGGATCAGGGCCTAGTGTTTCTGCTGGCTGTTCAAGCCCAAACCAGATCCAATCTAAAAAAATTGAATAAAAGAGTTAGAATGCAAATAAGAAGAAATATTATGAGATTAAAAACTAATTAAAACCAAACATTTTTTTATTAAAAGAATTTCAAAAAAATACTAATTTCCTAATTATTAACAAAGATTAAAAATTATATCTAAAAACCTATTTTTAACTGAAATTTTACAATTCTAAAGAATTAAGAGAAAAACATAAAACTAGCCTAATTCTAAAAAATTAAAAACTAAAGAAATCTAAGAAATGATTTTTAACAGAGAAAAAAAATGTAAATCTAGAGTGTTATCAAAATCAAATGAATGAAAAATTTGTATATGAATTTATATAAATAGTGTCAAATCAAAAGATTAATATATTCAATAGTAGATGTATACTTGAGGATTAAATGTTCACAGTTTTCTAACTTATAAAATGGATTCGATAAGAAAAACCAATACCTTAAGGTAATTGGACCGGTTTCATTTTCTTCTTTGTTTTCTAACATGCTTAATTTTCTAACGCATAAGATGAATTCAAATATATAGGACAAATCAATAGTTTAAAGTTTTTGGACCATTTTCATTTGTTTTATATGAAGTGTCTAACATACTTTTTTTAACACGTTAAATGAATTGGAATACAATAGTCAATAGCTTATAAGGTCTTTATGGACCACTTTCATTCTTCTTTTCCAATGTCTAACATCTGTAATTTTCTAACCCATAAAATAAACTCAAACAGGACAACCAAGCGGCTTTTGGACCATTTTCATTCTTTTAAAGTGTCGCATACTTAACTTTCCTAACCCCGTTAGTACAAAACAGTGTATAACGTCACGCATTCAGCTATCAACCACTGAATAACCAACGTTAAAAATGATCGGTGACATTTTTGTAAATAAATGTAATTATTAGACGTTGCTTAGCACTGTGATTCGAAGTCAATTTGTTATAAAAGGTCGAATATTGAGAAGTCCAACGTCCTATGGCTAAATTTTGTAAAAATGTTTGGCACGAAGATGAAAATGTACTTACTTATTACGTCGAATGTCCTAAAATTAGATGTCAAAAGGTTATAAAATGTCAAATTCGCTAGAGTTAAACGTCAAAAGGTTAGTGAATTCAATAAAAATTTGAGGAAGAGGTTAAAAATTCATTCACTTTATCTTAATGCGAGACTCTCTTCTCTACTCAAAATTTTCTCGAATGAAGTTTGACGACCACCAAATGTAATATTTTTTTCATTTGATACAAATGCATATTGATTAACTACTTTAGGTATGATTTTCGTTTGTTTTGACTGATTGTTTTTGTGTTCTTCTTCTTTATAGGTGCATTCTGTTTTCTCTCCCATTGGTGGCAACATTTTATTCCGACGAACCCACCTTTTGAAGATTAGCTTTCGTTTTCATTTTGAAGAACTTGTTTGTTGTTGTTATTTGTTGTTGATACTACATTACACATTATACATCTAAGGTTTAGAGTAGAACTGAGAGTATATTGAAAACAACTCCAAATGACCTAAAAATTTGTCATAGTTTTTGTCCTTTTACATTTGTTGGTTTTCTCCTTTTCAAAAATGACCTAAAAATTTGTCATAGTTTCTGTCTTTTTACATTTGTTGTTTTTCTGCTTTTTAGGTAGAGTTGTAAAAAAGGATCACAAAGGATTAGAATTAATTAAAAAAAGAAAAAAAATTTATTAACGACACACATTAGCAAATTTGACGTTAATTGACGTTCAACATAAAGCAATATGGACGTTGAATTGTTCAATGTCCAACATCAATTAACGTAAATTAACGTCGAATATTTTAAATTCCACTTCAATTTAACATCTTCCGATAGGATGTCGGTTTCATATTTAACGTGAAAGGTCAAAAGACACCAACGTTATATGAATCTTTTGTACTAGTGCCCATAAAATACTATGAGAGAACCATAGCTTTAGAGTTTTAGACTAGCTACATTTTTCCTCTTTTAAATATGTGATAAATTTTCTAACTTATAAAATGGATTCAATTGGGGAAATTAATGAATTGATATTTTGGGACTAATTTCCTTTTTCTCTTTTTCAACCATCATGTACGATAAATAGGTTGTTGCTTTCTTAGGAATACTTTTATTTTTCCTTCTGTGTTATTTGTGAACTGATTTTCTATTTCAGAGCGGACTAAGACTGTCATTATATTTAGATATTTTGAACTAGTTTCATTATGGGCGTGGTTAATTTCTTCAAACCTAGGTTTTAAAGTTTTAACTCATTATAACCCATTCATCCCGTCACACATCTTAAAGTTCTAATTCCACCCAACTCATGCTTTGAAATAATATACACATCATGTGAACTAAGTGTAGTTTTCATTCATCTTCATAGTTTTCTACCTTGCAAAGTAAGCTAGAAAAATGAGAAAACAATAACATCCATGTCCACATATTGATCAATACATTTGATGGATTTCCTTTATATGTTTGTCATATTAGTTTATACAATTATTTATTTTCGTGTATGTAGAAACTTAATAAGTTATAGTTTGAAATGTCATGAAGAATGTTTTGTCTATGAAGGAAACACATCATAACTAATAGGAGTTAAATACAAAATTATAGTTTTACATTCATTATTTGACACTCTTTATTTACTTTCTACTCTTTTTTTGTCATAAAAATACAAAATTTCAATCTTTTATCATCATTTTACTCTTTTGATTTTACTCTTTTGATACGTGTTAAATGAATATAAAGGTTTGTCATCCTATCATTACATTACATCTTCCATTCACCTTATTGTGCATTTCATACCATATCTCCACAACGTGGAAAAAATATAAAACATCTTAAACTGTTTTTCTTTTATCTTTCACTTTATTTTGGTATTCTCAATCATTGGTTAGTTTCAATTTACAAATAATCTTTAGTTCTCAATTATAAATTTGATATTATAAAAACATTAAATTGTTTGAAATAATTTTATATTATAACTTAAATTATTTATTTTAAATCTATACAAGTAAAATTATTTATTTATAATAACTACTATTTTATAGATTCAATATTTCATTAATAATTGATAAAATATTATAAAGTATCGGACATGGACAGCGTCAAACATGGACAACATAGACGCATGATCCAAATTAATCAAGTATATAGTACATAAGGCATACATTACAATTTAAGTTTAATTAATAAAAACAGCTATCATGTATCTAATGTTTGCCAAAGAACGATGGAACTCTTGTATGCTAAAATAACAACAAATAATTCCCATATCTATGAATTCTGTTTTTTTTTTTATATATTTATATTTAGTATTATTAAATGAGGGAAAAACCAACCAGCCGACCAATTGTCAACATAAATGTTGCCAAATAGTTTTTTGAACTTTGCAAGTTAGTAATCGTGTTTCTAAATTATTTATTCCTTTTGTTTTAATTTACTTTTTGTGCAATTTGAATGTTTCATTCTTTTTCCTTTTCTCGTAAAGTGTTTAATTTGCTAATAGTAAAATAGATTTGAATAGTAGAATCCTCAAGTTCTTTGGACCAATTTCGTCTTCTTCGTTTCAAGTGTCTAAGATACATGCTTAATTTTTTTTCAAACCCATAGAATGGATTCAAATATGACAATAATGGTTTAAGGACTTCCTGGGCTAGTCTCATTTTCATCTTTTCAAAATGTCTAGCATGCTTATCTTTTCTAACACTTCAAATGGATTTATATACAACAATTAGTCGTTTAAGGTCTTTTTTTTGGACTAGTTCAATGTTTTCTCTTTTCGGTGTGTTTCAAATTTATAAGCTATTGATAAGGAAATCAATAACTTGAGGTTTTTGGACCAATCTTATTTTTTATCATATAATTAATTTTTAACCAACAAACAAAAAAGAGTAAGAACAATCAACATCTTGTTTTCTCTCAAGACAAGTTTTATTTTTCCTTTGCGTTATTGCTGCACTAATTTTCTAACTCGGTGGGCCTAATGGTAAGATTTTTCTGAATTAGTTTCAATTTTCCTCATTATGTGATTATTCGTGTGGTTAATTTTCCTATCCTTAGATTGGAAATGAGAAGATAATAATGATCTAACACCATACAAATTCAATCATCTTCCTCGTTCCGGAGAAAACCAAATTAAAAAAAAAAATTAGGCATATCATAGAGTTTTGGAAAGACGCAACTGGTCCTTACAATTATGAATATAAATGAATCATAGTTTGTTTCTCTCAATATACTACTCTTGTTTACTCTTCCCTCAGTTCAGATTATTTGATATCAGAAAAACTACAATGACTGCTTATTTTCTGAAAACAGTTTACGTTCTTCTTCTTCTTTCTTTGCTTCCCTCAGGAATTATTGCCACATTGAAAAACTCAAGCGAAAGTGGTGAAGCAAAGTGCATAGAGAGGGAGAGAAGCACTCCTCAGCTTCAAAGAAGGCCTCATAGATGACTTTGGCATGCTCTCCACTTGGACCAACCATCTCAATAATACAGACTGCTGCAAATGGAAACGCATTCAATGCAACAATCAAACTGGTCATGTGCAACTACTTGATCTTCATGGAAACTACCACTATAGACCGTATTTGAGAGGTACAATCAATGTCACTTCATTGATTCACTTGCCATTTATTCAACACATGGATCTCAGCCATAATTGTTTTGAACTGAGTTACATTCCAGAGTTCATGGTCTCTTTCACCAACTTAAGACATCTTGATGTCTCCCATTCTTATTTTGCGGGTGCAATTCCTTCTACACTTGGAAATCTCTTACAACTATGTTATTTAGATCTTGGGGAAAATGTTCTTTGGGGAGAAATTCCAATTCAGATTGGGAATCTGAAACACTTACAGTATCTCGATCTTGGGCTATTTTATCTTTCAGGAAAAATCCCATCTCAAATTGGCAATCTCAGAAAATTACAATATCTCAGTCTTGGATGTAACACTCCTCTATATACAACCAAAACGTCAAAATATATTTCAAATTCCCTTTCTGGAGAAATCCCTTTCCGAGCAGGGAATCTTCCATTGTTGCATACTCTCCGACTAGTTGGCAATTTTGATATAAAACCTAAGGATGCAAAATGGTTGTCTACTCTCCATTCTTTAACCATTCTTGAGTTGAGTTCATTGCATAATGTTAGTTTCTCTCACCAGTGGCTATTGCAAAGTATTAATAAGCTCAATTTCCCTTACCATCCTAGATCTCTCTTGTAATTCGTTGACATCATCAACATTTCAATTCTTGTTTAACTTTAGCCTTCATCTTAAAGAACTTTATCTTTCTCACAATAATATAGCTTTGCCACCTTCTTTATGCCCAAATTTTCCATCTCTTAAGATCCTCGACCTGTCTAATAATAATCTAACATCATCAATGTTTCTAGGGAATTTTAATATAAGCTCTAAACTGCAAGAGCTTAATCTACGAAACTGCAGTCTTATAGACAGAAGTTTCCTTGTTTCATCTACTTCCACAATGAATGTTTTGTCCTCGCTTCATATCCTTGATCTCAGTCATAACTTGTTAAAATCATCTCCTATGTTGTACTGGCTTTCTAACTTCACCACCAATCTACTTATCATTGATATTAGTAGTAACTTATTAGAAAGTCCCATTCCGGGTGAATTTGGGAAAGCGATGAACTCTCTTGAATATCTTTCTCTCTCTAATAACAACCTACAAGGCAAGGTTCCGTCTTTGTTTGGGAGCATGTGCATATTACATAGATTAGACCTCTCAAATAACAAGTTGAATGGCAAACTTCCGAGCTTCATTCAAAATTCTTCATGGTGTGGCAGACACATATTACGGGAATTGAACTTATCTTATAAGCAAATTACTGGCAAGATACCCAAGAGCATCAGACTGCTATCTGAGTTGGAGATTTTATCGTTGGAGGGGAACTCATCTTTCTAATTTTTCCAAATTATATTACTTAGACTTGTCAGGTAACTCGTTGTCTCTAATGTTTGGCTCTAGTTGGGTTCCTCCTTTTCAATTAAATTACTTGCATCTTGCATCTTGCATCTTGCATCTTCCAAGCTAGGTCCGAGTTTTCCGTATTGGCTCCAGACTCAAAATTTCATAATACGGCTAGATGTATCTGATAATGGGCTGAATGATTTAGTACCAGAATGGTTTTGGAACAAGTTGCAAATTCTGTACAATTTGAATATGTCTCACAATAATCTCATTGGTTCAATCCCTAATATGCATTTGAAGCTTCCTTACAGGCCATCTATAATTTTAAATTCAAATAAATTTGAGGGAGAAGTTCCATTATTTTTACTAGAAGCTTCCGAGCTCTTACTCTCTGAAAATAAATTTTCAAATTTCTTATGTGGAAACATCACAGCATCAAACTTGGCCACTTTGGATTTATCATACAATCAAATAAAGAGGCAACTTCCAGATTGTTGGAAATCGGTAAACCAATTATTGTTTCTTGATATAAGTAGCAATGAATTGTCAGGGATTCCTATGTCCATGGGAACCCTTGTTATATTGGAAGCTTTGGTTTTACGAAACAATAGTCTAATGGGTGAATTGCCTTCCTCTTTGAAGAATTGCATTAATTTAATTATGCTGGATGTGAGTGAGAATATGTTGTCGGGTCCAATACCATCCTGGGTTGGAGAAAGCATGCAGCAATTTATAATCTTGATCATGCGAGGGAATCGCTTCTCTGGAAATCTTCCACTACATTTATTTTATTTAAAGCGTATTCAATTGTTGGATCTTTCCAAGAATAATTTATCAGAAGGAATTCCAACTTGCTTAAGCAATTTTACCGCATTGTCTCAAAACACCATAAACAAAATTGAAACTGAAAATCGTGTTTATTGGTCTGAAATTTATAATTTTTTCAGTGAGAGTTATTATTCGTTTCATATAACATGGATGTGGAAAGGTATGGAACACGGCTTCACACATCCGGAATTTTATTAAACATTGATTATCCTACGCTCGTATTCATGGCTTTACTATTGCTAGTTCTTTTTTCCAAAATAATTGTTTTTATTGGTGCAAAGGAATTATTGATAGTGTGCTTTGTTATGAGAAGTTTTCATTTTTTTCAAATGAATTATGCTTAGGCCCTTTTATAAATGCTTACATGTTATACACCTTTTTGAGTACTCTATTGAGTTTAAATAATTTAGTTTTCATTTAGTTTACAACTAAAATTTGATCTCCGAATTGTTTTTCCATCATTACTGATATTGTTTGTCATCACATGAATCTTAGCACAAGTTTACAGCAATTCGCTTCATTTAGTTTATCATTAATATTTGGTTTCGAATTTTTTTCCTTTATTACTAATTTTTGTCATATAAATTTTAGCACCAAATTTGCAGTTTATAATTATTTGCTTGAAGACTCCATTATTAGATGAAAGCATTACAGATTGTTGGCAGTGTGAGATTTGGAGGCTGAAGTTTCATGAAGCAATGATTTGACAGTGTGTGTTGTATAATCTATAATATAAACTTAATTTTAAGCCAATAATTCGAGATATCCTAATTTGTATATGTAAGAATATGGGATATCTCAAAAATTTGTAATTCAGAATCCATTGAATCTCCTCTTTAATTACTCTTTCATACATTCATATCCCAATGACAGGGACATTACATCTAACTTCTTATCTATCACAGTATATAAATATTGTTGATGTTATTTTAATACAATTATATAGTAATAGAATAACACTTATGATAATATGTTAAAAAATAATTATATAAAAAATGTCAAAAAAATGTTTTACATAATTAAATAAACAACAAACAAAAATATTAAAAACAATAAAAAATAATCAAATGCGTGTCTTAGAAACAATTTGATACAACATTAAATAAAATTGTACAAACAAAAAACAAATGTGTAATTAAAGGTATGATAAGATAAAAAATATTTTAGACATCTAAGAAAATTTTTAAGATATCAAATTAATAGAACTGTTAGAAAGATAATGAAAAATTATTTTAACAAAATAAAAAAAGTTCTTTAAATGAAACAACTTAAAAATAAAAGAATAAAGAAGATAAATATTTTATATTACCTAGTAAATAAAGAGTTTATGCTATTAGATACATAAATTGAGAGTTAAACATTAAAAAAATAAACAATAAAAAAAGTAGTAAGAATATTTAAATATAGGACGTAACAAATATTTAATTTACATATATCATTTAAATATAACTAGATAAAGTTGTTCTGATAAGAGAGAAAGTATCTTCAAGATGTAATTGATTTCACACCAAACCAAAACAATAAAAAAGAACAAAAAAGTGTGTAACTAAAATTAAAAGAAAAATTATAAAATTAAAGACTAAGAATAATAAATTGGATACTCCTTAATTAATTGAGGAAGATGGAATATAAAGCTTCCACACTAAGAGAAAAGATGAAAAAAAGATAACTAATTGTAAATAAGAAACTTATATGAAATTATGATAGACTATCTATCTCTTGTCCTCTCAAACGTGTGACCTGATTGTTAAAAAAAGTATACAACTATAACCTAAAAACTAGAGAGAATATTGAGAGTTTATAATTTTACTAAGATGATGTTGTAAGTAATTAAATGTTTTAAGCCTAATTATAATTATTTTCAGAAATACATTTTATTCTCTGTTTAATTTAAATGTTGTTTTCTATAAAATAAGTCATTCATCTTCAATTCATGTTATTGTACATTTCATACATATCTCTACATCATGCAAAAAATTTAAAATATCATAACCAATCAAATGAAAAGAAGGCACCAACGCTTTTATGGGAAAAAGTGAGATGAGCATGTATCTTCTCCCAAACTTGAAATGAGTCGAAACCAATGATGCGAGCTGAGAAGGACGCCGATAAGGAGGAATAGTATGGAATCTGAGGGTTAACCAGAAAACGTTGTTGGCAATGGGCTTTGATCATATGTTCTACTTATTGTTGCCAGACAAAGAAATTAGTATCAGTGAGTTTTTTCGAAATGGAATAGGAAAAGAGAACAGGCGTGGAGGTGTCCATGGAAAACCAAAATTGAAAAAATAATACTGCTAACAACCAAAACAGAAAACAAAGCAGACAAATAAAATCATCAGATTCTAACATATTTCTATGCGTCCTAACACTCATAAATTTTGTAAACCTTACAAATAATTACGGTGAAGAACCTCTACACGTAATTATGAAAAAAAATATATATATTTCCCTTTTCATGTAAAAAATTGTGTCTAACTCAATTTTATAATGAATGGTTTGACTTTTGTAGTGTAGAGATAAAATGAGCTATTATGATTCGTTTCTAACATTAATTTGTTTTTCAACTTTATCTTTTGTGTACTCCCTCATTTCAAATGGTAAGTATAAAATGATTCAGTTGAAATCTTTTACTCAAATTGTTATAAATATACTATAACGTGATTGTTAATATTTTTTTTACTACTTAGTAAACTTTAAATTTAATTTAATTTTACAAAATTTTGTTTGTAACTTTTGAATTTAAGACCTAATTCCATCTCTACAAATATATTTTACCACAAATAAATTTCCTAATAAAAGAAATTAATCGTAAAATAAAAGTTAAAAATTACAAGCATATCTGAAGTCAAAAGATATCATTATCAAACGAAGAAACGTGTTTCATTTGAAGAACAACCTTTTGCAACACATTATGAAAAAACATTTAAACCACAATTGACAGAAGTTCTAGTAAAGAGTCCCTTGCTTCAAATTTGAAAAAGGAACACAAGAAAAATGTCAACAACTGGCCACCTGCAAAAGTTAAATAAAATTGATTCATATAAATTAATAATAAAATACACGAGAGTAATTTATCATGTTTCTTTTAATAAATGATAAATTTGTTATTGTTACATAAATTTAAACTTTATTGTTAAGGGTTAAATATATTTTTAGTTTCTAAATTTTAATGCAAAATTGAAATATATTTTTATTTGAAACTTTAATACATCTTGGCTCTCAAATTTTAAAAGTGTATGAATATAGTCATTTTCATTCAATTATTTAAATTTTTTTGACATGTCAAAACATGTTTTTTAATTGACATTGAAATAAGAATGTGAAACCATGTAAACAATTTAAATGTGAGCATGAAAAACATTTGGTATTTAAAAAAGTTAACCTATTGAATTAAAAGGAATATATCTATTTATTCTTAAAGGGAAACCAAAATATATTAAAGTTTCCAATAAAAATGAATTTCAATTTCAAATCAAATTTTAAGAACTAAAAACATATTCAATCTTTATTTCTTCTTAATTACCATTCTTACAAATCCTATTTTGCATAAATGTTCATTGCTATAAATGTTTACTGCTATCATCATGGTCAATGATTTAGTCGAGTAGTGTGCATTCAAGTTTGAAATATACATTTATTTATGAATGGAGGATGAATTGGTCAGTAAAAATCAACATTGCAAGAAGATATGAAAATAACGATTTCCAAGAAGGAAGTTTTCTTAAAAGAAAAGAGAAAATAATATATATTACGAATCTTCATTGGAAAACTTTTTCCAACTCCTTAAATTTCATACAAAATCCTCCTGATTTTTCTTTCATCAATTTATGTTAGTAATTTGGTTTTTTACTTATAAATCAAACAACTGAATTAAACATGTTGCATGATTTCATCTACATAACTTTCTTAAGTAAATTATAAAACAAGATTAAACTTGTTAACAGCAAAGTATCCACTTTTTTTCCTCTCACATTACATTATAATTATGGCAATAACAATGAGATATACTTACGCATATTCACCAAAACATACCTGCTACCCAAGCTTTGAGCCATTGGCAGAAATTTTGCGTATTCATCATAGCTGTATCTCAGTTGTCAATCTGTTCAAGAACCTTAGGTAAGCAATTCTCCAAGCTTTCCAAATTAGAATTGGCCCTATTAAGCCCCAAAATCCTACGAAGAATCCCAGGCCCATGCTCATGTATAATGCTTCATAGAAATCAGAATCATCTCCCTCCTTTTCTGTTGCTGCTTCTGGTTTTGCGGTTGAATAGTCTCCAGGACAACTTTTGTTGAGTTGTTCACCACAAAGATCAATATTTCCTTCAAAACTAGAGGCTTCAAAGGTCTGGAAATGTCTTTCCAATGGAATTCTTCCAGAAAGATAGTTGTATGACAAGTCTAATTTTCCCAAGAAATCAAGTTGAGAAAGAGAAGAAGGAATTCTCCCATGCAAATGATTTCTTGACAAGTCAAGAGATTCAAGTGAACTTAAATTTCCAATCTCAGAAGGAATTTCTCCACTCAGATTGTTTCTTGATAAATTTAAAGAAACAATCCCAAACAAATACACAACTTCTTTTGGTATTTCACCTGTGAAATTATTGCTTGAGAGATCAATACTCTTAAGAATCAATTGGGGATCTCCGAACACTTGTTCCACACCTTTCCACACCAACGTTATGTCAAGCCTGTAGTCAAAAGACACGGAGGAACCGTAGATTTCCCTATAAGTAATATTGTACACATATATAAGGCTTTGAATTTCAGTTATGTTGATGCTCTTTTCAGACATGGCTGTAAAATTCTTTAAGCAGGTTGGAATTGCTTTTGATAATTTATTCCTGGAGAGATTCAACAATTGAATACGCCTTAAATAACAAAGTTGAATTGGAAAATTTTCAGAGAAGTGATTCCCTTGCATGTTCAAGATTCTCAATTGCTGCATACTTTCTCCAATCCATGATGGTATTCGACCAGACAAATTATTTTCACTCACATCCAGCATAATTAAATTAGTGCAATTCTTCAAACTGGAATGCAGTTCACCTGTTAAATTATTGTTTCGTAAAACCAACGCTTCTAATTTAACAAGTTTCCACATGGAGATGGGAATATTCCCAGACAACTTATTCTCGCTCAAATCAAGAAATAGTAACTGGTGTAAAGATTGCCAACAATCAGGAATTTGTGCCGTTATGTGATTGTTTGATAAATCTAAAGTTGCCAAATTCGGAGCAATGACTTGGTTACACAAAAAAGAATACAAATCAGAAATTGTATTTTGAGAGAGTAACAGCCCTGAAGCTTGTAGAAAAAATGGTGGAAGTGCTCCCTCAAATTGATTTGAATTCAGAATTATAGATGGTCCATAAGGAAGCTTTAATGGTATATCAGGAATTGCACCATTGAGATTATTGTGAGACATGTTTAACCATCCCAAATTTTGCAATTTCTTCCAAAACCATGCTGGTACAGAATCATTTAGCTCATTATCAGATATATCTAACCAGCTTAAGGAATTTTGTGTCTGGAGCCAACCAGGAAAACTCGGACCTAGCTTGCAAGATGCTAATGTCAAACTTGTTGCTTGAAAAGGAGGAACCCAACTAGAGGAAAATCTTAGAGACAATGTGTTGAATGATAAGAATAAGGTTTCTAATTTGGAAAAATTAGAAAGATGAGATTCAGTGACATCACCCTCTAAAGAATTTCCCCCCAAGGATAAATCCTCCAACTCGGATAACAATCTAATGCTTTCAGGTATCTGGCCAGTAATTTGGTTACAAGATAAATCCAAATTTTGAAATACGTGTCTGTTGCACCACGAAGAATTTTGAAAGAAATGAGAAATTTCCCCATTGAACTCGTTATTTCTGAGGTATAAGCTCTGCAATCTGCACATGTTCCCAAAGAATGATGGAATGTTTCCTTGTAGTTTATTTCCGGAGGCATAGAAACCTTCAAGAGAGTTCATTACTTTTCCAAATCCATCTGGAATGGGACCTTCTAACAGGTTGTAAGAGAGGTAAAGGATCTGAAGATTCGTGGTGCAATTCAGAATCCAGTAAAACACAGTAGATGATTTCAATAGATTTGAGGAGAGAACAAGTACGACAAGAGAAGATGAAGAATTAATTGTGGAAGCAGAGGAAATAAGAAAACTTTTATCTGTAAGACTGCAATTATACAAACGAAGCTCCCGTAGTTTGGAGCCAACATTAAAATTATCTCCAAATACTAATGCTGTTAGATTATTTCTAGAGAGATCAAGGATATTAAGAGATGGAAAATTTGGATAAAGAAAAGATGACAAGGCAATGTCATTATGTATGAGATAAAGCTCTTGTAGATGAAGGCTAAAATTGGATAACAGTTGAAATGTTGAGGAAGTTAGCACATTATAAGACAAATCAAGGACAGCAAGAGAAGTTGAAAAGTTGGAATGAGAACGAAACAAAGTTTTGATATTAGTATCTGAAAGAGAACAATCGAAAAGCCTCAACTCTACTAAGTTTGGAATGAGCTCACTGATAGCTTGTAGCCACTGGCGCGAGAAGCTGAGATAATGCAATGATGTCAATTGAAGGCTTCTTAAAGAATGGAGATTAGACAACCAATGTGAATCCTCAGCTTCTATATAAAAATCACCACCTAGCCGAAGAGTTTGTAAGAGAGGAAGATTCCCATTCCGAAAAGGGATAGCTCCAGAAAGAGTGTTACTTGCAAGATTAAGATACTGTAGCCGCTTGAGATTCCTAAGTTGAAATGGGATTTCTCCTGATAGAGAATTCCCTCCAAGATCAAGATATTGTAACTGTCTAAGATTCCCAATCTGAAAAGGAACTGTTCCATGAAGAGGATTTCTTCCAAGGTCTAGATACCTTAGTAGTGAAAGATTTCCAAGTTGGAAAGGAATCATCCCACTAAATTCAGAAAATGAGAAGTTGAGATATTGTAAGTTGGTGAAAGAGCCAATGGCTTGTGGGATGTGAGTCAACAAAAAATCATTATTGCTGAGATCTAGATGTTGAATGTATTGCAAGGGAATCAATGAAGTGAGATTGATTGCACCTGTTAAATAATGTGTATCCAGACAACGAAGATCAAGTAGAATGACATGACCAGTTTGATGGTTGCATTGAATGCCTTCCCAATTGCAGCAATCTGTATTATTTTGATGATCAGTCCATGTAGACAGTCTGCCATAGTGATTAATGAGGCTTTGTTTGAAGTTGAGGAGTGCTTGTCTCTCATTCTCTCTGCAGTTGCTTTCACCACGTTTACGTGATTCCTTGAATCCAACTGAAAATCCAAAGGAATACAATAAAAGCAGATGAAATAGTGTTACAAAGTAAGGACTTATCATAATTTTGCTGATAATCTAAACTAAGAGAAGAGTCACGAAATAAGAAAATTTTGATTCAAGTTTTCTCTTTCAGTTCTGAAGTTTAGAAAGTTGGATCGCATTATATAGTGACAATAGAAAACGAGTAATTATAGTATAGATGTCTATTTTTTTTATATCTTTTTTTACACTACTTCGTCTAAACTATTAAATAAAAAAAGTAAATATAAGTAATAAGAAAACTACTTAAAAGTTATTAATCTCCCTACGAATCCATTTCAAGAGTTAGAAAATTACGCACAACACTTCGTGAAAAGATATAAAAAAACATTTTAAAGGTTATTTTATAATTTCTAAAATATAGTTCTATTATTTTTATCCTTAATAACTTTATAGAGACTAAAAGAAAGGTGCAAAAAGTAATTAAAATTACAGAGACCAGAAGTCAATTTTTATTTAAATTACAATAAAATATGATTATATTTCAAGGATAAAAAAGAATAATGCTTAAACAAAATCTAAGTTTAATTTATTGATTTTGCTATTCTTAACCTTTTTTTTACTACAACGAAAGAGCAAAAATGAAATTTTCATAGTTCAATATGTTTTACATGGGTTTGGAAAATTAACACACCAATCATAAAAGAAAAAGTAAAAAACTAGTCTAAAGAATTTATTATCATTTGATGTGATTGCACGTTTAATTTTCTAATCCGTTAAAAGAATTTAAAAATAATGGTGAATTGTGATCTATCCACACAGTTTACATACACAATTATTCATGTTTTGTCTTCCCTTCACAAAATATGTTTTTTTGATGTATCCGCCACCTTTAATTACTTCCAATAAAAAGACAATCATGTAATGCGTGTCATTTTTTTTATCATTAAAGGCAAGAAAACGTGCAGCAGAAAAAAAAGTAGTGAAAAAGTTATAGAGAAATTTAAAGCTGAGCGTACAACACATGAAAAAGGTTGGTATGAAAACTTTAAGAAGAAAACAAAAATGCTTTATGAATATCTAAACAACTTTTAATGTTAAAGACACTTCTTTTGGAAAGTAATTATTACACGACCTTATCATTCTTTCATAAAACAAAATAGAATTTATTACCCATATTCTTGTAGATGAAAATAATCGCCAGTAGAAAATGAGTCATCCATTCATTAGATTTTTATTAATTCTAATTATTTAAGTCAATTTCAGAGAAATTAAGTGAATTTTCTAATAGATATATAAGTTGTACACTAAATTTTGGAGTAGATGATGTGGAAACTCTCAATACTTTCTTTCCACCTATGTTCTGAAGTATGTAATGAGCAACATGAACTATGAACTCTGATAGATTTCAGTTCAAAATAAAGGACCGAATATTAATTACTTATTTAATTCCAATGGGTGACCAAATTTTTTGTCATTTAAATATTCACTAGTAAAAAAAGGGAAACTAACGCGTCATATACGCCTCGGTTACACAAAACCCGAAGCGAAAAAGACTATATGCCTCGGTTACAGCTTGACCCGAGGTCGAATGGTAATACTGTCTCGGTTAGAAGCAGACCCGAGACCTATACATATGCAACTTTTTTGAAAAAGCACTATTGCCTCGAGTTATGCAGACGACCGCTGCCTATACATTTACTACCTATACTCTGAATCTTTTCATTTTCACACTCGAACAACTTATTTCTCGGTGCTCTCCGTTCCCCTCTGTGCTCTCTCATTCTTCCCATTGCCGGTGCTCTCCCTTCCCCTTTGTGCTCTCCCATTCTTCTCATTGTCGTCCACAGTCCAGATGACCGCCGCTTCCTCCAGATGACCGCCGCTGCCTCTAGACGCTGCTGCCTCCAAACGTCGCTGCCTCCAGATGATCGCCGCTGCAGATCCGCCACCGCTTCAGATTTGCCGCTGCCGCTCCAGATCTGCCACCGCTTCAGATTTGCCGTTGCCGCTCCAGATCCACCGCTCCAGATCTGCCATTGTCGCTCCAGATCCGCCACTTCAGATTCGTCGCCGCTCCAGATCTACCACTGCCGCTGCTGCCTCAACCATTCTTCCCCTCCGCGAGTGATTGGAAATCCTAAGGGAGCTTCTTGGATTTTCAGTTTTGGGATTTTCTGGTTTTGGAGTTTCAGTTTTGGGATTTTCGTGTTTTGGATTTTCAGTTTTGGGATTTTCTGGTTTTGGATTTTCTGGTTTGGATTTTCTGGTTGCTGAAAAACAATTTCACTTGCACCACTCAGCCGTTAGAGCCACTTCTCGGGTTGAAGGTTTACACATGATCAATCAACGGCAATGAGAATTCTCTGTGACATGAAAATTGATTTTTGGATCTGAAGAACACGGTTCCATTGTGTACTAAAATCTGAAAAAAAAAATATACCGCCTCGGTTCTTACATAACCGAGGCATAATTCTGTACTGTTTTACCTCGACATCTGACCGAGGCATAAAACGTGTCCTTTTTACCTCGTCCATGTATGCATCGATTCTACAACCGATGCCTATAAAGAAAACTAACCGGTGTCTTTTTGTATTATTGTACTGGTGATTGTTTAAAAGTTTACATCACTTAATTAGAAAATTATTTGAAAAATTAAAAATTTATTTGAAATTATAATAGATCCCGAACTAAATCTTTCAAATTGTTTAAACTATATGTACTAACTTATTTTAAAATATATGTATGCTTAATTCATGTTTTTGTTTTTATTGTAATAAATTCATTTATATTTAATTGGATTCATATGCATCATTAAGAAAACCTTAATTACCTTTTGAGATGTACAAATGGATAAATTAATTATTTGTATTAAATTATGGATTGTTCATAGTTTAGTAAAATTATATTTTATAGTTTATTAATGTTTATTGTTAGATATATTACTTTTATTTTATATTTTTAGTTAGTTTGTTATTATTCTTTATTTGTATTTTCAGCTTTGTTCATATTTCTTCTATTAAAAAGAGAGGACCTTATATGTATATTAAACCGAGGGGTTTATGGCCTTCGGTAAGACACTAGACCTCTTAAACTAAGGTCGTCCCCAATTTTGTTAAACAGAACTCTACCCTACCTTCTCGTCTTGTTTCCCATTCTTTCCCTCTCCGTTGTGTTTCGTTCCTTCTCGTCCCATTGTGCTTCCCATTTCTCCCTCTCACTTTTGTTTGACTTTTCTCTCCCTCTCCCTCTCTCTATCCCTTGTGTCCGGTGGCATTGTGTTGCTAGGGTTCACTTCCTGGAAATCCCCTGGAGTGGTGTTCGAGTGTTTCTTCCACCAATGCGTTGGCGTTGCCGTCAGGAGGGTGGTTCGTTAACATCTTGGTGTGTGGACGTTGTTGTCAGGAGGGTGCTTGTCTTCGCCAAGGGAGGCTCTTGGGAGACCATTGCGTCGAGGTATGTTCTCTGTGTCTATCTAAGCCTTATATTTATTTTTACAATTAGATTGGATGAAGTGATTCTCCTAGATGTGCAGAATAGTTTACTACTGTTAGGAATTTATTTTTGATTATGCTTATATGATGGAACCACTATGAATAAATTGAAGTTGAAGAGGAACATTTTATATTTCATTGTGTGCGTTTTCTACCTTAAATAAGCATGGATAGGAGTAATAATTTCATAATTGTATTATAAGATAAGCATAGGTAGGGTAGTATTCTTCTACCTGATTCCTCTTTGGCAGATGTCGATTAGAACAAAGTTGGTCTTCCAATGTAACTTGTTTTTGTCTCAATTCTCCTCAATTATTCACATTGTTGGATGGGCTAGTGGGTCGTCCTTCCTTCTCTAAATATTTATTTGAAGACTTCAAACTAACCAATGTTGGTCATCCCTCTAGTCACGGTGTTGGCTTGGCTTTCATTATTCCTTATAATCAATATTTTTTTTATGATTGATCCATGATTATAGACGGACCCAATTCAAAGTGGGCTTATGAGGTAGAGAACGTTGGCCTCCTATTCTAGTTTTCACGTTAGATGGTTGAAGTTTGGGATAACTTTGTCCTTGGTTTTGTCTCCACTCAAACATGTATGGTGACCTTCCTCATTTGTCACTCTTATTAGTTGGTTCAGTTGTGTGAAGGAGCCTCCTTAGTCTGTATTTTTTCAGATATTTTCATAAGGAAAACCAAGCTTTACTTCATTTCTCTTTTATTTAAAATCGTGGCCTTGTGAGCATGAATATACGTAGGAATTAGTTGGCACCAAAGACACCTTTGCTCATTAAATTGTATTCCAATCTGATGAGGGTGGCCAAAACAGATTTATGAGATTTGAATCAGAAATTACAAAGCTTTAGTAGCCGAGAGTGAATTTGTTCTATTAAAATCCTTCTTCTCTTTTAGTGTGGATTTTTCAGGGTTTTCCTTAATGAGCAGACTTGTTTTCGGCCTTGAGATGCAGAGATATTACCCTCGGTCATTTTAAATCCATGAAGAACATAATAGCTCATGAAATCAGTAGCTTAATCCAATGAAAACTAAAAAAAGGACCCACTAGATGATGACAGTGCTGGGTCGACATCGTTGGTGGGAGGAAAAAAGGACGAGTGTATGGTGCAGGACAACTTGCTGCAAACTATATAACATCGAGAGGAGGTACTCTGAAGCACCAACATTCTTCTTCCACCACTACTGTTGATGAGGTCGTTCTCCGCCTCACGCAGGCACTGGAGCAACGTGACTAGGAAATCACTGATTTGAGAGCAGAGTTTACAAACTTTAAGGCCCTGATCATGAGAGTGTTGCCTGAAACTTCACAGGATGAATTCAATATCCCTCCGACCCAGCCACGACCCTCCTCGTCACCCGGTGTTCCTCAGCAGCCCACATCAGTCCAACCCTTATCAGTCCAGCCCACATCAGTCCAACCCACACCAGTCCAACCATCTATAGAGGAGTAGGATGATGAAGATCATTCTAATGATAACTATGTACATTATTAGTTTCATTTTGTTATTAGTTATTATAGAAACATTTGGATATTAGAACATTTGGAGTTTAGATCATTTGGATGTTAGATCAATTGGATGATTTGGATGTTAGAACATCATTATGTTACATTGTTTTATGTTTTAAATATAAATACATGTTCTATGGATTAATGGATGATTCAAATGTTATATTGTTTTTCTGATCAATGATTGCATGATTGCATCATTGAGATGCACATTATGAAGGTCTGTATGTGCTTGGAAAATGTTATGTAGGTCTGTTTGTGTTGTGAGTAGTTTGGTTTCATAAGAAATACAATTGTGCCTTAGATCTGCCTCCAACTTACCGAAGGCTTTTGCCCTTCGGTAACTACCCATGTTAGGTAACTACCGAAGGCTTCCGCCCTTCGGTAATTACCGAAGGCTTTTGGCCCTCGGTAATTACCGAAGGGCAGAAGCCCTCGGTAAATGTTAGCGACAAGAGATTTATTGAGGGCTCTTTGGCCATCGATAAGCCGTCTGTAATTACCTTTTACCGACGGTTTCGGGCTGTTACCGATGGCTCCTGGCCTTCGGTAATGCCCTTCTTTTTTGTAGTGAATGTATTTTAAATCCTAATAACTATGCACTATTGTATAATCTAATTAAATGTTTTGCAAGTGCCTTCCTTAGGAATGTAAGTGACTTCTCAGGAAGTGGAGTAGGAGTCTTGAATCTCTACACAAGACACATGATATTATTTAGTGTATATGAATTCCAAATGATGGAGAAAAACAAAATTCATTAAATCTAAATATTACCGTTTCCCATCCACTTGTAAATGGGCACGAATACGTAGTATCCACACTCATATGACTCACTTTGTCTATGACACTACAATATAACATCATAGTTGTAAATAGTTAGTGAAAATCATTAAAAGAAAACAACTATAAGAAAATATAGCTTTAGCATATGTCAAACCTTGAGAGCCAACCATGCAAGCTTTTTATTGTTAGTAGTTGATCTCTCAGACAATATCATACGTGTTGCAATGGAACTATTAAAAAAGGTTTTAGCATTCATTTTTATAACAAAGAAAGTTCAAACATTGAGGTTCTTACCAATCAACTACATGTCTGAGATGTTTGGGAGGAGACTTGTGCAATAAGCAGAACCACACAACAACTTCCTCCGGTATGGAAACAATAAGTAGTTGCCAATGATGCCTAAAATTGATAATAACTTAATTGTCATATATATTAAAATCACAAATGGAAGTTTGAAGTTAACAAATTTCACTTACCCAGATATATAAGGGATAAAATATATCTCCTTCCCCCTTGCAAAGTTGCTGGTGAGGTATGTTTGAATGTCATCAAATTTATTTGCTTCGTGAGTGACTTAGGGATCAATGAACCCATAGACATCATTGTACCTCAAGTTGTTACTTACATCAAACATATACCTGAAATCAAAAATTACATTTGATATAAGTATACTTGATATATAAATCAATTTTATATAACTAATTGCTCATAGACTTACATCATCCATAGCTGAATTAATGTAATATTCAAATCTTCTCTTCCCAACACAAGCTTTTTGACATCTTGCCTATGCAATATATTGGGACCTCAAATCCTCTCTCAAATACATTGGGATCATATTCAACCATCATAGGCTCATTTGCAATGATGTCACAAAGTTAGTGCAAAGCACCAAGAGGATCATCCTTAGATAAACAAATCTTCTCTTTTCCATGCGTTTGTTGTTACATGGAAAAATAGGATAAGTTTCGACATCAATAACATGTAAACTTTAAAATTGCAAAATGTAACGTAAGAGTCCATACCGGGGGGTCAAAAACAGAACCAACCAAGTGTTTAGGCCAAGCAATAAAAGACTGGAACTGAGGCATCTAGTATTATAATGTCGTCTACTAACACCTTGACCTCATCCTCTGATAGCTCCATACCAGGAACAACAGTCGCTGCCTGAAACACTATTCCACGAGCCACCAACATCATCCAGTACCATCTAAAACATATAATAGGCATGGACTAACGTCGTCCATGTCATCCTTTGGGATGGCTGGTGCTGAAAAACTTTGTTTTCTGCTTCTCTTTGTCAGAGTAAATTTTAGATTATACAAATAATAAATTATTCAACAGAAATGTTTATTAATTTTACTTGTGGGAGACACACCATATTCCTGTAATGGAGATGGTTGTGGGGGCATCCCATAAGTCTCAAACTACTGCTGAAATTGGTGCATAACTCTTTCAGTCACTTCTGTAGTGACTTCATCATACAATTGCGCCCTAAGCTTTTTTGAGATCTCCTCCGTCAGCCTTTGTTCATGCTCTTGGTTGTGTGCGCATAAAGTCCGACGCGAGGAACTTCCAAAATAATCTCTAATGCCTACTCTAGTACCAACAACACACACTCGTCCAGGGTGCTCAAGTCGTTCAATTGCAATGGTAAGAATATATTGGCCACCCTCTGGAGTGAATTTACCTTGGGAGCTTTGCTTAACCAAAGATTCCTGCAACATAACAAAACATCATTATTCTTTAAAAAGTTCAATGTAATACATATAATGAAACTATTAATATTCTAGTAATATTGATATCTTACAATTCTTTTTTATATTTCTTGTGTAGTCTCAGAAGTGTAGGAGCCCGATGATCTTTGTAAGATCCTTGAAAATATTTGTAAGTTAAAATGTAAGATCCATAAAAAAAAAAAATATTTATAATTGTAATTTTTAACATTTTATTAGTAATAATAATTTTAATGGATAGAAAAATGTAAATTTTTGGATATAAAGTTATAGTAATTCTAGAGGGAGAGCTTCAAATTTTTGATAACTTATTTAGGATTTTTTTTAAGAAAAGTGAATAGTGAATAGTAAATAGTAAATAGTAAATAGTGAATAGTGAATAGTGAATAGTGAATAGTTAAAAAAAAAATATTAAAATAAATTGTGGAAGAGAACACTCCACGTAGAATTAATCATTCAGAGATAAGAATGATGAATAAAAAAATAATTTTTGAATAGTAAAAATGAATAGTAAAAGTGAATAGTAAAAATGAATAGTAAAAAATGAATAGTAAAATTTTTTGGCTATAAATAGCCAAGGGGGGGAGGCTGAAAATTGGCACCAAAATTCTAGAGAAATTGTGAGAGAAGAGAGTTGGAGGAAATTATAGTTAAAGAGGGGAAATTCTGGAAGTTTCCGGAGAACGGTTTGAGAAGAGGAAACTAAGTCTGGAATAGAGGTAAGGGGAGCTAACTTTGAATATTTCCTTTTGTATTATCTTGAGTCTTGAATATGCTATATTTTTCTTTTGTCTGATTTTAAATCTTGAATATGGAGTATTTTGTTTCTGTATGATTTTGAATTTTAAATAAGAGTATGTTTTGTGTTAATATCCAAGTGTGATAGTTGTAAAATATGATGTTGATTATGTTATGCCAATTGTATGTTATTAGTGGTTTATTTTTGTATTTTGGAAGGATTAGAAATTGTCTAACCGGCTCTGCCAGATTCAATTTCTTGATTCCCCAAACTTTTTATTTCCTTCCGTATTTATTTTATTACATTTTTGGAAGGATTAGAAGTTGTCTAACCGGCTCTGCCAGATTCAACTTCTTGTTTCCCCAAACTATTTATTTCTTTGCTTATTTATTTTATTGCATTTTTGGAAGGATTAGAAGTTGTCTAACCGGCTCTGCCAGATTCAACTTCTTATTTCCCCAGACATGTATTGTTCTTGTTATTTAATTATATTGTATTGATGGATGGATTAGAAGCTGTCTAACCGGCTCTGCCAGATTCAACTTCTTGTTTCCCCATGAATTTTTATATTAAGATTATTTTTATGATTGTCAAATATTGTATTCTTCTATGACCATTTATAGTAATGTTTTATTATTGTTAATTGTTTATAATTATCTTGTATGAATTTTATTATGGATGTTTATTGTGATGAATTTATTGAATGAGTTTGTTGGCTGAAATTAATCTTGTTGGAAGGTTTGGAATAAGGGTTCTGTAATAGCTTGTATATGGGTATTAAATATATAAACAGTGTTTGAGGTTGTTGTGAGAGGAAGTAAAATTAGGCATTTTAAGATTTAGAGCATAAGAAAACAAGGCAGATAAATTAAATAAATAAATTGTTAATTATTGAAGGCCTCCCTTTGTTGGTAGGATAGAGGAACCTTAAAAACCTGAGTTGGCACATCCCTGATCATAGAGCAGCCCTGGCCTGGTCCAGTCAGTTGTGACTAGTCATATGTGCTGGCGTCGAAGGTGAGTTTGATGCGTTCAGACATCTGGGTCCTCTCCGGTGACCAATTGGGGTAAAGAAAAATCTCTACTAGGATGAAAATAAAATAAAACAAGTTGATTGTAGATGCATAATATTATCATGGTAAAAATTTCATATATATTTTATTTATCATTACATTGAGCCTAGACTTTAATATGTAGTTCCTAAGATATGTTGATATATTTTGGTTGATCCATGATCTTTGTTTGGTAAAAATATGTTGAGTTATACTCGGTATGGTCAAAATGAGTTTATAATATGAAGTATGATATCTGGCAATATGTTTAATTTATTGACACCAAAATAGGTTATTGTCAAATTATGATTAGAGAATGAACATGATTGAGTTATGCAGAGAAGAAGTTATGAATTGTTGATTTGATGAAATGTTGGAGTGGATAAGAGGGTATGAAATGTTGATTTGATGAAATGTTGGAGTAGATATAAGAAATCATTGCTTATGAAATGATGTTTCCTACGGGAAGTAGTATGTTCGGTTTATACCATGGGAGCTTGATATGAGCAAAGTAACACCTGAGGTTTATGAAAGCAGGCAGCAAGTGGTCTGACCATAAGGCTTTGACATAAATATGTGGTTCATAAGTTTTATAGAAGCAGGCAGAGAGAGGTCTGACCATAAGGCTTCAGAGAGTAATACATAGTATACAGGTGAGGCTTAAGGAAGCAGGCAGAGAGCGGTCTGACCATAAGGCTTCGTGAATAAGCATGGTAAAATTGTAAGGTTTATGAAATTGAGGAAGTTGATTTGGATAATGATGAATTAATGACATCGGGGTAACGATATTTTAGTAATTGTAGAAATACATGTTTGAACTATTCTTATTACAAGTTTAATGATTGATATGATATGGTTGGCTTACCCTTATTTGTTTGTTCTATGATCATATAACTCATGTTATATGTGATTAGATAATGTTGCAGATGCGGTTGAAAAAGCTTAGAGATGAGAGAGATGCGGGGAAAAACTTTCAGGGATTTTTGTAAAAAGAATAAATTTGTATTGGGAAGACTATGTTGTGTAAAACTTATAAGTTGAAATTTCAATGATGAAGACTATATTGTTTAAAGTTTGTAAGTTTGGTATTGTACTTTGGAGTAATTGAAATAAAGTTTGATTGTTTATATGAGATATCAAATTAATTTAGTCTCTACTATCAGTAATACCCTTTAAAATATTTGGGTGTTACAATATGGTATCAGAGCAATGGTTTTCGAAAGTATTTTGGGACTATGGGGAGTGAAATTATTATTCTTGGTAAAACTATTAATTGTTATGATGAAAATGACTATTGGAGGAAATTGATTATCATATGCTAAATTGTATTGTTATCTTTTTGAAGAAATCATTTAAACTCGACAAAGATGCAGCAACAACAAGTTGATCAAGTACCTCAAAATCATTCTAGCTTGAATGACTTCTTAAGGCATGATCCAACTAAATTTAATGGGGAGGCTACTCCTGATGAGGCTGACTCTTGGCTAAGGCAGAATGAGAAGATTTTTCGGGTAATAACTTGCTCAGAAGAACAAAAATTAACTTATGCATCATTTCTTTTGGTGGGTGAAGCTGAATATTGGTGGGAAAGTATGCAACAGTTGATGATGGTTCGTGGTGAGGCTGTGAATTGGGAGAACTTTAAGATAAGGTTCTTGGAAAAATATTTTCCAAACAGTGCAAAATTTGCAAGGGAGGCGGAGTTTCTGACCTTACAACAAAGGAGGTTATCAGTACAAGAGTACGTAGTAAAATTTAATTATCTCTCGAGGTTTTATACTCAGAATATCACAGAAGAATGGAGATGTCGAAAATTCGAGGGAGGACTAAGGCATGAACTGAAGAAGGTACTTATGCCATTGGAAATACAAGAGTTTCCAGCATTGGTAGAGAAAGCCAGAATGATAGAATTGTTGGAGTTTGATCCAAGTAGAGTTTCCAGACTTGCAAAGGGAGAATCTTCAATGAAATTCAACAAAAAACCTTATGAAAAACCACAATTATCATATCGGGGAACGGTGAAGTGTTTTGAGTGTGGAGGGGCACATTTCAGACGTGACTGCCCTAAACTTATTGGGGAAAAAGTTGAAAGGAAGAGATGTTTCATCTGCAATGATCCGGGACACTTTGCTAATGTTTGTCCAAAGAAAAAGAAGGTGGGAGAACCACAACAACAAGATTCTGCTGAAGTAAAGCCCCGGGCAACAGGAAGAGTATTCGCAATGTCTGCAGAAGAGGCTACTAAGCCAGGTACATTAATCTTACACTCCTGTATGTTGTTAGGAGAATGCGTATATGTTTTGTTTGATTCTGGAGCCACACACTCCTTTATATCCCTAGCATGTTTAGAAAGACTCGGATTACCGATGCTTGATCTAGGGTGTGAATTAGTAGTTTCTACACCAGCATCGGGACCAGTTACGACCAGTTCAGTCTGTGTCGGATGCCCGATCCAAATTGCAGGACGCAAGTTCAAAGTGAACTTGATCTGCTTACCCCTTCAAAATCTAGACATTATTTTGGGAATGGATTGGTTGACTGCCAATCGCGTTCTTATTGACTGTGGGAAACAAAAGATAGAGTTTCTAAATTTGAACGATTTAGAACTAAGTTCAACTCGAGTCGCTGCGAAGGATATCAAAGATGGAGCTACCTGCTATGTGGTGTTAGCTCAGGAGAAAAGAGAGAATACTGAAGAACAAATCATCGGAATACCTGTGGTAGAAGAATATGTTGATGTTTTTCCAGAAGAAGTGCCAGGTTTACCACCTAGTCGAGAGATCGATTTCACAATAGATCTAGTGCCCGGAGCTGGCCCGGTTTCTATGGCTCCATACAGAATGGCTCCTGCCGAACTAGCAGAGTTGAAAAAGCAAATCGAAGATCTGTTGGAGAAGAAGTTTATCCGTCCAAGTGTGTCTCCATGGGGAGCTCCTGTATTGCTGGTGAAGAAGAAGGATGGAAGTTCAAGGTTGTGCGTGGATTATCGACAGTTGAACAAGGTTACAATAAAGAACAAATATCCTTTGCCAAGAATCGATGATCTATTAGATCAGTTGAGAGGAGCAGAGGTATTTTCAAAAATTGATCTCAGATCTGGGTACCATCAGATTCTTGTCAAGACGGAAGATGTACAAAAGACGGCTTTCAGATCTCGCTATGGACACTTTGAGTACGTGGTAATGCCGTTTGGTGTGACGAATGCCCCAGCGATTTTTATGGACTACATGAACAGAATATTTCGGTCATGTTTAGATAAGTTCGTGGTAGTATTTATAGACGATATTCTTATCTATTCAGAGAATAAGGAAAAACATGCAGAACACTTGAGGGTGGCGTTGGAAATTTTAAGAAAACATCAACTGTATGGGAAACTGTCAAAGTGTGAGTTCTGGATAGAGAAAGTACAATTTTTGGGTCATGTGATTTCTGCTCAAGGAATCTCAGTGGATCCAGCAAAAGTGGAAGCTGTGCTAAAGTGGGAGCGGCCGAAAACTGTAACTGAAGTACGGAGTTTTGTAGGATTAGCCGGTTATTACCGACGTTTTGTCGAAGGGTTTTCCAAGATTGTAGGTCCTCTAACTCAGTTAACTCGTAAAGATCAACCATTTCTGTGGACTGACAAGTGCGAAGCCAGTTTTGAAAATATGAAGCAACGACTAACGTCAGCACCAGTATTAATCATTCCAGACTCTAGCAAATCTTTTGAGGTGTACTGCGATGCGTCATATCAAGGATTGGGGTGCGTTCTAATGCAAGGAAGGAGACCTGTAGCTTATGCATCTAGGCAGCTAAAAGCGCATGAGAAGAACTACCCAACGCATGACATCGAACTTGCAGCAGTAGTATTTGCATTAAAGACATGGAGACACTACCTCTATGGGGCAAGTTTCCAAGTTTTTAGTGACCATAAGAGTCTAAAGTATTTGTTCGATCAAAAGGAATTAAACATGCGACAAAGAAGATGGATGGAATATATGAAGGACTATGACTTCGAGCTTTTATATCACCCAGGAAAAGCCAATGTGGTGGCAGATGCATTGAGTAGGAGACAAGCTCAGATAACAACGATGATGGTGAAGGAATTAGAACTGTTAGAAAAGTTACGTGATATGAACTTGGGGTTGCAGTTAAACCCAGATCACATATGGTGTAGTCATTTAGTAATCACTAGTGACTTCTTAGAGCAAGTGAAGGTTGAGCAGTCGATGGATCAAGAGTTGCAGCAAAAGATCATGTTGTTGGACACCGATCAAGCTAAGGAGTTCGTTCTAAGTAAAGATGGCATACTTCGATTTAAAAACAGAGTGTGTATCCCTGCAAAGAGTGAATTAAAACATTTAATTTTAGACGAAGGCCATAAAAGTCGTCTTAGCATACATCCAGGTATGACTAAGATGTATAAGGACCTGAAAGAGTCATTTTGGTGGAATGGAATGAAGAGGGATGTGGCCGAGTTTGTAGCAGCCTGCTTGGTGTGTCAAAAGGCAAAAGTGGAGCATCAAAAACCGGGAGGGATGTTACGACAGCTAGACATTCCTCAATGGAAGTGGGACAGTATCTCGATGGACTTTGTAACACATTTACCAAAATCATCAAAAGGTCACGATTCTATCTGGGTTATCGTTGATAGACTAACCAAGAGCGCTCACTTTTTACCTATTAATCAACGTATGTCACTAGAAAAGCTGACGGAGTTATACATCGGGGAAGTAGTGAGGTTGCATGGCATACCTACAAGCATTGTGTCAGACAGAGATCCAAGGTTTACTTCAAGGTTTTGGCAGACGCTACAGAAGGCTCTGGGAACACAGTTGAAGATGAGTTCGGCTTATCACCCTCAGACTGATGGTCAAACAGAAAGGACTATTCAATCTTTGGAGGATTTGCTGAGAACTTGTGTATTAGATCATCTTGGAAGTTGGAATGAGATACTACCATTAGTAGAATTTACTTACAACAACAGTTATCATTCCAGTATTGGTATGCCACCATATGAAGCTTTATATGGGAGAAGATGTAGAACACCGTTGTGTTGGTTTCAAGATGGGGAAGCACTGACAGTGGGACCTGAGCTATTACAACAAACCACAGAAAAAATAAAATTAGTCCAAGATCGGATGAAAGCAACTCAAAGTAGACAAAAGTCATATGCCGACAAAAGAAGAAGACCGTTAGAATTTGAAGAAGGAGATCATGTATTCTTACGAGTAACGCCAACTACAGGAGTCGGGAGAGCTATCAAGATGAGGAAACTGACACCAAAATTTCTCGGACCGTATCAAATTCTCAAAAAGATTGGACCAGTGGCTTATGAGATAGCACTACCACCTCGATTGACAAATTTGCATAATGTTTTTCATGTATCCCAACTGAGGAAGTATATTCCAGATCCAAAGCATGTGTTAGAAGTTGATGAAATTCAGGTCAAGGAAAATTTAACAATGGAAGTTGGCCCAGTGCGTATACTAGATGTTCAAATGAAAAAGTTAAGAGGGAAGGATATCCGCACGGTAAAGGTACTTTGGAATGAAGACACACAGGAAATGACTTGGGAATTGGAAGAATTTATGATAAAGGAATATCCATATCTCTTTTGTAAGTAATTTTTTTTAGTCTTTGTTTAAATAAATAATTTTCGAGGGCGAAAATAATTGTTGTTGGGGAGATTGTAAGATCCTTGAAAATATTTGTAAGTTAAAATGTAAGATCCATAAAAAAAAAAAATATTTATAATTGTAATTTTTAACATTTTATTAGTAATAATAATTTTAATGGATAGAAAAATGTAAATTTTTGGATATAAAGTTATAGTAATTCTAGAGGGAGAGCTTCAAATTTTTGATAACTTATTTAGGATTTTTTTTAAGAAAAGTGAATAGTGAATAGTAAATAGTAAATAGTAAATAGTGAATAGTGAATAGTGAATAGTTAAAAAAAAAAATATTAAAATAAATTGTGGAAGAGAACACTCCACGTAGAATTAATCATTCAGAGATAAGAATGATGAATAAAAAAATAATTTTTGAATAGTAAAAATGAATAGTAAAAGTGAATAGTAAAAATGAATAGTAAAAAATGAATAGTAAAATTTTTTGGCTATAAATAGCCAAGGGGGGAGGCTGAAAATTGGCACCAAAATTCTAGAGAAATTGTGAGAGAAGAGAGTTGGAGGAAATTATAGTTAAAGAGGGGAAATTCTGGAAGTTTCCGGAGAACGGTTTGAGAAGAGGAAACTAAGTCTGGAATAGAGGTAAGGGGAGCTAACTTTGAATATTTCCTTTTGTATTATCTTGAGTCTTGAATATGCTATATTTTTCTTTTGTCTGATTTTAAATCTTGAATATGGAGTATTTTGTTTCTGTATGATTTTGAATTTTAAATAAGAGTATGTTTTGTGTTAATATCCAAGTGTGATAGTTGTAAAATATGATGTTGATTATGTTATGCCAATTGTATGTTATTAGTGGTTTATTTTTGTATTTTGGAAGGATTAGAAATTGTCTAACCGGCTCTGCCAGATTCAATTTCTTGATTCCCCAAACTTTTTATTTCCTTCCGTATTTATTTTATTACATTTTTGGAAGGATTAGAAGTTGTCTAACCGGCTCTGCCAGATTCAACTTCTTGTTTCCCCAAACTATTTATTTCTTTGCTTATTTATTTTATTGCATTTTTGGAAGGATTAGAAGTTGTCTAACCGGCTCTGCCAGATTCAACTTCTTATTTCCCCAGACATGTATTGTTCTTGTTATTTAATTATATTGTATTGATGGATGGATTAGAAGCTGTCTAACCGGCTCTGCCAGATTCAACTTCTTGTTTCCCCATGAATTTTTATATTAAGATTATTTTTATGATTGTCAAATATTGTATTCTTCTATGACCATTTATAGTAATGTTTTATTATTGTTAATTGTTTATAATTATCTTGTATGAATTTTATTATGGATGTTTATTGTGATGAATTTATTGAATGAGTTTGTTGGCTGAAATTAATCTTGTTGGAAGGTTTGGAATAAGGGTTCTGTAATAGCTTGTATATGGGTATTAAATATATAAACAGTGTTTGAGGTTGTTGTGAGAGGAAGTAAAATTAGGCATTTTAAGATTTAGAGCATAAGAAAACAAGGCAGATAAATTAAATAAATAAATTGTTAATTATTGAAGGCCTCCCTTTGTTGGTAGGATAGAGGAACCTTAAAAACCTGAGTTGGCACATCCCTGATCATAGAGCAGCCCTGGCCTGGTCCAGTCAGTTGTGACTAGTCATATGTGCTGGCGTCGAAGGTGAGTTTGATGCGTTCAGACATCTGGGTCCTCTCCGGTGACCAATTGGGGTAAAGAAAAATCTCTACTAGGATGAAAATAAAATAAAACAAGTTGATTGTAGATGCATAATATTATCATGGTAAAAATTTCATATATATTTTATTTATCATTACATTGAGCCTAGACTTTAATATGTAGTTCCTAAGATATGTTGATATATTTTGGTTGATCCATGATCTTTGTTTGGTAAAAATATGTTGAGTTATACTCGGTATGGTCAAAATGAGTTTATAATATGAAGTATGATATCTGGCAATATGTTTAATTTATTGACACCAAAATAGGTTATTGTCAAATTATGATTAGAGAATGAACATGATTGAGTTATGCAGAGAAGAAGTTATGAATTGTTGATTTGATGAAATGTTGGAGTGGATAAGAGGGTATGAAATGTTGATTTGATGAAATGTTGGAGTAGATATAAGAAATCATTGCTTATGAAATGATGTTTCCTACGGGAAGTAGTATGTTCGGTTTATACCATGGGAGCTTGATATGAGCAAAGTAACACCTGAGGTTTATGAAAGCAGGCAGCAAGTGGTCTGACCATAAGGCTTTGACATAAATATGTGGTTCATAAGTTTTATAGAAGCAGGCAGAGAGAGGTCTGACCATAAGGCTTCAGAGAGTAATACATAGTATACAGGTGAGGCTTAAGGAAGCAGGCAGAGAGCGGTCTGACCATAAGGCTTCGTGAATAAGCATGGTAAAATTGTAAGGTTTATGAAATTGAGGAAGTTGATTTGGATAATGATGAATTAATGACATCGGGGTAACGATATTTTAGTAATTGTAGAAATACATGTTTGAACTATTCTTATTACAAGTTTAATGATTGATATGATATGGTTGGCTTACCCTTATTTGTTTGTTCTATGATCATATAACTCATGTTATATGTGATTAGATAATGTTGCAGATGCGGTTGAAAAAGCTTAGAGATGAGAGAGATGCGGGGAAAAACTTTCAGGGATTTTTGTAAAAAGAATAAATTTGTATTGGGAAGACTATGTTGTGTAAAACTTATAAGTTGAAATTTCAATGATGAAGACTATATTGTTTAAAGTTTGTAAGTTTGGTATTGTACTTTGGAGTAATTGAAATAAAGTTTGATTGTTTATATGAGATATCAAATTAATTTAGTCTCTACTATCAGTAATACCCTTTAAAATATTTGGGTGTTACAATCTTAGACAAACTAACTCTCACTTCTCATGCCGAGAAAGTGGTGAAGGAGGCTGGGACTACCACCATCAGGAAGTGGGGCTCTATCTTTTTTCTTTTACTTCAGGAGTTTCTCTTCAAGCTTCCTATACCCACCAAGAGATAATAAGTGGGGGTTTTATTTTTAGCACATATTCCTTGTGCTTTTGTTCTTTTTCCTGTCACTTAATGAATTAGCTCATATGATATAAATTTGTTAATGAGGAATTGAATAATACCAACTATAATAACTTGCCATGCCTTTGATGCCCGACTCTCTACAAAGACGTCAAGTCTCTTCATCAATGGTCTTTTATTTTGCACATGGAGACTCATTTTTTTTGCTCCAAATATATATCTCGAGGTCAATTTAGTCTTAAAACCCAGAAATTTTTCAGCAATAACTGATAAACACTTATTTCTAAGTGTTGCGACATTTCAAAAGTCAAATGTCATCTGCAATAAAGAGAATCAAGTTGTATCAATACAAAATTATCAATTTAAAGAAAGTGTAAATCAAATGATATTAATTAACTTACCAATTAATCATTCCATATAATGTTCCGATCAACCTCAGACACATGGTCAAAAGATTGAGTAAGAATAAATATTCTATTACGCGCTAGTATTCCAATGTATGATCTGAAGACATCTACATTTGGGCTAGATGTCACACTAGTGATCACATTAACATCCACAAGTGTCCTTTCACCACTATTTCTTCTGACCATCAGTTGTCTCAACGTGGTGGCTCCTCTAGTAGGTCTAGCTGAGACAGTCTCATCCCTTGATGAATGTGGGTGGTCAGCCATATATCTGGCAAAATAAATAAAAACATGAAATATAAGTAAAAGACTTGTGTAATATCATATTATTTAAAAAAACATGTAATAGGGGTCATATGGAATATTAATAAAAGACTTATGTAATATTAATAAAAAACTTATACACAAATATGAAACTCATGCATAAAGAGATGGATTGGTCATATGTATATTCCCTCATTTCCCGAATTGCATGTATATTGTCAACTAGAGGGTGGTCATCCAAATTTGTCGTTGTTTTAAATGAATGGTTGTCAACAATATGAATATTAATCAGATTGTTTCGTTAACTTCAATTTATTTTTTGCCTTGAAGAGCAACATACCAATAATTAGATGCATGATCTTTGACATAAAAGACCTGAGATGCTTGATGTACCATGATAAACGGTTCGTCTCGATAACCCACCTTTCGAAAATCAACTAGTGTCATACCCGATTCATCTATTTTCACACCACTCTTATTGTCAAACCGCTTACATTTGAATAATGGATCAAAAAACATAGTGTAATCAACCTCCCATATCTCTTCTATTATACCATAATATCTCATTGATCTAAGTACAGGATTTTGATCTTTTCATGTGGAAAATTGGTGCGACTCAGCTTCTAGACTGACTCTACTATTTTGTAATGTGCTTATATCATCTAAAGTCTTTGTATAGAATGTGCAATTATTGATTTCATAACATGTACAACATACGACATGAAACTTTAAACCATTAGCAAGCCACAACAAAGTCTGAGAAGAATGTGGCTCTTTTTCAACTTAAGATTTGAACCAAGAATACATGTTCTATTATGCTCCATCAATTGCCATTTCTCTAATTGTCTTAGATTTTTATCCTTCACAATGACTTTGTGTTCTTGCAAAAAAGGGATCACCTCATCTTTCGTCGCCACATTCATACCTCAGATGCTTTTACTTGTAGAACATTTATTCAACCATAATGTGCGAGGAACTCCTATGGGATTTCTTGAAGTCATGTAATCTGAACAAAACTCGATACTTTCTTCACCAATATACCTTTCAATCATTGAACCTTCAAGACGATATGAATTTTTAACATACCTTTGAAAAATCTTCATATGACGCTCAATAGGATGCATCCATCTTAAGTATACTAGTCTGCACAACTTGATTTCTCTAACCAAATGGACAAGTAAATGTACCATGATATCAAAAAAAGATGGAGGGAAAAACATCTATAGTTGACACAAGATGATAACAATATTGCCTTGAAGTTCATCTAATGTTGTAGGATCGATGACTTTACTACAAATTGACGAGAAAAATGAACACAATCGAGTTATAGTCTGCCTAACATTTTTGGGCAAAATTTCATGAATAACTACCGGTAACAATTGTTGCATTAAGACGTGACAATCATGAGACTTCATGCCAACAAGCTTTAAGTATCCTTGTGGTACCTTGATACTCTTTAAACAGAGGCAAAATCTTATCTTCTCTTGTCTGGACATTGTGTAACATGCAAGGGGCAAATAAGTACGTTTATCAATCTCCCTTGGTGCCAACTCTTCTCGGATCTTCATGTCAACCAAATCCAAACGAGCATTCACTCCATCTTTTGTCTTTCCCTAAATGTTGAGTAGTGTATCACCCAAGCTATCACACACATTCTTCTCTACATGCATCACATCTATGCAATGTCTAACATCTAACTTTGACCAATATGGAAGATCAAAGAATATTAATTTCTTCTTCCAATGGGTTGTTCCAGATGACTTCTTAGATGTATTCCAAAATACATGATGTATTTTATTAACTTTTTCAAGAATTTGAAGGCTAGTAAGTGGATTTGGTGCATCGTCTTTCTCTTGATATCCATTGAATGCTTTTTCTAACCTTCGATATGGATGATTACATTTTAAAAATCTTTGATGATGCAGATACACAATCTTCCTTCTGTTTTCAATTAATGAGGTGCAATGTTTTCTTCACATATAGGACATGCTTTGTGACCTGTTAAGATGTCGACAAGTGTACCGAATCGTATCAAGTAATATAAAATGGTAAGACCAAGTATCGTATCCCAGAAGACTCATGACACTAAACAGTTATGTAATCGCTTAACTAATTAAGACTTAAGAACAATTTTTTGTGTTTTTGAAGACAAATGCAATAAAAATAAACATGAATGCAAATTGATCAATTGAGGCTAAACACAAGAATGAATGGATGACGTTGATAATATGAGATGAGTATGTTGTAGGGTTTAGATTTCATTATCTTTACTCTCATGCATATATGAATTCTTCTTCTTTATTAATTATTAACATCACTTTCTAAAATACTTAGAACCCGATGTCTCGGCGAAAAAAACCTATCCTTAATTACTAGTTCACATTGTCTTGTCCCCCTAATAGATAATTCTGCATTACGAACGGAAGCTTAAGATGACACAAACTCATATCCCCTTTCCTGAGCAATACTGCTTTTGGGAGAAATTCCCAAATCTAGATTTCCCCGTATGTGTCCATATCACGAAAACCAATAATCATGTCATGAATGAGTTAAACATAACAACCATAGAGCAAAGAAGAATAACCCTAACAATTAATGAAAGAAGCATATATAAATTGGAATCAATTCAAATACATGAGAGTTTAGAGGTTACATCTTCCCCAACAACAAATAAGGTTTAGTTCTCCATTATCATGGAGAAACTAGATGAGCAGTGGAATGAAAGAGATAGAAAAACCCTAGAAACTGAAGAGGAGAGCTCCCACATCCCCAAATCTCCCTCCAAGGGACGAAAAGTGTGTTTTTGTGCTCAAGTCATAGAGAGATACCAACCCTAGGTCGTGCAAGTCCTTAAATAGGGTTGAATTGGATCATGAGCCAACGTTGTTGGCGCTCAGCGCCCCTACGTAGGGCGCCTAGGAAAAACTGTGAGAAAACTGGCGCTTAGCGCCCCTAAAAGGGCGCTCAAGCTTTGTGCGATACATGAAACTAGCGCTCAGCTCTGACTAGTTGGCGCTCAGGGCCCCTTTCTAGCGCTCAGCTTCAGCTTGAGTTTTCTGCATTGCGTCTTTTTCTCTTTTTTTGCATTCCACCTACTTGGTACTTTAACTCCTCTTTTAAATCATTCCAATAAACTACAAAATCAAGGGAATTTAATGATAAAATCATCAAGTATACCCTCTACTCACTTATTCACAAAACTATAATATAAACATGAGTTCAAGCAAGCTTCTAAGTAAAAAAGGGTTGATTTAATATCAAAATTGAATCACAGATAACAGTATTTTCAAACGTTATCATGACCCTTGACATTATATCATGACAAATTATTGTAAGCTGGGAAGTCATTAATGGTGCAAAGTAACATTGCATGCATCACAAAAGGTTTCAAAAACGAAGACATCAAATATTTCTACCCCATCAACCCATAACAACTTCAAGTCTTCAACCAGTGGGTTTAGATAAACATCTATGTCAATTTCGTTATGCTTTGGACCAAATATCATGAAATACAACATCATGTACTTCCTCTTCATGCACAATGTAGGAGATAAGTTGTAAATTATCAATATAAGTGGCCAACAACTGTGATTGGTACTTAAATTATCAAATGGATTCATTCCATCAGTGGTTAAACCAAGCCTAAGATTTCTACATTCTTGACCAAATTGGAGGAATTCTTGATCAATATTTTTCCATTGCTTTGAATCAGCTCAATGACAAAACAACCCATCAATTTCTCTCTCATTTGCATGCCATCTAAGGTTTTTAGCATCTTTTGGATTCGTAAACAAACGCTTAAGTTTGTCCATAGTTAGAAGGTACCAAACTACTTTCAAAGAAGAACCATTTTTTTCTATCTAACCATTATCTTCACTGTTGTTATTTTTTGATTGTAGCACGATAACCTGCATTTTGTGCACTTTTGCAAAACGTCAAACTCTTTCCTATATAAAATGCAGTCATTGGGACAAGCATGTATCCTTTTACACTTCATACCCATCGAACAAAGAATTTTCTTCGCATCATAATTATGAGTGGGAAGTGTATTTCCGTCTGGCAACATTTCATTCAACAACGTCAACAATTCTGTGAAACTTTTATCAGTCCATCCATTAGTCACCTTCAAATTCATGAGCCTTAACACCACTGATAACTCTGTGAACATATTTGAACCGACAAAAAGGAGTTTCCGCATCATTGGACATTGTCTCATACACATGAGCTTGGGCAAAATTTTTTGCCTAACATCACGAATCATGTCCTCTAATTTGTCTTCTTCTTGTCGATCTTCCATGGTGAAATTAATAACATTTTCAGTTTGGCAAATAGTAAAACAGTATAGTTCTTTGTCGTGCCATATCCATGTTGTATAACATCGTAGAAAACCATCACAAATAAGATGTTCTTTGATTTAGGTTGTGTTCAACTTTCTCCCATTCAAACTATTGACACAAGGCCATCTAAACTTCACTTCATCATCACTTCTATCCTCATTATGTTGCACAAATTGTATATGTTAGAAATAGTAAAGCTTGTTTCTCAACACCAAGAGGGGCGGTGAATTGGTGTTTTATAACAACTTGCACTTTTATATGTTTTTCAGAAAATATAATGTGGTTGAAATCTTTCTTGTGCAGTAAGCAAATATGTGTGCAATGAAACAGTAAATTCAAATGTAAAGACATAAAGGAGAGAAAAAGTAACACATTTTTTATCCTGGTTCGGCCTTAATGCCTACATCCAGTCACCCTTCCAATCAACCACTGATTGAAGGATATTTCACTATAATGATTGGAGAATTACACCAAAGGTTTTACTCTGAATACACGCTCACAAAGTAAACACCTTTACCACTCAAATAATCAAATATAAAAACAACAACACCTACAAACACAGCACCCCACGATCTTGTTGCAGAAACCCTTTGAGAATCTCCTCTCAAAGTCAAGACACACCACTCTTCTTCTTGACGTGAACGTTCAAGGAAACGACAATTCAAAGATTGCAAATCTTCTCTCCTGATCAATACAAATGCACCTTCAGTCCTCTGAATGTGATAAGCCAATGTAATCCACAAAGATGTCTCACAAGAACTCTTCAAGATTCTTCAAACTCTTCGCGTTCTTGATTCTTAGAGCGTATTAAGTAATCTGTAAACTTTCTAATATCTAAAAAATCAAGTATGAAAATATTAGAACGACCAAAACCTACAAAAATTCAAATAATGCATCAATATATAGTTTTCATCAGTTGTGACGAAAAAATAATCGATTAGGTTAATAGTGTAATCGATTAAAATTGTTGTAACAGTATTACAACTAACTCAGCTCCTAATTGAATGTACAATTAATTTAATCGATTTGGATTAAATGCTTGGTCAAACATATCTAAAAATATTATCGTTATAACACTTATGACAAGCATGAAATCAATTTTCAAAGCTTAACAGACTTAATTGAATACATAACACATGTAATCGATTAAGCTTAACACTTACACACATTTTGAAAACTTTTTCTTCCTAAAAACTCATCACAACACATTTGAAAAAGATATTTGCAAACACGATTTTTAATCGATTCAACACCTAATGTAATCGATTCAATCTAGTTGTTTTGCCACAGTTCAAAACATAAGTTGTCTGATGACCTTAATTGATTACTACAACATTGTAATCGATTATGTCATGCAAATATGCTTTTGTGCTTGTGGTTTTCAATACACATAAACATACAGTGTGCATACACAGATATAATCACATCATAATCACAATAGTATGCATAAATCAAATAGTATGTCCAACACATGCATTTGTCACAATATATGCATTTATCACAGAGCATGTACAAATTCAAATATGTATAACACAACATAGAAAACTTTTTTCTTGTGACATTACAACATTCATGTGTTGTTGCTATTAATGTATTGTCATCATCAAAAACAATATAACAGGCATTGGGTTCAGTTATCACATTGCTCCCCTATCAACAATCTCCCCATTTTTTGATGATGCACAACCATGATTAATAAAACAACCATGATATACAATACACAATAAAAAATTGTTTCACGCAGTTTCAAACAATCTCATTCAACAGTCTCATTCAATTTCAATTTCAATTATTTCTCCCTCTTTGGGCATTAGCAAAAAAGGATTTATAGCACAATGTAACTGAAACAAAGATATTGAATCACGTAGAGATGCATCAGCATATGTAAACAAAAAAACATGATGCTCCCCCTGTTAGCAATATTCACATGAATTTTTACTTCTTCCCCTTTTAACATGTGATCACATCATTTAATATTATACAAAACTCCCCCTATTAATATGCATATCATATTTCAGTCAGAGTTGCATGATAGAGATCTAACAAAGTATGTATCATTCAAGCATTTTCAAGCAGTGTATCAAACAAATATCACAAATATCAGAGCTTTTTAGATACATCTTGAAACATAGTAACCTAGTGTTATCATTCATAAACTCATACAAGATACACATCGGATTTCAAACAATTCAATTTATGATGAATAAACACTCATGAAATCATAACTCATGATTTAAAGTAAAAGATTCAGCAGTTTAGAAACTTCAAACCAGTTGACGAAATTCAATCGATTATATCACTCCTATAATCGATTCAGATAAGCAGAGTATTGATGAATTTCCATTTCAACTTTGTGTACAAGCAGTAAACCTGCATAATCTCTTCATCTCAACTAGATCAAGCGTTATTCATATGCAATATAACTGAGAACTAATCAATATCGCATATTAAGTATGAATATGCAATGTAATGATGAAATAATGAAATGTTCAATTTGCATACATACAAGTCAAATCAGATTTAATCATTCTTAGATCACAAATTTTATCACTAGAACATAATTTCAATGATATTTAATAGATGATTACAACTAAAGCATAAAAGATAAGATGGCTTAAAAGCCACTGAATGGAAAACCAAATGAAACAAACAAAAACTAAGAAAGTTCTAGTTCATGATTAATATGCCTTATATATTCTTTTCTTTTGCTTGTTTTTCTTCATGAAATTAATCAGCATGTCGCTGTCACTTTCCTCTGCTGCACTTTCCTCTTCACTATTCTCTTCCTCTTCCTTAAACTCTTCATTCTCGTCACCAGATTCATTTAATTGTAGCTTTTGTTTGATTGTAGTGACATCCTGATTTATGTTTTGACAGAGAATATTTAGAGAAATCATCTCCCTCACCATATATATTTCAAACTCTGAACGAGCCCTATATGGTGCAAATGATGACCCAAAAACTTCTTCCTCTTCTCCAACATATTCATCCTTGAATAACAAACCACCTGGTCCATGCTGAAGTCCCATGTGATATAGTGCAGGTTTGTCAATCATATTACTCTTTCCACATGATTTAGAAGATTCATCTACACATTCTACACCAAAGTTGATCAACACCTTAGAGATGAATACACAATAAGGCAGGCTCGCAAATTTGAGCCTAGTGACTTTGAGCATGTTTTCTGATACTGTAGCAGCTGAGTCAGTCTAAATATTTTCTTTAAGAGCATGCAAAAGGTATAGATCATTAGTGATTGCCTGTGTGTGATTGCTCCCTCATGCCATCAGAATCCAGGAAGTGATGAAAGCGCATAGGCGATCATCCTTTTTCATTCCACCAATCCTATAATAAGGGTAGTCTCTCATTTCATTCAGATTCCTAAAACAATATTGGTATATAGTGAACTTGTGGAATCCTTCCCCACCTAAATGACTTTGTTCACCTCCAAGCCGAAAGCTAGCAATCTCAGTCCACACTTCATCAGTCAGTTTTACATCAACCCCCTTTTACTTTGGAGGAGAGTGTTCCATCACTTATTTTTCAGATTTGAATAAAATACCCTTTCCAACTCTGATACTAATTGTTAGAAATAGTGAGACTTGTTTCTCAACACCAAGAGGGGTGTGAATTGGTGTTTTATAAAAAAATTGCACTTTTATATCCTTTTCGTAGAATATAATGTTGTTGAAATCTTTCTTCTGCAGTAGGCAAATATGTGTGCAATGAAATAGTAAATTTAAATGTAAAGAGATAGAGGAGAGAAAAACAAACACAAATTTTATCCTAGTTCGGCCTCAATGGCTACATCCAATCACCCTTCCAATCAACCACTAATTGAAGGATCTTTCACTATAATGATTGGAGAATTACACCAAAGATTTTATTGTGAATACACCCTCACAAAGTAAACACCTTTCCCACTCAAATAATCAAATATAGAAACAACAACACTTGCAAACACAACACCCCACGGTCTTGTTGCATAAACCCTTTGAGAATCCCCTCTCAAAGTCAAAAGCACACCACTCTTCTTCCTGACGCGCATGTCTAGGGAAACAACAAGTCAAAGATTGCAAATCTTCTCTCCTGATCAATACAGATGCACCTTCAGTCGTGCTACTATGATCAGCCAATGTAATCCACAAAGATGCCCCGCAAGAATACTTCAAGATCATTCAAACTCTTCGCGTTCTTGATTCTTGGAGTGTATTCAGTGATTTGTAAACTTTCTAATATCAAAACAATCAAGTATGAAAATGTTAGAATGATCAAAAGTTACAGAAATTCAAATAATGCGTCAATATATAGTTTTCATTAGTGTATTGTCATCATCAAAAACAAGATAACATGGATTAGGTTCAACTATCACATTGCTCCTCCTATCAACTGTATAAATTGCTCCACCCCTCTCTTGTACTCAACACTAATGATTAATCCAATTTCGATCCATACGATCCATAGGTAAATACTGTGAAATATTCAACAAAATTACAATACAAAAAAAATGTATTGATTATTTAACGATACATTAAGGTTAATTTAATTCAATCATACAATTAATAAGCATTGAAATAATCACATATTCAACATAAACAAATTTAAAAATAGCATTGCAAAATTAAAAAATTAAACTTTAAAATCATACAATCATAAAAAATTATACAATCATACAAAATTATACACATAGTATATCATCATCCAATCACATATTCCATCATATAATCATACAAAATTCTATGATTTGCAATCAAAACGATAGAAAATTCAACTCTGCAAAATTCAAAGCTAGACAAATATACAATCAAAATATTAGTTTTAGAAATAAAAAACAAACACCAAACATAAAAAAAATCATAAAAAATTTACCTCTAAGGTGGAGAATCGCAAAAAGCAAACCAAAAAGAGGTTTGGAACGATTTTGATTGGTGATAATGCTTCCTAAACATTGACGATGGCCAGGGCAACAAGAAAAACCAACTTTGAACGGTGAAAATGCATGGAAAATGGCTATGAAGTCGTGAGCACACAGAGATTGCAGGAAGGAACAATTTCATTCTTGCGAAGAAGATGAAACTGCAGATGTGGGAATGTCAGAGTTTGGTAGGGGCCTGTGGCATTGGTTTTGAGGGGGAACCGAGGCCAAATCCTCTGCATAGAATTAATATCTCTGCAAAATATCTGACCGTTTCAACTGCCTAATTTCTATCACGAGGTTATGGCCTTGGTTCTGCCGGAAACCGAGGCTAAAAACCTTGTATAGAGATTTCCATCAGACAGTTGACTGAATTATTAGCATTTTACAGGGGTTTTTGGCCTCGGTTCTGCATACAACCAAGGCCATAGACTTTATATTGCTTCGATTATGAAAATATTGAGGCTTATATTATCGCGAAAATTGAAAAAATGCAACTGCGTCATATTATGCTTTGGTTTCTAGTGAACTGAAGCATAATGGGCGCGACAATATCTCCTTTTTTCTCAACGTCTTTTGAAATATTGGATCTACTTCCTTTTTCCATTGTGCATGATGGCATGTCTCGTCTCCTCTTAGGCAACGAGTCAGAGCATTAAGGTCACTTTTTTTCCTCTTTCAGGTTCATCGTGTGTGGTCGCATGTCCCATCTCCTCTTAAGCAGTTATTTAGAGCATCGAGGTTGCTCTTTTTCCTTTTTTTGGGTGCATTGATTGGAGAATCCTGGATTTTTAAGGTTTCTCTCTCGTTATCCATGGCTTTTTTTGTTGTTGTCTCTTCTGATTTCTTTTCTGTCACCATTGTGTTTGACCTGTCTATATATACTTTTTTCTTCCATGGAAAAGATGTCTTTTATTAGTTTATTTATAGTCGTGGTGGCTTTTCAACAATGAATTCTTTATCTACTCGATGTCAACCATGTTGAGGGAAGTCTTTTATTGGTACATACAATTTGCATGAACCAGCTTAAGGAGGAATGTCAGATATTTTATTTTTATCTTACCTTTATATTTTATCATTAGTTTGTTTGTTATTTATTTTTTATTTGTATTTTAGGCTTAGGCCATATTTTTTCTATTATAAATAGAGGACCTTACGTGTATATTTAACACAAGAGGAGATTAATCCTATATAGACTTTTTACTATATTCAACATATATGAATTAAGTTTAATCGTAAATTGATGGGTTTTTGGTTCAAATTATTTAATATTGTTCTTACTGATTCTAATACATTATTTTGTCCTTTTTCATTTTGCATATTTTAAAGACCAGTGCGAAATGTCATTAAATTTTGATCAAATTTATGATAACAAAATTGATTTATTAATAAATTATGAAAAGTATTTTTGTGAATGTGCTTTATTTACCTTCAATTTATAGAAAGAGATTTCGTTTATGACAATAAAATTTTGAACATATATCGTTATAAAGTTGGATGAATCCATGTCGTATACGTAATAACAAAGAGTATGAAGAAAAATTTGATGACTTCATGCTATTTCTTTAGAAAAATGAAAAATACGAATGGTAAGACAAGCCAATGTGATTCGTTTTAGCCCAATCCACCATTGGTCCATCAAAAATAGGTTGGGCTGATTGATAAGTGTGTAATATGAGTTAATTTTTTGTATTAATTTGACATTTATCTTGTTTTAGTTTTGATAAATATATGTAGAAATCACTCCAATTTTACCTCTTTTGCATATTCTGATGAACACAGAGAGTCAAAGGAGAAAATTAAGAAAATAGAGGAATTCTAGGAAATTTCTAGAAAGCTTACTTTGGTGCGACTGAAGCGTGAAACTTGAGGCCTAAGCCATATGAAGAAACTCACCTTGGATGAAACCTCAAATATTGGACCTGAGCTAAGGCTATAAAGAATTTTTCTCATAGAAGTTATCTCAAGGGCTGAAAGCCATAGAGGAAACCCACCATAGAAAGAAACCTCTGCAGTTCGAGCTATGATGTTGTTGCTGAATCCAAACCCTTGAATTTTTATAAAATCATAGTCGTTCCTCTATTTTAAGGAGATACTTATAAACAGATTTTGTAAACGGACTTTAGAGAGTTTCTCATACACTTGTGTTTTACTTTAAAGAACATCATTAGAAGGTGTTTATGTTTAAAGCGAGTCTGAGGTCTCTACTCCACGTACTTCCTCTCTTCCCATGTACAATTAGTGAATTAAATCTCCTTCCCCGATCGGTACCGCGGAGTGACCTGTAAGAAAACACTCTGACGCTCAAGTTAGTGAGGTGTCCTCCAAGGTCTTCAATCAAATCACAAAAACCAAATGTACCTGGTTATTAGTGTTGTATTTATAGGCTTTGTCATTATTCGGCTCATTGGGCGTCATTAAATGCCCTTCAATGCAATACATCTTGTGCCTGGTCATTCGCTAATGCCCTTATATCCGGCATAATATGCCTGATATTACCCGTTAATTAGCTATAGATGCCTTTCGCACGATATAGAAGTTACTCACCCTTAATAGACATTATGCCATTAACTGCCTACCGATCGGTTATTACCTGTTGCGTTGGTTACCTCTAGTGGATCGTCCTCAACGCCTAGTATCGATCGTCCACCTCATATAGTACACAAGCCCGCCAAGCCCGAACGGTTCTGGAAGCGTGAAGGGTTTGAAACATAATCTTGGAAAGGGCGCGAAAAGGATCAGAACTGGTTGTCGTGGTCGTTGATTGTGGGGCGCGTGTGATAGTGGGATTCGTGCCGTTTGAAATACGAAGCGCCTTGCACCCCTGACCTTTTGATTTCTCCATTACGGATGGCCATGATGAACTCTCTAAAACGTCTTGTCGCACTATAAAAGCTGATCATAATCACCATGATGGCTTTGTTTCGCCGCTATCTTTACCACCTAACTTCCTCGATAACCCTTTGTCTCTCTGTTTTCCTTGCCCCTTAACTTCCCAACTAACTCATCTCAAGTAATCATGTCCTCTTTTTCCTTCTCGTCCGATGAAGTCACCAGCGAAGGTTAGGGTAACGCTGCTGATGAAGAGTCAAACATCGTGTTAGAGATCGACGCTAGCAAAGAGTGGACAGATTCTGCTCCTCCTCCCCCGTCAATGGATATGGCTGGGCCCCCCATGAGGTAGGCCTATATGCGCCCCACTATGCTACCACTGCTTCATTAGAGTATTTAGTTAGTAGGGTTAACATCATATCCACTGCAAGAGATGCCGGTAGTATCTTGTTAACGGTGTGCCGATCAAATGAATGTGCTTGCCACGGGCAAGAGGGGCATAGTACTGACTTTTTTTATATTTATAGTACTCTGTTTTGCGATTCGGGTATTCGCTTACCCTTCATTGAATTTCAATCAAGTGTATTACGTGCTTTGAACGTAGCACCGACCCAACTACACCCGAACTGGTGGGGATACATGTAGGCCTTTGTCGTTGTTTGTACTGCACTTTCTTTAACACCTAGGTCCACTGCATTCTTGTATTTCTTCCGTGCTATTCCGCAGGTAAATAAATCCTGGATTTCTTTGACTCCTGTAAAGGGTAAACAATTGTTTACACTATTCAATTCTTCATATAAAGAGTTCAAGAACATATATTTCAAGGTATCGATAAAAGAAGAAGGTCGGTCCAAATTTTATCTAGACAATGGACAACCAAAATTTCCCTTTTATTGGACCGAGCGTCCCAAAAAGGTTATTTCTCAAGCGAAGTCCTCCATGACCCCTGAAGAGTTGGAAATAGTTGGCATACTAGATCAGCTACCCCGAAAGACCTCGTCGCGGGTTCTCATCGGGCTCTTGGGTTCACCCACTCTATGTTCTAGAGTGTTCGGTAAGGGTTCATAATTCTCCGTTATAATTGTCGTTTGTAACTTATGAGTTCTTTCTGATGTTTCAGATATCTTCGGAGAGATGGAGAAAAACAAGGCTTTCTTACTAATGATGTCTCGGAAAGAAGCAGAGTTGAAGAAAACTGGCATAGGAACATCCTCTCCCCCTGGATGATCGCTTGCTATTCTCGATCGACCGGACACATCCAAACCTCCAAGGACTGTCAATCCTGCTTTCAAAATAACTCCTTATTCATCCCCATCTAGCACTCCTTCAGCAGTTCAAGTTAATGACGAAGCTTCTCAAGATGGGGAAAAAAGAAAGGTTGTTAAGGATAAGTCTGTGTCCTCGAGTAAGAAGAAAAAGAGGAAAGTTCCCGATGGTCCCTTGCTAGTTGGGTCATTTGATTCAACCGTGCACTCGGCTGATCGCTTAGAGTATCACCTTAATCCTGAAGAGAAGAAGCTTTTCCACGGAATGACAACTGGTGAGGCAGTAGATCTGGCTTACGAGTTAAATGTTCGAGCCAACCTATGTTTGGCTTATGCAGCCGGCTCTGCTAAGTCTATCCTTGCTGAAGAACATGAAAGCGCTCGACTGGATTTAGCGAAGGCTAAAAAATCCAATGAAGACTTGACCCGTCGAGTTGAACAGCTTCAGAAGATGGCCAAGGAGGAGAGACAGAAGGCTTCCACAACTTTGACCCAAGCTCGGAGTACCGCTCGACAACTTCAAAAGGTTAATGAAGAGTTGAAATCAGATCTCAAAAAGGGTGCTACCCAGATTACTGACCTCACTACGGAGAAAGATGCCCTTGCTGCTGCCCAGATAAAGTTGACAGCTAAAAACAAAGCCTTGGGTGATGAAGTTTGCAATGAAGGGTTCAGAGGGTTTGAGCAAGGAATAGCTCAGTGCAACTACTTTTTCCAAGTTCCTCTTGACTTCCCTGACTTCGATATTATGAAAGAGGTTGTGGATGGGAAATTTGTTGCTCTCTCCCTCCAAAATGTCGAGGGAACACCCCCGAACGAGAACATCCTCCCTCCCCCGAACGAGAACACCCCCTAGACACTCCCACAGAAGTTAGGGAATCTATTCCTACTAATGTTTAGTTTTTACATTTTCCTCTTTTGGCTTTCTTTAGATTGATGCTTCGTGTAAGAACCTTTGTTTATGAAGTGAAAATTTCCTCTTGCTTTGTTCATTTTGCTTTTACTCTGAATGTTTAAGTATTCGCTAAATACCACCGTAACTTTACCGCGTTTTATTCGCCCGAACACGTGAATAGCAAATGAGCTACTCCTCCTGAATTCTTCGCATGGCCTCTCGGGGTTGTTAGTGAGCTAGTCACTACGAGACCATGGTTAAGTGTCTCCGCATGGCCGCCCGGGGTCACTAGTGAGCTGGTCACTACAATACCACGTTCGAGTGTCTTCGCGTGGCCGCCCGGGGTCACTAGTGAGTGAATCACCAGAAGACGCCAGTGAGTTGGTCACTTGGCCGCCCGGGGTTGCTAGTGAGTTGGTCACTACAAGACCACAGTTGAGTGTCTTTGTGTGGCTGCCCGGGGTTACTAGTGAGTTGATCACTAGAAGACGCCAGTGAACTGGTCACTTGGCCGCCCGGGGTTTCTAGTGAGCTGGTCACTACAAGACCACGATTGAGTGTCTTCGCGTGGCCGTTGGGGGTTACGAGTGAGTGGATCAGTAGAAGACGCCAGTGAGCTAGTCACTTGGTCGCCTGGGGTTGCTAGTGAGCTGGTCACTACTAGACCACGGCTGAGTGTCTTTATGTGGCCGCCCGGGGTTACTAGTGAGTTGATCACTAGAAGATGCTAGTGAGCTGGTCACTTGGCCGCCCGGGGTTGCTAGTGAGTTGGTCACTACAAGACCACGATCGAGTGTCTTCGAGTGGCCGCTTGGGGTTGCTAGTGAATTGGTCACTACAAGACCACGATTGAGTGTCTTCGTGTGGCCGCTTGGGGTCACAAGTTAGTGGATCACTAGAAGACGCCAGTGAGCTGGTCACTTGGCCGCCTGGGGTTGCTACTGAGCTGGTCACTACAAGACCACGGTTGAGAGTCTTCGCGTGGCCGCCCGGGGTCACTAGTGAGTGGATCACTAGAAGACGCCAGTGAGCTGGTCTCTCGAAGATAGGTTAAAACTGGCAAAAGAAAATTATGGACAACAAAATCTGATATTATTGATAAGGAATGGAGATACATGGACGCTTAACTGAAATAAAACTTAAGGTGTGACGAATTCCAAGTATTAGGAATACATTCGCAATTTAAGTACTCTAATCGGTATGCTCCATTGTCGAGATTCTTCTTTACTCTGAATGGACCTTTCTAATTTGCTGCCAGTTTCCCGTGAGCATGATTTTTCCTGTCCTGCCCTGTTTTTCGCCAAACCAAATCCCCTTCCTTGGATTGGCAAAACCTAACCTTCGTGTTGTACCATCGAGCTACCAACCTTTTTTGGGCTTCCACGTGGACAGCTGCTATGTCTCGCCTTTCTTGTAGAGTTTCCAAATTCATTCTTAACTTTTCCTCGTTGACTCTTAAGTTCGTCATCTTTCTCGTTATGGTATAGGCTCTCCTACTTCAACCGGTAACATCGCATCAATGTCGTAAGTTAAGTTGAATGGTGTTTCCCTTATTGTCCCATGCGGTGTGCACCTGTATCCCCATAGCACCTCCAAAAGATCATCCCCTCATGCACCTTTACTCTCTCCCAGACGCCTTTTCAACTCGTTAACCATCGTTTTGTTCACTGTCTCCGCTTGACCGTTCGTCTTTGGGTGTTCTACAGAATTGGTTACATGTTTTACGCCTAAGTTTCAATAAAACTCTGCTAACTTCCTGTCTATGACTTTTCTTCCATTATCCATGACGATGACCTTCGGCAAACCAAAACGGCACACAATTTTCCACACAAATTTTTGCACCTGTGCTGCGGACATGGTAGCGAGCGGTTCAGCCTTGACCCACTTGGTGAAATAATCGACAGCCACCAATAGGAACTTCTTTTGAGCCCTACCGACCGGGAAAGGTCCGACGATATTCATTCCCCACTGGGCAAACGGCCATGCGGATGTAAGGATATGAAACTCAATGGTCGGTAGGTTCTGTATGTTGCCATGCTTTTGACAACTGAGACAATTGCAGACGAAGTCATTGCAATCTCTCTCCAATGTGGGCCAAAAATACTCTCAACACACGAGCTCTCAACGCCCTCTTTCCGGTATGCATGCCACACACTCCTTCGTGTAATTCCCTCAGCAGATATTCTGCCTCTTCTTGGGAAATACACTTAAGTAGGGGCATTACAAATCCCCTTTTGTATAGCTCTCCCTATATCAACACGTAGCGCGCTATACGCTTAGCATCCTTTGCTGAAATACCTTGTCCCTCCTCCTGCTCCTTTATTCGCATCATCACCTCCTACCTCCACTCTTCTTGATCGGGTTCTACAGACGTCGACATGCAGTCTATAGTAGGCTTTGTCATGATCCGCCTCACTATTGAGGTCAATTTCCCACTATCTTTGCCCTAGGAAAGTTTTGACAAAATGTCTGCCCTTGTGTTCTCTTCCCTAGGGATGTGTGATACTTCTATACTTTTGAATTTTTGTGTTAAGTTCGTTGCTCTATGGAAGTATTGAAGGAGTTGATCGTCCGTGATTTAGAAATCTCCCTTCATCTGACCAACCACTAATTGTGAATCCGTTCGACACTCCACACACTATGCTCCCAAGTCTTGGGCCAACTCCAGTCCGGCAATTAGGGCTTCATATTCTGCCTGATTATTACTGACCTTGAACTGAAAAATGAGCGATTCTTCTACCGCTAACCCGTTCGGCCCATCCAAACACTAAACCTGCGCTTCCTCCCTTTCCACTGGCTGATCCATCAACAAAAAGCTTCCATGGCTACAAGGCATTATCTTCATCCGATTGCAACTCTAACGCGAATTTTGTCAAGTGTTGGCCCCGTACCGACCCGCGTGGTTCAAATCGCAACCCAAATTCAGACAATTCTATCGCCTACCCGAAAATCCGACCAGCTAAGTTAGGTTTTCTCAGTATTTTCGCACTACGACTTGGTGGCTCTGGAAATAAGGCCGTAGACGACGCGACGCCGTCAACAACGCCAAAGTAACCTTCTCGATTTGTTTGTACCGCACCTATGGGTACTTAAGCACCCTGCTCACGAAGTAAATGAGTTTGAAGTCGGGTGCTTCCTGTGTTAGGGTCGCGCTTGCTGTATTTTCGGTCACTACAAGGTAAAGTTGTAAATCATTCCCATCGTTTGGCCTTCCCATTACGGGTGGGTTAACCAGACTTCTCGTCGCCCCTATAAAAGTTTCTTCACAACTCGCATCCCACTTGGACGACGGGTTCTTTCTAATTGTGGTAATGATCGGTTTGACTCGCTCGGCCAGTCTTGGGATGAACCTTGACAAGGCAGTCAGACGTCCCGCCAAACGTTGCACTTCTTTCAAGTTTTGAGGGCTCCGCATTTCTAGAACGGCCTTACATTTATCGGGATTGGCCTCGATGCCTCGAGTAGTTAACATGAAACCTAGTAATTTTCCTACAGGCACACCAAAAGTGCATTTTGCTGGATTTAGCCTAATGTCGTATTTCCTGATTTTCCCAAATACCTCGGCTAAGTCGCTGATGTGCTCCTCTCTCGACCGACTCCATACCACCATATCATCGACATAAACTACCATGCATCTCCCTATTTGCTGGTGGAAAATCTTATCCATCAACCTGTGATATGTCGTTCTTGCATTCTTCAGCCCGAAAGGCATAACATCATAACAATAATTGGATTTCTCGGTAATAAAAGTAGTCTTTTCACAATCAGGATGATACATTGGAATCTAGTTGTATCCTGAATAAGTGTCAAGGAAGCTAAGTATGGCATACCCCGAGGCTCCTTCTACCAAGCCATCGATACTAGGTAGTGGGTAGGAATCTTTTGGACAAACTTTATTCAAGTCTGTGTAATCAGTGTACATACGCCATTTTCCATTGGCCTTCTTCACCATCACAACATTGGCCAACCAAGTGGTATACTTAACTTCCCTAATAAACCGACCATCCAACTACTTTTTGACCTTCACATCCATCACCTTACGCTTTTCTTCCCCCATCCTTCTCTTCTTCTGTGCTACCGGGCGTGCCTCTTTGAAGATTGCTAGTGTGTGGGACATTACGTTGGGGTGTATTCCAGGCATGTCGGACGCCGTCCATGCAAAAAGATCATGGTTCTTTTTCAATAGAAGACCAACAATATTAACTTATTCAGTTGTTAGCCCAGTTCCCACCGAGGTATTCTGGCCCTCCAACTTTCCAAGACTAAAAGGTCTTATCCCCCTTGTGGCTCCATCCTTTCTTCAATGCCCATCCTAGGGTCCAGGTCTGCTAACACAACATCATTTCCCTTTACTCCACGTTTATGGACGAGCGGTTGCACCCTCAAACCCGCCACGTAGCACTCCCTAGCCATCTTTTTTATTGGCTCTTACCGTGCAAATGGTACCATCCGTAGAAGGGTACTTCATTTATAAATGAGGTGTTGAAACAATTGCTCCAAAAGCATTCTAACATGGTCTCTCGATCAGCACGTTATATGTCGTATTTGCCTCTATCAGCAGAAATCTTACTCTTATTTCCTTAGCCCCCCTGTCCGTTACTAAACTTGTTCATAAGTCCACGTATCCTCTAGTGTCCACCCATTCTCCAGAAAATCCCACGATCTACTCGTTGTAAGGAATTATCAAATCCTCCGACAGATCCATTCTTTCAAAAGTTTTCCAATAAAGTATATTGACCGAGCTACCTTGGTCAATGAGCACTTTGCTTATACTCGGGCCACGATTGTCGTTTTTACCATTGGATCATCCTGTTTGGGGTCTAGAGAATGAAAATCCCTATCAGAAAAAGTGATGCTCGGCATTGACCGCCTTGATACTTCTACGCTATTCACACACCTCAATCCCCTCAAATGTCTCTTTCTTGCCGAAGAGGTACAACCTCCCCCCTCAAAGCCTCCTGAAATAGTATTAACGTGGCCCTTAAGAGGCCTTTATGCAGTCCTACTCCTGCTCCGGCGAGCATCCTTCTTGTTAGTGTGACGATCTCTCCTAGGCAACTTTCTTCGGGTATCACTTTGAACATATTTTTCAGCTGTCCCGACCTTACTAACTCCTCGATTTTATCCTTCAGAGCATGGAACTCTTCCGTGCTATGACCAACAACCTTATGATACCTGCAATACTGTCCTTTATCACCGTTCAGATCACTTTTCTGCGGCTTTGGAGGACGTTGTTCGGTTTGCATAGCCTCTTTGAATATCTTGGTACGTGGTACCCCTAGCGATGTATAATTGCTAAACTTTTGCCCCTTTTGTTGTTCGTACCGACCTCCTTACCTCCCCTCTAATCCTGGCATCTTTCGTTTCTCCTTCCGATCGGACTTATGACTTGCAGACTCCATCACTGCCTCCTTTTGACTCTTCTGGAAAGCCCTCATCTTTTCCACCCGAATGAACCGAGCTGCCCTGTTCTGCAGTTCCCCCATCGTCTGTGGTGGTCGGCATAAGTGCGGTGGTCAAAGTTCTCAAGATATATTTTGGTCCCACGTCTTTAACCTAACGCACCATTTTATTGAAGCGATCCATGAAGTCCTTCAACGTTTCTTCTTTCCTCTTATTCATCTTCACCAACTCTAGATACGTCAAATCTTCAGCTCTACTGGACGCAAATTGCTAGCTGAACACCTCCCGCAGGGTTTCAAACCCATCTATCGTTCGGGGTTCCAGGGAGTGGAACCAATCTAAAGCCTCCTCCTTCAACGACAAGGAAAAGACCTGACATCATACCATGTCATCTGACAAGTACACTGCCATTGCATCTACAAAAGAGTGGAGATGTTTCTCGGGGTCAGATGTCCCATTGTATTTATCCATTGATGGTAACATCTTGTTCTTTGGCATCATCACCCTCATGACCGCTGCAGTAAAAGGATGGAGTCCCTCTGCCCGACCAGGGCGCTGAATTAGTGGTACAGGATTCTTCGGGTTCACGTTTTCCACTAGGCGGCCAACATTCTGAAAACTCCCTCTAACATCGTTTGCCTCCTGCCTTCCACCCACGTCTTGGACGGTATGGCTACTCTCTCCTCTACCCTCCTGACCAACACCCCCTGCATCGTTATTCACCTACTGCTGGATCGAACGCCCTCCTGGTCCTCTACTCCTTTCAACTCTCAAAGTCACTACCTCATCTCTTAACTCCTGCACCTGTCTTTTCATCTCCTGAAGTACCTGTAGTTGAAGTTGCTCTGCCATTGTGGTTTCTATAGGTATTTCATCTGCTCTCCTCGGCCCCACAGTGGGCGCCAAATGTTTATGTTTAAAATGGGTCTAAGGTCTCTGCTCCACGTACTTCCTCTCTTCCTGTGTACAATTAGTCATTCAAATCTCCTTCCCTGATCGATACCGCGGAGTGACCTGGAAGAAAACACTCTGACGCTCAAGTTATTGAGGTGTCCTCCAAGGTCTTCAATCAAATCAGAAAAACCAAATGTACCTGGTTATTAGTGTTGTATTTATAGGCTTTGTCATTATCCGGTCCATTGGGCGTCATTAAATGCCCTTTAATGCAATACATCTTGTGCCTGATCATTCGCTAACACCCTTATATCCGGCATAATATGGCTGATATTACCCATTAATTAGTTATGAATGCCTTTCGCACGATATAGGAGTTACTCACCTTTAATACACATTAATGCCATTAACTATCTACCGATCGGTTATTCCCTGTTGCATTGGTTACCTCCGGTGGATCGTCCTCAACGCCCAGTATCGATCGTCCACCTCATACAGTACAGAAGGTTAAGAGATAATGTCTCATCTTTGTATTGAATTCTTCTCATCCATTATGATGAGCTAAATCTCTTTGATGTTGAAGTGAGATGTTACCCCTTGAAACCTCTTATATTTGGTACTACTTTATTTATGAAAGATTTTGGTTTCAATTACATGTTTATGAATTGGTTTATACTTGCTGTTGGATAAATTAATCACTCATCTTATTTCACTCGTTTAGGATTGAGTGGAACTGGTTCCAAGTTGTGGTCCAATTAATTCTTGTCCTACTTTTAGATGCTAGGAATAAATCTAAGGCATAGAGTCTTAATCTTAATGCACGTGATCCATTCAAATAGTCAATAAGGAATCATACTGAGTTTAGTGGTCTCAGGCTTTAAGTGTCAAGAGTGGATCTAGAGTTACATTCAAATAGAATTCCTAGGACATTATTAACATTCTTAAAAAAGGAAGATTCATTCACAACACAATTCTTATCATGATTAACAACCAGAGGATCTATTATAGGCTCCACCATAAGTTCCACCACAAGCTCCATCACAGGCTCTATCACTAGCTCCATTGTACCTCTACCACATGAGCTAAAGAGTCCTTTATCTTATCTTGTGCACCAACCACCTTGGGACGATAATGTTGGTGTATTTTTGTGTCAACTATTTTCTCCCACCAAAAATAATATTGGTATCCTATTGTAATTGTTTACAATAAGATAGATCATATGATCAATCATTTTACAATTTGAAAAAATAAAGATAATTACTTATACTCCACATCAACAATAAGCTCAAATCCTAGTCTTTCCACCAAAATTTGATTAGGAAAATTAGATAACAAATCAACATCAACAAGAACATGTGCAAAGCAATCTCAAAACTTATTCTTGGTATAATCATCTAGAGATAAAGGTGTACTAATTTCACGTGCTATTAAGCAAAATTTCTTTCAACTTATAAAAGAAGGCCATGAATATAAACCTAACATTGAGTTTTCGTGAGTTTCACGAAAGTTGAGAGTTGTCCAAAAAAAGACACAAAGAATAGCAGATAAATTTCAAGTTCCAACAGTCAAAACCCTTCGTATGTCTTCTAAAGAAGAAAAAAGAGATTCATAGAATTGTTGCGAAATGAAATTGTCTTGATCCAAATACTTCCAAGCCACAACAAGTCTTCTACAAAAATCTTATTGTGTAAATAGTTTACCCTTTTTGTTAACAAGTTGAGACAAATGATTTTTTCAGTACTCCAAACTAACAAAATATACTTATTCATAAATATTCACAAAGATCACATCTCTTTATATAATCAGAAGGTAATTGAGATAAAGGATAAACATATGGGTGAATATGATATTAACATTTACTATTTTTATGTATAGAAAGAAAATGATAAAAGAAGAGTATAACATAAAGGGTTTACCATTCAAGACAAATTTGTCCAATTTACTACTTTTAAATACAACAATCCAATTACGATATCAAGAAAGTATCATGGAATCATACACAAGATATGAAAAATTGATTATATGATAATTATAATACTAATGTTTAAATGTAAATAGGTTGATAACAATATTAATGTGTAAATCGGTAATTTATACGTCAAGTTCTAATATCTGACATTCATAGAGACCATACACAACAAATAATTGTTATAGATTTAACAATAGGTGCGTATGTTTGAGTAGAAATAACTTATGCCGTGTATTTCGATAAATCTTTGATATTAACCCGAGCTTTTAAAGTCTTAATATAAAAAAATCCTATTTACATGAATCTTATATACAATAAATAAAAAGCAAAATAAGAACAAGAATGACTAATTTACATGAATGATTAATTTATATGAATAACTAATCTTATTTTTCTGTGATTAATTTCAAATTTTGACGTGTTAAGATTAAAAAAAATTAAGTGACATTAATAATTTTTTTAATATGATAAATACTTTTTGACGACAAAAATTAATTATGATAAAAGTAGAAAGAATTTTGATTAGAAAGGAAAAAACATTTACTTTACAATTCTCAATTCCGTTGGTCAGTCAACAAAGCTAGGAGCACGAATAAGATATATTTGATAACAAAAGTTTCTTTCTACTTTTGCTTTTGGCAATCCAATATTTCAAGCAGACGTTTCTGGATTCTAGTGGTTGAACAATTGAACGCGTAGCATATTAAAAACAATTTTGCATTAAAATATGGACTTCTATAAATAATCTTGCGATCAAGCTCTCTTATAGTATCATCACTAGAAAAACTCAGATTATAATTTTCTCTTGCACTGGCATTATCTTATTTTAGATTAAGACTTTTCTCTATACTAATTATAAAATGAGATGCTAAAATCCAAATGACAAACATTTGAAAGGAAATACTAAAAAAATGTGTAAGTTGTAACGGTTAATTTTGTATATTGTGTTATTTTTAATGGCCGATATTTACAGATTTTTAAAAAGTCATTGATATTATTATAACGAAGTATAACATGATGATAGTTTAAAACAAACCAACATGATAGTTTATGATGATCTACCATGTTATACATTATAAAAGTGATATTTTAAAGAAGTAAATAACTTCAGTTAAAATTGACTTGGTAATAAATTTAAAAGAGATAGCAATTCAACTCCTCCTACAAATATTTAAAAATAAAAAAAATATATGAAAAAATATAAAGAATATACAAAAAAAATAAATCAACATTTTATTTTATTATTTGGTTTAATATAAATAAAAAAAATTAAAATATATCAAAGAAAACTCAATATTCTAATAATGTGTGATATCATAACACATTTACTAAATTTATGGATATTTTCTAATTTATCTTGTTTTCTCTACGTGATTCTCTTATATATGTTATTTGGATATGATACATTAGTTAAAAAAAATATAAAATATCCAATCATTCAAATAAATTAATTATGACAGCAATATAAAGATTGTTTATCCATTCTTTTTTTTCTACACCCGTTACTTTATAAAATACTAGTTCTATCCTTGAGTCAATATATAATAAAGAGAACCTTAATTTTTTCTATTTCAACTTTGTGTCATAGTTCCCACTAATATACTACTACACCTTCATCATACCCAACACTTCACATTCTTCTTCTCTCACTATGTTTTGCACCAACTTTCCTTCAACCTATGCATGACGTGACGAAGGAGTCCCATTCAACACGCCACATGCCACACGTCGTATGCTACCACACAAAAATACTTTCATTTTGTTCAAACTAATATTTTTTTTCTAGACTTACTCTCCACTCCTCTTTCATTTTCACTAATGGTGGGCTCTACTACGAAATGAAGTCCAAATCATACATTATTGTATTCTGGAACAAGTGTTTCGAACAGTATATTTGCATATATGAAAAATGAAGTCCAAATCATACATTAAATTACATTAGATTATAATCTTATCTCCGTCAACAAGTTAACCAAATCACATTCTTGTGTTGTCTTGTTTTACCTAACCCATTTTCTTTTTCAGAACATTCATTCTAAAGAGAAGATTTTCAGTGGTAGAAAAAGTGAAAGATTGTATTATCTTGAAAATGTTTCACAACAAACTCATAAAAGAAGGTTGACTTGTTTTGCGAAAGATCACATACACGATAAAAACAAAAAAGAAATTTGGTTATGGGATAGACGGTTGGGACATCCCTCTTTTGGTTATTTAAAAAAATTATTTCCATCACTATTTCATAAATGCAATATTTCTGATTTTTTTTTTTTGTGAAACTTGTGTTATGGCAAAAAATCATCATGTTCTATTTCCTTTAAGCAATAACAAAACTGATTTTCCTTTTTCATTAATTCACACAGATGTTTGGGGCCCTACCCCACAATCTACACATAATGGAAAAAATGGTTTATCAGTTTTGTTGATGATTGTACTAGAGTAACCTTGGTATATTTGCTTAAACATAAAAGTGATGTGTGTGATGTGGTTCGTTCCTTCTATCATATGATTCTTACACAATTTAACACATCTACTAAGGTTATTCGATCAAACAATGAATGAGAATATTTTAAGACTGAATTAATAGAGTTCATGAACTCTAAAGGCATATTGCATCAAACTACATGTCCTTATTGACCACAACAAAATGGAGTGGCTGAGAGGAAAAATAGACATATATTAGAGGTGACAAAATCACTTTTGATAGATGGTAAAATGTCCCATCTCATTTATGGGGTGAGGCTGTGAGCTTCGTTGTTTATTTAATTAACTGAACCCCTTCTAGTGTGCTTAAATTTCAAAGGTCTTTCGATGTGTTGTCTAATCATTGTATCCTTTCTCCCATAGTTTATTTACCACCTCATATTTTTGGATGCGTTATATATGTTCACTTACACCCACATCAACGTACAAAGCTTAAAGAACAAGCGATCAAATGTGTATTAGTTGGGTATGGATCAACTCAGAAAGGTTATCGTGCTTACCATCCACAATAAAAAAAATTATATTTCTATGGATGTGGCATTTAATGAGCATGAATTTTTTTTATGTTGATTCTCCACTTCAGGGAGGCAATAAAAGTGAAGTGCATAATCATGATGTTAGTATGTTTGATATCTTAGATATAAATTTATATTGTGAAGATAAATTATCGTGTGAGGATCATTCTGCAGGAAGTGAGCCAATCCTAAATGTGGATACTTCTTTTCTGGATAATACAGTGTCTTATGATCATAACCAATTGGCTAAATCTTCTTCACCGGTTCAGCTTGACTCTTCAGAGGTACCTTCTGATCCTATCTCTACTAATACTAATTTAGATGAAGTTGATCATGGAATTGATTCTTGTTTGTGTGAGACCACCATCACACCAAACACTGAGTCTGCTACTGTTCAATATATTCTTCCACCTCATTCTAATCATGGTCAACCTCCAGCTAAATATGAACTAGACCTCCAAGCCAAAGTTAAAGAAGGCTCTATATGGATTAATACAATCCCCAAGAGCATGATTTGGAAGGTTTACCAAGTCTATGAAGGCTTTTGCCTATAGAGCAAGTAAATATGATCACACCTTATTTTTTAAGAGAGGAAAAGGAAAAATTACAACTTTGATATATATGTAGATGACATGATTGTTACAGGAAATGACCAAGATGAGATTTCTAGCTTACGACAATACCTTGCATCTGAATTTGAGATGAAACAAATTGAAAACGTCAAATATTTTTTGGGTATTGAAGTAGCTAGATCAAAACATGGTATTTTTCTATGTCAAAGAAAATATACTATTGACTTACTGACTGAAACTAGGCTGCTTGGGAGTAAACTAGTTGATACACCAATTGAACAAAATCATAAACTCTTTCAATGTTCAAATTCAGCAAGCATATACAGAGGAGATACCAAAGACTGGTAGGAAAATTAAATTATTTGTGCCATACACGTCCAGATATCACCTATGCAGTGAATGTTGTTAGTCAATTTATGCATGACCCACGAAAGCTTCATATGGATGCTGTTGAGAGGATTTTAAGATATTGGAAGTCCGCTCCTAGAAAAAGGAATTTTGTTCTCAAATCATGGAGCCTTAAAGGTAGAAGGGTACACTGATGCAGATTGGGCAGGTTCAAAAGATTATAGAAGATCTACCTCTAGATACTTTACTTTTGTTGGAGGGAATCTTGTAACTTGGAGGAGTAAAAAAAACTTGTAATAGCAAGATCTAGTGCTGAAGCAGAATTCAGAGGCATGACACTAGGTGTATGTGAACTTTTGTGGATTAAAAATGTGCTATCAGATTTGGGCTTTAAACTAAATGAAGCTATGAGTTTGTATTGTGACAATACTTCAGCTATAACAATTGCTCACAATCCTGTGCAACATGATAGAACAAAGCATGTGGAGATTGACAGACATTTCATCAAAGAGAAGCTTGAAGCTGAAATAATTTCATTTCCTTTTGTAAGATCAAAATTGCAGTCGGTTGTTGTTCTCACCAAAGGAGTGTCAAGAAGATTGTTTAATGAGTCTCTATTCAAGTTGGGAATGTGTGATATCCATGCATCAACTTGAGTGGGGGTGTTAAGATATGTCAAATATTCTATTAACATATATTAGGCAATCAAATATTATGTTAGTTATAATTTATATACTATTATAATTTGTGCAGATTTGTGCACTTATCATTCCTTTAATAGATGAAGGATTATAGGATCCTTGTGTGTGTGTGTGTGGTACTCTACTCTTTGAAATAATACATCAGAATTATTCTTTAAACCTTTTTAGTATTTAGATCAAACAAACTGAATTTGACCTTCAGTCTGAAATTACTCATTTAAACCTTTGATCCAAGTCAACTTGGTTGGATTATTTGGCTCGACCTGTTTTAACTGAACTTTTTGGATTCAGGTTCACCCTTTGCCCTAGACCTACTTGACTTGATCCATGACCCAAACCGACTTGGCTCAATTTTTGACTCGATTCGACTCAACTTGATGACATCTAGCCATGGCCAAAATACATTCAAGAAGAATTAGAGTCATTTGTGCAAGATGGGTTTAGACTCTCTCTTAGTTCATCTCTAGCGATCACGAAACTTCGAGGGTTACTCCCTCCAACACCACACTATTCTTCCTACACCACCACACCCTTATCTTCAATTTTATTTTATTCCAAAACTACCCTTCAATAAATTTATTTTTACTTTTACCCTATTTAATCTAAAAAAACCCTAATCTTCTCTCCCTTTCTTTGCAACCGCTTACCCTACACCCCCACAACCCACATAATCTCATTTCTCTCATTCTCTCCTTTTCATACTCTCTTCATCTTTCTTTGCTTTTTTTTTTACATCTATTTCTTCCCTTCCTCCATTTTTTTCCTTCCATACCTGCATCGTGTGCTTCCATTATGTTGTGTTTGTGGTTTGCGAAGAGGAGTGCGAAGAGGAGTGCGAAGCAGAGTGTGGTTGTCCTTGGTTTCCTCTCTTCAGATCCAGGTTGGTTTGCTATTTAGGTTTCGTATGTGCTGTGATTTTGATATGTTGTGTGTTTTGCTACTGTATGTTGTCTGTTATGTCCATGAAATCACTGAAACCAGAAGGCCAAAACGGATATGGAAGATCCATTTGTCCTTCAACGGATGTTACGGATGTTCACATCCGTTGAAGGCCAAACGAATCTTCCATATGCGTTTTGGCCTTCCGGTTTCAGTGTTTTAGTTTTTAGTTTTTATTTTTTTAGGTTTATTTATAGAATATCATTATATAAATAATTGGGTTTTGACCACTCAAGTCAACAAAGGGCCAAGACCCAATGTTGACTAAAGTGGGACATGATTTTGGACTTATTAACTAAGGTGTCAAAGTTTTATCTAACTTAGTGGACAAGGAGGGGTGGGCCGTCCATGCCAAAAGTCATCCTCGCAACATATTGTCCACCATTCCTACTCATAATTTAATCCCTTCAACTAAAACATTATTAAATCATAAATCACTAAGCACCTCAAGTCTTGTTTCCTTTCATACTTATCAAATTTGATTTATCAATTCTCTCATCAAAACTATAAACCTAACTACACTGGCCTTCAAAATTTTCTACTCCTCACATCCCATATCTTCATCTTGATTATTAGTTTCATTAGTTAATTACTTCACTTATAAAATAGAAGGTACTTAAAATCTAGTACCAAATTCACTCACTAATCATATATGCAAGATAAACGATTTCCCAAACCTAAAACAAATTTACTAGCAGTACCACATTTCAAAAGACTCAAGATAATGAAGGTTTGCAATTTATATAAAACATCCAATTCAGTGACAACTAGTTCATTAGGAGGAACAACATATCATATATAATCAAAGAATTCCTATCAAGCATAAAAACAAATAATTTGAGTAATCAATTATATCTCTAACAACATTCATATAAGAAAAACACTAGAACAATCAAAGTTAAACATTAGTACCTATAAGAGCTCACTCCCCAAAACTCCAAAATCATTGTTCTAATACCATTAATGTAACATCCCTTCTTGAAGTGTCATGAGAAAATTTTCCACTTTATTAATCAAGAAAGAAACGTAATTTAATGTTGTTACAATACACAAATTTTAATAGGAATTTTCATTAAATAATAGTTCACTTCAAAACTAATACTGGAAAATTTTTCCAAATATTTTAAACAGGAGATTGTCTTTATTTCAAGAACATCTTATACATTATTTCCATTAGATAAACTTTAAATATAATTTTCCATACCTCAATTAAATAAGTAAAATGTTGATTACAACATACACATCCCTATAAATTTCTAAAACATTACTATAAAATTCCCATCATAGATCCCCTCTCTTGTCAAATAACAACTCTAAAATCATCTGCATTTCCTATTTCAGCTCCCATATAACATACGTTATACAATCATTGCACATGCACACAGATAGATAAACACAAACAAGTAGGGTGAGCTAATGTTTACAACATTTACACAAATAGTATATCACATCCAACATCCAACAAAGCTAGTAACTAACCTTCATAAAGTTCAACATTACCACAACAACTACATTAACTTCAATTAATTTATCATGCTCTAATATCAACTTAACAATATCTTTATTCATTTTTCACGTTTTATTTAAAATACAATATCATATATGTTAGAATCAGTACAAGGCAAGGCATGACACTCAGATATGTGAACAAGAGGGAAAGATACATGATAAGACAATATGTTGTCAACTTTGACCTTTGTTGATTGATTTATTCATAACTTTTTCTACAAACCTCGAAATGGGGTGATTCCTTTTTTATTGGCTAATAGGCTCAAAGGGCTTTCTTTTGACTACTAACTATAGTAAGTTTTTAGGACCCGTTTTCTAATTGAAATTAAATTCTCAAAATTATCGTTTTATCACGCTCTTGGATAGTCCGCTTGGACCTTATGGTGACTTTTTTACTCATAATTCTCTCCACACGATTTCAGATGAGAATATTGTTGTTTTTTTGACAACTAGACTCAAAGGACTTTATTATGACTACAAGCTCGTAATATTTTCACATCTGAGTAGGTACAGTTAATTCCACTAAAATGATTGACGTTTTCAAAATTTTGTTTCATATGTCTCATTTTATGATCTTTATGTGCTATTCATTTGCCAGTTAATTGAGTATAAGTTCTGATTTCTTCCAGCCAAAACACAGGTTTATATGAAATGAAGATTTAAAGGGAGAAATTATCCGCACTTTGAAGGATAGAAAAAAAAATTATGACAACGAATGTTGTCCTAATAACCAATGTATAAATTCCTTTCTCATTAACATTCCACAACCAGATTTAATAAAGTGTTCCTTACTATAACTCAACTCTGGACCAGATTCAAGGTGTTATATATAAGAGTAACAATTATTCCTTATATAAACTAAACAAAGGTCTATCCATCAAAGAAAGAAAGAAATATGAAATTCGGCTTTGGAAATAAGGCTTATGAATGGTAACCAAATTCCATCTAGGTAACGTGAGAGTCAATGAATGAAAGGCCACCATTTTATGTCTAATAGGATAACATGAAATGAAAGCTTCAAGGGAGAAAAATAAGAAAAAAAACGAGTCTTCCTTTGTATGGTAGAATTATGATAAAGAAAGGTGGTCAACCAGCCAACGTATGAATACTCTCTTGAAGGCCAAATGAGCAACTCCATTTAACGAGAATTGGTTAAATTATAGGGACATCTATGCTTACATTTTCGTAAATGGAGAAGGTTGTTCTGATGCAAGCTTAAAATAAGGTTCAAGTGTGTCCAAGATGTCCACCAATCAACTTGTGTCAAGGTGTAAAAGCATGGTTCCATTGGTATTAATTAGACCATCAACGAAAGGACCAAATGCTGCCAAAAAAAAAAATACTCAAAGGAAACTTGCCTCATGTCAGCCTTGTTTGGAAAAGTTATCATAAAAGACACATAAGAAGACAATGAAACATTAGACTATTGTCCCACAATGACTCATTTCAGTCCTACCATAAAGAAAAGCAAGCCAACCAAAAAACAAACAAAGAATCTCACACAGTTCTCTCATATACTTGTATAAAATGAATTGTTTGGTAGTAATAATTTTCTAAATGTGAAATTCAAGGCCAACCAGAAAAAAAAAATCTTAAATATGCACTCTCTTTGTTCTTAAACGTGTATCAGATCAGAAATAAAGAGATGGACAACATACTTCACCAAAAGTATGGTCAAACACAATAATACCATGGCCCATATGGACAATAATTCTTCATGTGATGGAAGTTTGTACAATGAATAAATGAAGGTAGGTCCCTTATGAAATGTTTCTCCACGGTCTTATGAAGCAATAGCAAGGAAATTCATTTTCATTCGATCATTCTATTATAGCAAACCGAAACTCTTCTACTCAGCCACAAATATTTGAGAGCTTTAGAGAAAACGGTAGTCTTGTCAAATATTGGCAGCCATTCTAAATTCAGATTTACGAAGTATTTATAAGCTATATTACTTAATAATTCATCATCCTAGTTAATTCATTACAAGCTCAAGTTATTCATTTCCTCATATTTCATAAGGTAAGGCTGATGAATTACAAGCCAAACAACTATGTTATCTCACATCAACCATATGATCCAAATACTTATTATAGATCAAACAATTCAGAGTGTTCATACAATCGAAGAATAGGTTAGCTTCCCTACCTCCAAGAAACCTTGACTTCAAAGGTTCATCTCCAGCTCCAATTCATCTACACAGTCTAAGGTAGTTCATGCTTGTCCAGATCTCAAAAAATGGTCCAGCTTCTCTACTCTGCACACTTACTTCTCCTTATCTCAGATCAACCTAAACCTCACGTTCTCTCCTCTGGTTTGCCTATTATTTTCATTAAGTTTCATTAATGGAAGAGCAAAGGTTTTATCCTTGAAACCAGCAGCCTTGTTAAGGACGTTTCTAAAAAAAATGAACCAATTTTCCTTAATTCAAGCCTAAAAAACACCGTATAACTTCGTTGTTTTTCGACCTTTCACGTCGTTGTTTTTCGACCTACGTCGAATTCGAGATCAATGTCATATCGAGAGACGTTAAACTGACGTTGAACATAGAACAATTCGACGTTAATCAATTTAACGTCGAATTTTGTCAATACTCGACGTTAATCATTTTTTTTAATTAAGTGTGATCCTTTTTTACAACTCTACGAGACCTAAAAAGTAGGAAAATAACAATTTCAGTTTTTGATATTTTATAAAGCATGAACTATGAACGTCTAATATAGTATCAACAACAAACAATAATAACAAACAATAACAAAAAACAAACAAGTTCAATCAAACAACAACAACAAACAAGTTCAACCAAACAAAAACAACAAACAAGTTAAAAAAAAAACAAGTTCAACAAATAAGTTCTTCAAAACGAAAACGAAAACTAACCTTCAAAAGTGGGTTGTCGAAATAAAGTATTGTCACCTGTGAAAGAGAAATCAGAATGCGTCTATGAAGGATAAGACCACGAAAATAATCGGTCAAAACAAACGAAAATCATACTTAAAGTAGTTAATTAACATGCATTTGTAACAAATGAAAAAAATATTATATGTGATGGTCGTCAAACTTCGTTCTAGAAAAGTTTGAGCAGAGAAGAAGGTATCGCGTGCTAAGATAAAGTGAATGAATTTTCAATCTCCTGCTCAAATTTTTATTGAACTCACTAACTTTTAAACGTCTAATTCGGGGGCATTTGACATTTTATATCTTTTTGACGTCTAATTCTAGGGAATTAGACGTCATACGTAACTACATTTTCACCTTCGCATTAAACATTTTCGCAAAATTTACCCAATGTAACAAATTGACGTCGAATTACAATTCTTAACAACATCTAATAATTGCATTTATTTACAAAAATTCCACCAATAATTTTTAACGTTGGTTATTCAGTGGTTGGACGTTGAACGCGTGACGTTATACGCTGTTTTTGCACTAATGTTCATTTCAAAGTCCTGAGCATGATTTGTTTCAATTGGCTTACACAAGGAAAAGTCTTGATAGGAACTAAAAACGTCCAAGGATGGAAAACAATACCTGTGTGTGTGGGGAAAGGAAAGAAAAGTCTAAAGGAGTGGGAAAAGAAAAAAAGAACATGTTTATGGAAGGAGAAAAATGGAAGGTTACGTTTTTGTTAACTAGAAGGGATCACTTGCGTTGTTAAAAAAATCATATACTATATTGGATTGAGTATTCTGACTTTAAAAAAACCTGTACGTACCTCGGTAATTAACAGACTAAATAAAATACGAGAATTATACTCTTAATACTAGAACACCAAATTATAATATCACAATAATAATTTTTTACTAACTGAACTATACATCACTTGTGAAAGAATGAAAATATCTATAATAATATTTTTGGATCTCACAACATGTCACTTTAGGAATGGAGAAGATTCTCATTCGGTAGTGGCCACATGTCCCCCACTCATTGGAGAGGATTTTTGCCACTTGTCCTTCTCCTAATGAAGAGGATTTTCTCCTTGTTCTCCAAGCTAACCAAGGTGAATCTTTTAGGTTTAGGTTCCTGCCGAGACACTTTAGTCTATAAATAGAGGTATCTCTCCTTCATGTAGTTACCTTTGAAATAGAGTATTGTTATGTTACCAAATTTGAGTCATACTATTCTTATTAGGTCATCTTAAACTAGAGCAACCCAAATGGCCTCCTCTATCCACCTTCCTGCAAGAGTTGACCCAACCTCTCTTAGAGAACCACCAAACACCATCCAACACCATAAAATTATCCATGGTCGAGACACTTAGCTACACTCCCACCATCACCATTTTCGCCTCCTTCATTTATGAGCACTTCCATGTAATTTTCCTTCTAAATTTGGTTAGCTAGAAGATTTCCATCACAACTTGAATCTTTAGATTGACTTGAATCAACTTTCATCTTAAGGTGACTCAGCTCAACTTTAGTCTTATTAGACGTTAATTCATAAAAAAGAAACTCGACTTAAGTTAGGCTTATTTGTAACTTGAGCTCTTCAAATAATTATTTAACCAAATACTAAAAGATTAAATGATTAAAGAATGAAATAAGCAGTTTCATTAGTATAATATATTCTCTTTCACTTACAAATATAATGTGATCTTTCTACCTTACTCATATAGTCTACCACACTCGCCTACACTTATCACATCTAATCTAATACACTTTTTTACTGTCCTCATTCACACCTTTCGTTTGATTGTTAACACGTTTTTAAATTCCGAATAAAAGGGGAAAATAGGTGTTCAAGAATGCTTTTCTGGTTAAGGGTAATGGAGTTATTCTATGATAATAATGTTAATGCACTAAAAAAATGTCTAATTTTATCAGGGTTTTTTTTTTTTACGTTACCGGGGTTTTAACCCCCCTAAATATGTTTCCCGCGATTGAAAAAACCACCAAAAAAACAGCATCACAATTACCAACGGTTTTCAAAACCGCCGGTTCTAGCCAGGCTTTTCACAAAAACCACCGGTAATTATTGAGGTTTTCAAAACCGCCGATACTTGCAGGGGTTTTCAAAACCGTCAGTACTAGCAAGGGTTTTCACAAAAACCGCCGATAATTATTGAGGTTTTCCAAACCGCCGGTACTTGTAGGGGTTTTCACGAAACACCGATAGTTACTGGGGATTTTCCAAAACCGCCAAAAAATCATTTTTTTTTAAATTATATATTTATATTCATTCAATCTATTTTTCTGTATTATGACATTCAATCAATCTATAATCATTATACTCTCATAACAAACAGATTCAATTGACCAAACAAAAAATTCATTTCATACATTAAATTATATAATAAGATTTAATACATGTACATAAAACTATATATCTTAAAAAATGCAATAGTAGTTGGAAACAAAATGAGTATGTAACCTTAAAATCTCATCCACCGAAACGGTGAGAATGAAATTTTACCTAAACTACGCAACTATGTTAGTGGAATGAGCATTAGAGCCTCCAAGGTCTTGGTTGCATTTAGAATGTTTTCCCTGTCGTGTGATTCAAGTTCTTTATTATATAGAGGGCTTCCACTTTCTTTCATGTGCAACACAAGCTACTCTTTCAATTACTTCAGGGGTATCCCTCACCACCACAATTCCTTCTGGGAGTAAAATTCGATCCAATTCCACCATCAAATCAATAAGGATACATCTGCAATGAAATCATGAAGCAATCAGAGTAAGTTCATAACTTATGTGAACAGTTGTGTTTGCAAGGATGATACAATTAATATGACAAATATTCTCACTTTTTTTGTTAGTATCTGTAACTTAGAACTACATTTAACTATAATCTTTTGTTTATTAAGTAGTAAAACCATGACTGTATACACGTGCATTCTTGACTTCGGTACAAAACTATGATGAAACTAACAAGCTACACGTCAATTAAGGTAGTAGCAAGTTTTTGCTAACGCTTTATCCAATTATTCATGTTAACAGATATTTGAAAGCATCAATTGAAATTTAAAATTCATAAACAAAAATTCAATCACATCATCATGACCCCAAAAAATGTAGAAGAAAGCCAAGTCTGTGAATTCAAATTAGCACTTTAGAATGAAAATACCTGTTTTTGGCAGAGGCAGGATCCTTTATAAGTGATTCGATGTTTGTTGCATGGATCAGATCATAGATGCGAGGATATGTTGACAAAGGTTCACACCTGGAAACATTAATCAAACAACTCACATTTCAAATAAGAGTTTAAAATAAGAGGTGAGTTACTCCAGTTTTCCTTTTTATAAAAAAAAAAAACTAGAAGATTATCATTATTTTTTAAAAGAAAACTCTCTAAAATGCAAATAAACAAAATATCCTCATTAGGTATGTCACCTAAAAAATAACAACACAGAAGAGAGTTTTACTAAGAAAATAACGACTCAGGGACAATAAAGAATCAGTGAAATGACATAATAGTAGTCATGTTTTACTAAGAAACCTTTCCGATTCACCTTCTGATTTTCTTGATTTTCTTGATTTGGGACTGGTGTGAAGTAATTATGTAATACTACACGTAACAATTACTACACCTAAACGCACTTTATTTCCCATTAATTCGCACTTTATTTCCCATTAATACTCTGACGTTACAAAAAGAAAAGGACAAAAGGAAACCACGTAACAATTCAAATTCAAGTAAAATTTACTAAAAAAAAAGCATTTGTTACATTAACATGTCTGCACCACTTAATAAAATAACATTCATAAATTCACCTAATAAAATCTCTTTCATAACTATAAAATATCAAACGTATATATCTAATATAATACGTTTATAACCTACATAATATAATATCTTTAACAATAAATAATAAAATTTCATCTCTTTAATATAATACGTATATAAAACCTACCTAATATAATATAACGTACTTGATATAATATCATTCATAAATAATAAAATATCATATAAAAAAACTAATCATTCACGTATATTTACCAGTAGCATCCAAATAACCCAACTGATAACAAATTACTATTACACTATAAACCTGTTATGCATTAGCTTTCAAAGATTTATATAAAAACAAGATCACGTTAAAGCCTCTAAAAACAACTTTTACTACAAGAGTATATAGCATCCTTAGAAAAGACCTAGGATGAATAACGTAAAACATGCCAAACAATGCAGAGAAAATGTGTGCACTGGTATATAAAAAAAACACAGGTAACAGTACAACCCAGAAGAAATGACTAAAATTTCTAATGTTCTTCCATTTTATCCTTTTCCACGCCCTAACTTTCTTCCATTTTATTAACTGGGGGACTAATGCACGCATTCAAATGTTATATACTTATAAAATGAATAAGGGATGAACAAACAATTTAACATTGTTCTTCAGTAGCATCCAAATAACCCAACTGATAACAAATTACTATTACACTATAAACCTGTTATGCATTAGCTTTCAAAGATTTATATAAAAACAAGATCACGTTAAAGCCTCTAAAAACAACTTTTACTACAAGAGTATATAGCATCCTTAGAAAAGACCTAGGATGAATAACGTAAAACATGCCAAACAATGCAGAGAAAATGTGTGCACTGGTATATAAAAAAAACACAGGTAACAGTACAACCCAGAAGAAATGACTAAAATTTCTAATGTTCTTCCATTTTATCCTTTTCCACGCCCTAACTTTCTTCCATTTTATTAACTGGGGGACTAATGCACGCATTCAAATGTTATATACTTATAAAATGAATAAGGGATGAACAAACAATTTAACATTGTTCTTCGAAGCTAGTAGTGCTGGGTCTGATTCAAACAGTTTCAAAAGCTTACCTTTTCATTCACTTTCTTGAATAATGTGGATATAGTAGCCTGGACAAGGGAACCACGATTACTGGACTTAACTTTAGTAGATGCACTGACTGAAGTAGATTGAGACACATACTCATTATTTTCCTGGTTGAGTGGATGTCCCGGTGCATCATCCTCCTTATCAAGGTCAAAAACTACAGTTTCTTTCTGTATCTGTGGATTAAGGAATATAAAATACAAACTCAATGATAATATAAAAATATATAAGAGCAAGCAACTTATCAATTCCAGGTGGCCAAGTGATCAAAAGGAAAACTAAAGTTGAACACAACCATCCAACCAACCAACTATTAAAGCATCTGGGCTAGTTTGGTATAGCCTTAGAAATGATATGCAAAATACAGGGACGAGGTTTATATAATTGCTTGAAAAAACACATAAGATTTTTCACCCACTATTTTAAGGGTATACCTGACTCAATAAGGATATTTGAGCTATTATGATCATTTACGACAGTATCAACTTCTTCCACTTTCTCTTCGTGATCAGAAATGTCAGGGCTGTTTTCACCAGAATCATCACTGGACGAAATCTCAGCAAATCTGGTCCAACAAAAGAACTAAATGAATAGGATATTCAGTCAAGATTTGCTACAAGTTTTACTCATGTCAGATATTAGAATGGTCAAACAAAAACAAATAAGCATAATGTTTATCATAATGTAATTTGAATAGGATATTCTTGTTGATGATCAAAATCCCAAAACCATACGCCTTTCCTGATGTAATTTGAATAAGAACAGATAAGCATAATGTTTATCAAAATTTTTATCATAGATAACATAAAAATAATAAATGGATGTAAGGAATACTACTGATGGGAGATGTCGGTTGTCGGCTCTTAAATAAATCTTAGTACCTCAAAGAATTAGTTGTTGACTCTTCGCTAAAGGATACCCTACATTCAACCAAAAATAATAATAATAACAAAACAGCAACAATAATAATAAAAGATTGTTTGCATCCGCCCAATGCTTCTCTTTGCACTGCAGAATCCTCTTTTCTCTGTCATGTAAACACAAACCAATCTTCTCAACATACTTCCTAACTTGCAATTCATAATCAAGGAAAGACCAACATCAACTTGCGCTATAGCAAATTGAACTTGTATTAGCACATGGAAAACCACACAAAACTAATTTCTTGTGAGCTCAAAAACAGTAAAACCAGCATAAAGTTTATATAAAAGTTGAATAGTCTTGTGTCTAAGTAACAGTTACACTAAAATATAAGTTAGAACTTGACATGTTTGAAAATTCTGAATACACATTCTCAAAGTATAAAAGGCATGACAACACTTTGTTGGAAAATGAAAACTTTGAAGGCAAATCCAAATGCAGTACATATTAAACCAGAAAATTGGTGAAGTTCTATGTTCTGACCTTCTTCTGGTTATGCAGAGTTTGACAAATTTATAGGAAAAAAGTAAAGAAAGTAGCAAAAGGATAGTTAATTTTGAGAATGAATGAGAGAAAAGTTTATGAAACTTTGAGGGAGAAAAGTTTATGAAACTTTGAACATAAGTGCTCCACAATAAACCAGGCATCTCAATACTGCGGACAACCTCTTCCAGCTTCTTCATGTCGGTCTCATCATCCCAAGGCTTGACATCGAGTAGGACAGAAGACTTGCTACCTATACAACGTCATTCAGTTACAGTTTCCAACAATTTCAGCAATGAAGTAAAATCTAGAGATAAGAAAAAGCCCCTGTATGTGACAAGTTCTCATAAATTTCAACCATTGTTCTACTATATAGCAACATGCCTAGTTTCTAAGTTTCCCAAATAGCAAGACAATTTTACTTGAATTAAAAAAAGTCCAGAACAGCTTCCATCAATATTTTAGTTATGGGAAATGTTTCATGGACCAGAAATTACTGTCACCATGCTCTTAAGAAAGCTTACTCTCTTTTATCTTGACAGGCTTTTTAGCAACCTCCCTTTCCTCCAATATTTCACTTTCTCTACTCAAATCCTTGGCTTTTTCACCTTCTCAACAATCTTCTGCACTACTTTCAACTAAGATTCTTAATTAGGGAAGACCAGATTACAAAAGTATATGTTGCATATGCTAATAACTTTAGAAAGACAGATACTAACCAAGTTGTGCTTTGATCAGGTCAAACCACTTCTGGATGCAAAGCTGGTCAAAGAATTTGTAGACCCCAGATTAGGAGCTAATTATGATCTGGCCAAAATGAAGTTTTTATAATATTTTATTTCAGTTTTTACTATGTTGAACGAAATACTAGGGAGTTACATCACTATAAAGCTTACATCTATTGTCAAAATATTTAAAAGAGTTGTTATCCAGGGCGAAGCACAAAACCTGATTTTTAGAGGAACACAAATAAATAAAGTTCCCTGTATCAAATACATTTTTTTTATCACTTTTCATGTAATTAGCTGGTGTGTAAATTCCAGAACTGGAGAAGAAGTTGAACTTACCTGCAGAGAGGAACTATCTCCTCCTCAATGTCACGAGTCCAAAGGGGCACTCCATTTGAAAAATATTGATGGGATTAACAACATGTGCTCTCGTAATAGTATACATCCAATTAAAACTAACCCAATTCTAACCAATTCATAATTACATGGTGTAGAGGGCGATTGGACCTCGAACTGATTCGAGCAAACCAACCTAGGGTTTCTGAAATTGTAATTTTTAAACTTTAAAGAAAAAAGAGCAAAGTTGGATCAATATAACAACAAGCACAAACCGACATTAATCAAAACTCACTCCAACCTTCGATTTCTCACCGCGTTCAGAAGTCAACGACCAAATCCAATCTCCTTTGACACACAACGCGATACGAGCGATAGAACAAAGAGTGACTCTAGTGTGAGCAAGAGAAACCACGACGAAGACGACGCCAATGCTTCAAGGGCTTTTCGAGAAGGTGTAGAATTTAAACCAGTGGTGGTGAGCGCAAGTTTGGATTGTGCGAGAAGATAAACCCTAAATCAGAACAACTTTGGCATCGCCTCCGTTTTCTTCTATGGCGTTTTTCGTGTCTTGGAGGATCTGTTCCGCAAAAAAGTAGAACGCCTCTCAGACCATCGGATTCCTCTCCTTCCTTCGCATCCCTCGCCATTGCCATTCCAACTGTCTGCACATGAGTCCAAGCAAGGAATCGTTGGATTTGATGATCTCCCAATCTCTAAGAGAAACGCGCGAGGGAGGGTGGGGTTCCAAGGGAAAGCCAAGGCAGGAAAGGTATGCGGTTGAGGTAGGTAAAATTATACAAGTAAATAACACACACTTTTAAAGATACCAAACAAATATGAAAGTAAACAGCAGCAGATGGAAGATGGAAGAAGGAAGAAAAGCAAAATTAAAATTTCGAGAATAAGATATAGGAGACAAACGAATTGGAAAGATTTCTCGCCAGGATTCTAAGCCGCATGAATGAATCTATAGTTTAATTTCCCAGGGAGAACACGCTAGAACACCACGATGTCTCGACGACGAACACAATGCTTAACCCAAGCAAGAGAAGAACAACACGAAGATTGGTGCAGAATAGGGTTTGGAAAAAAATTAGGAAAATAAGAGAAATGATGAAGGCACGGAGAAGGTGAATAGATATTTAGGGATTAAAACTTATGCTAAAATATATTATTTTTGTAGTGATGAATTATAAAATATAAAATATAGGTGACTTAACTATCATATGTTTTTATTTTAGCCATTCTTAATTTTTTATTGGATTTATGATAAATTACTTTTACATTTTATATTTTAAAAAAAAATGTATATTGACAAAGAATAAAAGAATAGATTTATTTTTTAAAAATGATAAAAAAACTACTCGTAAAGATAAAAACAAAAGAGATTCAACTTTTTCACATATTTTGATTGAAGCATGATACTAATAATCAAATTCTTCAATTAGAAAACTATTTCTTAATGTTATAGAGATGAAAATAGAAAGGCTTACGTAAGATATATAAATTTTGAATATATTATTTTCACTCTCTCAGAGTTATTGGTCACATTTTGCCATGAAAAGTGTATATTTGATTGTATTGTATTTCAAACACACTTACCTCTATCAAAATTTAAGAAATTGTATGTTAGTTTTTAGACTGAAATTAGATAATTTATTCTTAAATATGAGAAAAGAAAATAGAAATTCAAATTTGTTAATAGTTGTAAATAAAAACCTAGAGCATATTATTTATTTAACATTTTTATTATTAAATGTTTAAAAAATTTAAAATAAAAAAAATTATAAATCATAAAATTAATTTTTGGATATATACAGTATACTTTTGATAGAAAAATAATAATTAAATTTAATTTGTCTGAAGTCATTTTCAGTTGAATTTAGATAAATTACTTTTTGTTACACACTTGAAAAGAAGAAAATGATCTTGATGAGAAAATGAAAATTAATGAACCATGAATATTGTCACACAAATTAAGTGAAAAAAGGAAAAAATAATTTAGAGACAAAATTCTCAACTTGCACAGTTTAAAAAACCTTATCAAGCATTATATTGACAATTGTTCGGCTGGTGTACAGGTTGGCTTTTTCCTCATTCAAATTTTAAAGATAGGAAAAAGAAAAGGTTTCCAACTACAAAGTTCCAATTTTACCTAATTGCACGAATTTTTTTTTGCTTTAATTCTTTGATTTTAGCTTCTATTTAGATTTTCTAGTAAAATTTAGTGTGTGTAAAAATGTGATCATAAACTATTTTTAGAATTTTTGTTAGTTGTAATTTTTATAGATTTTTAACTTCGATTAATAATAAAACACAACTGCGATTTGCAGTGCCCATTTCATTTATTGATATATAGGTGCTGTGGAAATTTAGATTTTGTGATGCAGTTTAATAGTTTCGACAAGCACATTAGACATATAAGTCTTTTCATGTAAGTAGCAGACTTGAGAAGAACTGAGAGTAAGTAAACCAGGTGGTGGGAGCAATATCAATAATAGAATGAAATATTAAAAACTGCTTAATTTAAATGTTGTTTTCTATCAAACAAGTCTTTCATCTTCTATTCATGTTATTGTGCATTTCACACATATCTCCACATCATGCAAAAAATTTAAAAGCTAATTTCAATATCTACGAATTTAAAAACGATGGAATATTTTGTATGCCAAAATACCAACTAATTTCCGTATATACGAATTCGTTTTTTTAACTTATTTTTATTATTATTAAATGTTGTTGGAGATTTTTTCTTTTTTCACTGTTTACAAAGTGAAAGGGAAAAGGCCAATTGTCAATATTAAATGTTGACAGTTTGTTAAGTTGTGAATTGGGTTTCTAAATTGTTTTTTCCTTTTCTTTTCATTTAAGTTGTGTAATATTTTACATGTTTCATTCTTTTCATTTTCTCGTCAAGTGTTTAATTTAACGGTAATAGATTTGAACAGTAGAATGCTCAAGTTCTTTGGACCCTTTCATTTTCTTCTTTTAATATTTGAATAGCGCAGTCCTCAAGCTGTTTGGATGAATATCATTTTTTTCTTTTCATGTGTCAAAGATGCTTAATTTTTCCAACTATCATAAAATGGATTTCAAACATATCATTAATAATTTAAAGACTTTATGGGCTAGTCTCATTTTCTTCCTTTGAAATGTCTAACATGCTTAATTTTTCCATTCCAGGATGAATTGGATTACGACAGTCGGTTCTTTGGACCAATTTCACTTTTAAGTGTCCATGTTGGGAAATTTTAGAGTATTAAAATAAGAGATATATAAGATATATAAGAAATATATTGTAGGAAAAAACAAGCTCTTATATTTTATTGATATATATATTGTTATATATATAATAAAATATCAAATATAAAATATTTAGAAAATCTTAATCTAAAATAACTAATTTCTAAACTTGAAAGATAATTTTTAAAAAAATAATTTTTAAAAGCTAACTTAAACAAAAATTATATTAAGTGAATATTTTGATACTTAAATGAGTTTTAATTTAATTGTTCTTGTACCTTCACGACAAGTTGTTCAAGTTGTTCTCCATTTTCAATTCTTACTTTGAAGATATTTGATTTGTTGAGCACCTTGAAAAAAAATTTATATTGAATCATGAGGTTTGTACAAATGAATAGTTCTTCCTTTGATTCATATTCAACAATCTTGACATTTTGTTGATGATTTTGAGATTTGCATATCTTTTTTACTTATTGTGATATCTTACACTTGGCCTCCAACAATACTAATTGGATTAGTGATTTTTTTCTTCTTGTAATAGAAATAATAAGGAAAAACATGTGTGTTGTTGTATTTATTTCTTTAGTTGTTCTTAATTACAAGAGCATTCTCTTCGGTATGAAAATAAAGCTCCTTCCACTACATCATGATCTTTCATTAATCTTCGTTTACAAGACATGTATTACTTCTTTTGTGTTTTCTAAAGAAGCAATAAAGACTTCATATCTTTTTGACGTCGTCCCCAACATTCTCTCAACTAAGTCTACAATATGAAAACTTTTTTTCCAACAATTCTATCTTGTTGGAAATACCCAACAATTTATTTAAGTATTCATTGATGGTCTTAAATCATCCTTTGCATCTCAATCTCTCTTGTCAAGTTTAAAATTATCATGCCTCAATTTTTCTTTCCCTTCATATTCTTCTTTCAAATAATCCCCAATTTTTTTGGTAAACTTTAGGGTTCAAATTCATCTGTGAATTCACAAACATGACATTGCCTTTGTCTTTATCTTCCTCCATGACTTCGATAAATTTAGTCCCGTTTACATTCTTACTGTCCAACCGACCCTAAGAATAATAAATTTGATACCACTAATTGAAATTTTTGGAGAGTACAAAAAATATGACATATATAAGAGATATATTATATGGAGAACTTCATATTATATATATATATATATATATATATATATATATATAACAAGATGTAACAGAATATTAAATATAAAATATTTATAACATTTCTATCTTAATCTAAAATAATGATTAATTTGTAAAAATGAAAGATATTTTTAAAACTGAAATATTTTTTAAAAATTAATTTAAATAAAAAAGATATTAAGTAAATATTATCAAGTGTCTAACCTACCTAATTTTTCAAATTCATAAAATGAATTCAAATACAATAATGAATAGATTATAAAGTCTTTCTGGAATAGTGTAATGCTTTCTCTTTTCAATGTGTTTCATTTTCTAACCAATGAAATGAATATGATAAGGACTAGTTTATATCTTCTTTAATGTATTATTGATGAACTAATCTTTTAAATCAAATATAGTAGACAAGATCTAAAATTGTTCAAATAGTTTTATTTTTCCTCTTTTTGAGATCATTGGTGAGGTTAATTTTCTTACCCACATATTAGAAATTAGGAGATAGTAACTATCTAACATAATCTGATATCATATTAAGATATTGTCTTTATGTTTAACTTAACCTTATAAAATCGACTTATAAGGTAAAGTTTACACCTTACTTATATATTATAAATTGGTTTTATCTCTATTCGATATGAATTTTTATATATTATAAATTGGTTTTATCTCTACTTGACCTCCTGGACTTTCAACACTTCTAACACAGAAAAAATCCAAACTAAAAGAAATTTAGGCATATCATAGAATTTTGGAAAGCCCCAGCCGATAGTTTCAAATATGGATATAAATGATGTCATGAAGCTTTGTAAACAGAGGTGAAAAAGAAAAGACTGAATCATAATATTTCTCTCTCGCAGTATACTGCTCTTGTTTACTCTCCCTTTGTTACTATTATCTGATATCAGAAAACCTATAATGAGTGCTTATGTCCTCAAAACGTTTTATGTTCTTCTCTTGGTTTCCTTTCTTGACTCGGGAATTACTATGATATTGAATAACTCAAGTGAAGCAAAGTGCATAGAGAGGGAGAGACAAGCACTCCTCAGCTTCAAACAAGGCCTCATAGATGACTTTGGCATACTCTCCACTTGGACCATCCATCACAATAATACTGATTGCTGCAAATGGAAACGCATTCACTGCAACCATCAAACTGGTCATGTACAACTGCTTGATCTTCATGGAAACTTCGACCATACACCGTATTTGAGAGGTGCAATCAATGTCACTTCTTTGATTCACTTGCAATATATTCAACATCTGGACCTCAGCAATAATTATTTTGTAATGAGTTACCTCCCAGAGTTTATGGGCTCCTTCACCAACTTAAGATATCTCGATCTCTCCAATTCTTTTTTCTCGGGGAGGATTCCTTCTACACTTGGAAATCTCTCACAAATACGCTATCTGGATATTGGGGATAATTATATTTCGGGACAGATTCCTGTTCAGATTGGGAATCTCAAACACTTACACTATCTTGATCTTGGAGGATTTTATCTTTCCGGACAAATTCCTATTCAAATTGGGAATCTCAGAAAGCTACAATATCTCAGTATTGGAAGTAACAATTTTATATACAGAAGGCGTATGGAAAACTATATTTCAAATTCCCTTTCTGGAGCAATCCCTTTTCGCATAGGGAATCTTCCACTATTGCATACTCTTCGACTAGGTGGAAATTTTGACATGAAATCTAAGGATGCAAAATGGTTGTTAACTCTCCATTCCTTAAGCATTCTTGAGCTGAGTTCAATGCATAGTCTTAGTTCCTCTCACCAGTGGCTACAAAGTATTAGTAAGCTCATTCCAAACTTAACAGAGCTGAGGCTAGTTGACTGTAATCTTTTCGATAATGATCTTCAATCTTTGTTCCTTTCTCATTCCTCTAACTTTTCCACTTCTCTTACCGTTCTAGATCTATCTTCTAACATTTTGACATCATCAACACTTCAACTCTTGTTTAACTTTGGCCTTCATCTTCGAGAACTGTATCTTTCTCACAATAATATATAGCCTTATCACCTTCTCCATTTCTAAATTTTCCATCTCTTAAGATCCTCGACCTCTCTTACAGTAATCTTGAGTCATCAATGTTTCTGCTTAATTTGAATATTAGCTCCAAACTACAAAAGCTTCACCTTGTAAACTGCAGTATTATAGATAGAACTTTCCTGGTTTCTTCTACAATGAATGCTTTTTCTTCTCTTTTATACCTTGATCTCTCCGATAACTTACTAAAAGCATGCTCTGTATTTCACTGGCTTTCTAACTTCACTACCAATCTTGGCACCCTTTACCTTGGTTATAATTTGTTGGAAGGTCCCATCCCAAATGAATTTGGGAAAGCGATGAACTCTCTTGAATATCTTTTTCTCTCAAATAACAAACTACAAGGCAAGATTCCTTCTTTCTTTGGTATCATGTGCAGATTACAGAGATTAGACCTTTCAAATAATAAGTTGAATGGCAAATTTTCGAGCTTCATTCGTAATTCTTCAAGATGCAGCAGACACATAATTCGGCAATTGAGCTTATCTTATAACAAAATTACTGGCAAGATACCCGAGAGCATCAAACTGCTATCTGAGTTGGAGATTTTATCATTGGAGGGGAATTCTTTAGAGGGTGATGTCACTGAATATCATATCTCTAATTTTTCCAAATTATATTTCATATCCTTGTCACACAACTCATTGTCTCTAAAATTTCTGTCTAGTTGGATTCCCCCATTTCAATTAAGTTATTTGGGTATAGCATCTTGCAAGTTAGGTCCGAGTTTTCCTAGTTGGCTCCAGACTCAAAATTCCTTAATCCAAGTAGATATATCTGATAATGGAATAAATGATTTTGTGCCAGAATGGTTTTGGAACAAGTTGCAAATTATGTACGAGTTGAATATGTCTCACAATAATCTCATTGATTCAATTCCTGACATGAAATTACAGCTTCCTTTAAAACCATCTATAAATTTAAATTCAAATAATTTTGAGGGAAAAGTGCCATCGTTTTTTCTACAAGCTTCCGAGCTCTTACTCTCTGCAAATAAGTTTTCAGATTTCTCATGTGGAAACGTCACAGCTGCATTGGCGACTTTAGATTTATCAGATAATCAAATAAAGGGGCAACTTCCAGATTGTTGGATATCGGTTGACCAATTATTGTTTCTTGATTTAAGCAACAATGAATTGTCAGGGAACATTCCTATCTCCATGGGCTCCCTCGTCAAATTGGAAGCTTTAGTTTTACGAAATAATAGTTTAATCGGTGAATTGCCTTCCTCGCTGAAGAATTGCATCCATTTAATTATGTTGGATGTGAGTGAGAATATGTTGTCTGGACCAATACCATCATGGATTGGAGAAAGCATGCAACAATTACAAATCTTGATCATGCGAGAGAATCACTTATCTGGAAATCTTCCCCTTCATCTATGCTATTTAAAGCGTATTCAATTATTGAATCTTTCTAAGAATAAATTGTCAAAAGGAATTCCAGCTTGCTTCAATAATTTTACTGCATTTTCTGAAAAGAGCATCAACAGAACTGAAGCAGAACGTCGTGTTCATTGGTATAACGGAACCTACTATGAAATTTATAATTTTTTTGGTGGCAATGATTATAACTTTCATATAACGTGGATGTGGAAAGGCGTTGAACGCAGCTTCACACGTCCTGAATTGTTTCTTCAGAGCATTGATCTCTCATGTAACAATTTAATAGGTGAAATGCCGAAAGAGATTACATACATGCTCGGTGTAGTTTCTTTGAATTTATCAAAAAACAATTTGACTGGAGAAATTCCTTTTGAGATAGGAAACCTAAGTTCGCTTGAATCGCTTGACTTGTCAAGAAATAAATTCTATGGGAGAATTCCTTCGTCTCTTTCCCAAATGGATATTCTCCAAAAATTAGACTTGTCACACAATTCTCTTTCGGGAAGAATCCCATTGGGAAGACACATGGATACATTTGATGCCTCTTGTTTTGAAGGAAATACTGATCTTTGTGGGAAACCACTTGAAAAAAGTTGTCATGAAGATGAGACAGTAATAAAGTCTAAAGGAGGAGACGTCTGATGAAGATGATAATTCGGTTTTCTATGGAGCATTATACATGAGCTTGGGACTAGGATTCTTCACAGGTTTTTGGGGGTTATTAGGGTCATTACTACTTTTGCAACCATGGAGAATTGCTTACTTGACTTTATTGAATAGACTGATACACTATTTACTTGAAATGGTTGTATTGAATATAGCATAGTGACAAAGATGACTCGGACTAATAGGTACATAATTCTACTAACTTCTTTCTTTGAATTTTATAATACTTATTTCTCTCTTCAGTTAAGTAAATCAGTAACTATGTTTATATTGAAATTCAGAATGCCTTTCTAAAAACAAATGTACATATTAGCTTGGCATGAACGTAATTGTTATAAAGTTTAATTATTTTAATTATTTATCCTTGCTAATAATACCACCAAAATAGTACTTTAATTGTATGTCTCTCTCGGCTACATAGATGTTTTCATCAATGTTGTTAAACATTGATTATATCATATGCTCTTATTCTGGCTTTACTAATGGGATTTTCTTTTTCCATAAATGATATCTTTGGTTGGTGTAAAGAAATTATTGATAGTTCGATCTGTTTTGAGATATTTTCTTGTTTTCAAATGACCATTTTCAAAGTTTACAAAATGTAGTGTAATGGGTTCAAATAATTTACTTTACCACTAAATTCAGGTCTCCGAATTATTTTCCATCATTAATGTTTGTTGTACAAATTTTAGCACAAAATTTGCAATTTATAGCTATTTGCTTCATTTAGTATATCACTAATACTTGTTTCCAAAAAAAGTTCCATCATTTTACTAACGTCTGTCATAAATTTTGGCACAAAATTTGCAGTTTAGTGATTTGCTTCAAGACTCCATTCTGAGATTAAGGCATTACAGGTTGTTGGCAGTGTAAGATTATTAGTTGAAGTTTCATCAAGCTTTAATGATTTGATAGTGTGTAATTAGGTAATCTAACTTGTAATTTTAATTTTAAGTCAACAATGTGAGAATTCCTAATAATGTGAATCTTTTACATTCCATCTTCAAAACTGATGATTGTTAGTGGCTTGTCACATTTAGTTATAGCCAATCGAAATTTGTATTTGTAAGAACAAATGTGAGATATCCCAATAAGTTGTACTTCAGCATATGTTGAATCTCATCTTAATTAATCACCTTTTTAAGGATGATGATGAATTTTATTATTGAAAATGCGGTCATTTAGTTTCAATAAAATAGATTGAATGTAAAATTCAGATTCATTTTAATTTGACTAGATTAATTTGGATTGTTTTTCAATTCAATATAAATTAAATTTACTTTGATAATTTGATTAATTATAATCAATCTAATGAATTTTGATATGGGATCCATCTAATTATGTTTGACACCACTCCCTCTTTATCCAGTCATGCACTTTATTTGAGTTTGGCCCTAATATCATTTACTCCAAAAGGAGAAGAATGGTCTTTTTGAAATAGTTTTATTTTTCCACATTATGTGATTATTTGTGTGGTTAATATTCTTAGCCATGGAATAGAAATTAGGAGGTGTTAAGAGAGATCAAATATTCTATGTTAGACAATCAAATATTGTGTTAGTTATATTTTATATATTATTATGTTTTGTGTAAATTTACAGATAGGTAACTTTTTTAATAGATGAGAAATTATAAAATTCTTTTATATATATATATATATATATATATATATATATATATATATATTACACTATTTTTTAAAATAACATATCAAAATTATTCTTTAAACCTTTTTTAATTGGAGATACTAATTATCTAAGTCAATACAAACTAATACAAGGCATCTCCTTGTTCACGCATATGATATATTAATTTTTTTCCAATGCAAATATCATAAAAATATGTTTCGAACTTTATACGAAAAGTGTCCTAATAATAAATAAATTATGAAGCTAATCTTACATGTTTATTGTCACTGAAGAAATTTACCTATGTATATATCTATGAATACTTCTATTATACATAATTTGTTGTAAATTATGTACATTATACACGTATAGTTGACTAAAGAGAAAAACAGATATATAGATCAGATTAAACAATTTTGCATATAGTTATTTCTAAAGATAAAATTTCAAAAACCTTCAAATTATAGATGCTTAATGTAAACAAAGAAAAATAAAATTGTATTAGCTATTATATTATTGAATATTGTGAAAATTATATATGAGATTAATCTCTCTTGTGTTGTATATACACATAGGGTATTCTATTTATAATAAAAGAAATATGGGTTAAGTTTAAAATACAAATAAGAAATAATAACAAACTAACTAAATATAAAATATAAAGAAAAGATAAAGATAATATATCTAAGACTCTGTCTCGAGCGGGTACATACAAATCGTATAAGTACAAAGTTTGTTACTATAATATAATCAACAAAGACTTAGTGAAGATATCTGTTTCTACATTCAAATGACACAAAATTGTTAATAATTTGCGAAGACGACATAGAAAACAAAATATCAACCCAAAAGACTCTCCCTGACATTGCTTCATATAAATCTAGGAAAAAAACGTATGGATGAGTGAAACGTAATAGTGACAAAGGGAGATGAGAAGAGACAGCAACGTAAGAAGTCATTGATGAACAGGAAATAGATACCTTAAAAATCCAATATTCTTCGATCAAGGCACTAGAAAGAAAAAAAAAAGCAATCCTGACACTCTGACAGGAGACGAGACGTGTGACCATGCACGACGAACTTTAAAGAGCGACACTCTAAATCGTTGCCTACAAGAAGACGAGATGCACCACCAGGCACGACGAAAAATGAAGCATTTCTACAACTTCAAATAGCATTGAGAACGTGTAGGAACTCCGATGTTGATGGCACGATGGTCGCCTAGCTTAAACGACTAAAATCGTGTCATCGTTAATCAAAATTGATACTCTGGTATTGACAGCGGTAGATGACGCTGCCGCCAACAATGGTAGACGCTGCCGCCAACCGTGGTATACGGTGCCACCACCCATAGTAGTAAATGTAGTGGCAGAGACAATAAGTATTTTTTCTAAAAAAGAGCCTTAAAATTTAAATACCACATTGAATGTAATAAAAACTACCTATATGATTAATCTCTTTTCATTTAAATATATACATAAAATATTATATTTGTAATAAAAATATATATAAATTAAACTCAAAATACAAATTAAAAATAATAACAAACAAATGCAAAATCAAAATAAAATAAAAATAATATATCTAACCCATAAACTTAATCGTGTTAAACTCCAACAATAATATTAAATTTTAAAGTCCATTTTAGCCTACCAAATCAAATTGACCATATATTAAATATGCTTTGTTATAATCAGTGTATCGCTGTTTCTCACAAATTGAATATTTTATGATAGTTTTTAAATGTTTGACTTGATGCATTGATTACAATCAAACATATTTGACGCCACTCGTGCTTTGAAATAATATACACATCATTTGAAATAAGTGTAGTTTTCATTATCTCCGTTTTTTTTTACTTTGAAAAGAAAATTAGAAAAATGAGAAAAAAATAACATCTGTGTCAACATTCACTAAATATGATATGCTATTTTGTGTTTTATATATATATATATATATATATATATATATATATATATATATCGCTGCCTATCAACATAAATTAAATCAATGAATGAATTGATATATACTCTTAAAATTAAATTAAGTCGAGTTTTGTTTAGTTCTTAGCTGTTTTAAATAGATATTTTCATTCACCAAAAAATAAATTATTATTTCACATATTTTTCATGAAGTAAATAAATTAAGATAACCAACTATGAAGTAAATAAATATTGTTTAGTTCTTATTATTGTATTTATCTGTAGTTCGATTTTAAGTAGAATCTATTTACTTATTTATCATAGTGAGATCAACTTAGGCAATCAATAATTAAATGTCTTAGGACCAATTTCATTTTCTTCCTTTGTTTAACATGCTTATTTTTTGGACTAGTTTCATTTTCTTCTCTCCAAATATCCAAATGTATATGTTTCTTAGTTTTTCTTATCCGATTAAACGGATGGATTGATTAGTATACTTAATTTCAAATATCGAAATGTATATGTTTCTTAGTTTTTTTTATCCGATTAAACGGATGGATTGATTAGAATACTTAATTCTTTATTTGGACAAATTTCATTTTATTTTTTTATATACCTAATGAGATTAATTTTTCTAACCTATAAAATGGAATCCAATAGGACAAGTATAACTTAGGAGTTTTCGACTAGTTTCATTTCTCTTTCTTCCAAGTGTAGTGTGGAAGAAGACGAGTTGGCGTTAGTGGTAGATGAGTTTTTTTTTTTCTTTTTTCTAACTCATAATTTGTACTTCAATTTTAATTCCAATGTATGTACTTCATATATTTTGATATAAATATAAATTTAATATTATATTTAACTAGCAATTTGATGATCCATCTGCTTGTTTTATTTATTTAAAAAGAATTTCAACAAACATATATAAATAAATACATTAAATGTAAATAATTGTAGTTGAAAAAATATACGAATGCTTAGTAATAAATGAGTATGAAAATTAATTTTAATAGTTTCGAAATCTATCATATTTCTATAACATTAAAAAAATATTAAACATCTTAAATTGCTCTATTCTTTTATATATTTTGGTCTTCTTATTTATCGATTAAATTAATTTTAATTATTATTTTGGTTCTCATAATGATAATTATTAAGTTTCATCAATTAATTGTTTTTTAAATAATTATCATATAACAAATTTTATAAATTTTCATTTCAAATATTTTAATTTCTTATTATATTTCTCTTAATCCAAACAATCTCCCTCTTCTTCTTTAAATCTATCCAAATTCACTCCTCCAAATTCATTAGTCTTGAAAAACAAACCCTGGTCTTTTTGGACCATATTCGTTTTCTTCTTTTCAAATTTCTATAACGCTTAGTTTTTCTATCCCATAAAATGGATTGATTAGGACAGCATAAGTCTTTGCACCAATTTCATTTTCTTCTTTTCATGTATCTATCGTGTTTAATTTTTTTTATCCGATAAAATCGGCTCGAATATGTTAAGTATGACATAAAAGTTTTAGACCACTTTTTTTCTTTTTTCCTTTTTTTTTGAGTGTATTTAATTTTAATGGGGTGGGCTAGTACAACCATAAGTTTTTTCATATAATTATAGAATTACATTTTTTTACATCTATGAATTAGTCTATCACATCTCCTATCATAACTTAATAAGTTAATTTATCACTCCAAAACTTATAAATGCAGAATCTATTCACTGACTTTATCAACAAAAAATAGTAATTTATTACTTAGTTTCTTAAAAGAGACTGAAAATGGATTTAATTACGACCAACGGAGTTTAAAAAGTATAAGTAGTAACAAATAAGATCGAATATCGTTTATTAAGACACTCACGTAAACTAAATAATCAGTAACTAATCTAGACTAAATAATAGTTCCATAATTTGAGATTATGTATAGTAAAGTAAATTGATGAATAAATGTAAGGATAAACTTCAGAAGTTAAAGTCACTTAAAAAAATGGAAAAGGTTATAAAATGTATGGATTTGTATTGTTGAGGTTAAACTTCAAAAGTTCAAGTCACTTAAAAAATGGAAAAGGTTATAAAATGTATGGATTTGTATTGTTGAGGTTAGATTTCACTGACTTCACTCTCAAACATATTAAAACTCACATCTCTATTAATATACTAATGTCAACCCTCAAGTCTAATTAAAACATAATCCCTTAGTAGAATGAGTCTAGGTTTCTTTATTAAGAGTCAATCCCTTAAACCTTTAATAAACAAATCTATTTTATCAACTTTATTATGTATATATTCCAAGCCTAGGTTTCAAAAGATATTTATCTAATGAGCCAAGCACCAAGCTATGAGTGGCAACCATGGAGAATTGCTTACTTGACTTTGTTGAATAGCCTGATACACTATTTACTTGAAATGGTTGTATTGAATATAGCATAGTGCCAAAGATGACTCGGACCAATAGGTACATAATTCTACTAACTTCTTTCTTTGAATTTTATAATACTTATTTCTCTCTTCAGTTAAGTAAATGAGTAACTATGTTTATATTGAAATTCGGAATGAATGTAATTGTTATAGAGTTTAATTATTTTAATTATTTATCCTTGCTAATTAATAATAGCACCAAAAAAGTACTTTCATTAATTGTATGTCTCTCGGCTACGTAGATATTTTCATCAATTTTGTTAAACATTGATTTTCCTATGCTCTTATTCTGGCTTTACTAATGGGAGTTTCCTTTTCCATAAATGATATATCTTTGGTTGGTATAAAGAAATTATTGATAGTTCGATCTGTTTTGAGAAGTTTTCTTGTTTTCAAATGAAGTATGCTTAGACCATTTTCAAAGTTCTTATATGTTGCCTTATGTAGTCTAATGGGTTCAAATAATTTACTTTACCACTAAAATTTGGTCTCCGAATTTTTCCCCATCATTAATGTTTGTTGTACAAATTTTAGCACAAAATTTACAATTTATAGCAATTTGCTTCATTTACTATATCACTAATACGTGTTTCCAAACAAAGTTCCATCATTTTAGTAACGTTTGTCATAAATTTTGGCACAAAATTTGCAGTTTAGTGATTTGCTATAAGACTCCATTTGATAAGTGTGAAAAAGAGTTATTTTTAACTTATAAATCAACTCAATCTGGTAATTATTCATGTTGTTACTCAATGAAAGTTGTAATAGGAAGTAGATGTTATGTAAAACATTGTAAGGAAAGATTGTATTATTTGGACTCTTGTCAGCCAATTCTCGCAAAGCGCAAGCCCTAACTTGCACAATCAAAAGGAGGACATTCGCACAGCGCACCAATACCTGTGCGCTGAGCGAATACCATCAGTTGAAGTGCAGCAGTTAAGAAAATTTGCACAACGCATAAAGACATGTGCGCTGAGCGAATTAATGAAGTTAAGTGGCTTAAAAAGACGTGACAGAAGGACATAAACTATCTTCTGACACACAAACAGAGCACGAAAAAGACTAGAGAACTTGAGGAGACGCTCAGGAGACACTTCAAGACATCAATACTTCACTTTCTGCAATAAATTGCGGTAAAGAGTACGTTTTAGATGTCTAGGAGAGACTAGTTTTTCTGTCCATTGGAATTGGTTGTATGCCAATACATTAATGTTCAGGATGTTTGAATAAATAACGTATTTTGTTCACGATGTTACTGTAATGTTAGTCACAGACCAATTCCAGTGATATTTATTCCAATTTTACAATTTTGAATTTTTACATTATTAATTTGATGCTATTTTTCAAAGTTGAAATCAAATGTTGTTATCAATAATTGATTTTGATAAATAATCTTGAAAGAATAACGTGACTCAAATTCCCTTGGGAGAACGATATTTTACTTATTCACTGTATTACTTGTAACGATTTGGTATACTTACAAAAAAGTTATCGAGTTTTTATTCTAAGATGAAGCTTTAATGATTTGATAGTGTGTAATTAGATAATCTATTTTGTAATTTTAATTTTAAGTCAACAATGTGAGAATTCCTAATAATGTGAATCTTTTACATTCCATCTTGAAAACTGATGATGATTGTTAGTGGCTTGTCACATTTAGTTATAGCCAATCGAAATTTGTATTTGTAAGAAAAAAATGTGAGATATCCCAATAAGTTGTACTTCAGCATATATTGAATCTCATCTTAATCACCTTTTTAAGGATGATCATGAATTTGATTATTGAAAATGCGGTCATTTAGATTCAATAAAATAGATTGAATATAAAATTCAGATTCATTTTAATTTCACTCTAGATTAATTTGGATTGTTTTTCAATTCAATATAAATTAAATTTACTTTGATAATTTGATTAATTATGATCAATAATGAATTTTGATATGGGATCCATCTAATTATGTTTGACAAGTCCACTTCCTCTTTATCCAGCCATGCACTTTATTTGAGTTTGGCCCTAGTATCATTTACTCCAAAAGCAGAAGAATGGTCTTTTTGAAATACTTTTATTTTTCCACATTATGTGATTATTTGTGTGGTTAATATTCTTAGCCATGAATAGAAATTAGGAGATACTAATTATATAAGTCAATACAACTAATACAAGCATCTACTCGTTCACATATGATATAGATTTTTTTTTCCAATGCAAATATCATTAAAATATGTTTCAAACTTTATTCCAAAAGTGTCCTAATAATCACTAGTGCAGAACGGGCTATAGACGTCCGTTCTGTGGGCCTTTTGACGTCCGACCTCCAACAGACGTCTATGCGGACGACGTCTATGTAGACGTCCGTTGTGGCAGGCCGGACGTTTATATAAACGTCCGTTGTGTCAGGCCGGACGTTTATATAAACGTCCGCTATGTCAAGCCGGACGTTTATATAGACGTCCGTTGTGTCAGGCCGGACGTCTATATAGACGTCCATATAGACGTCCGGCGTCTCGACCCTTGACGTCTACTTGGCTGTATTGTTAGTGGTAGGGGCTGGGGGGTTGGACGTCCGTTTGTGTACTGCCGGAACGGCCTAAGAATGTAGCCCAAAAACAGTCAAAGGGAGGGAAATCGAGGAGGGAACGACATAAAACGTAGCCCAAAAACAGTCAAAGAATCCGCCCAAGAACACGCAAGAGACTGCAAAAAAACCCGAAAACGATTTTTAATCGGTTCAAATCAAAGGTATTTCACCACAGAGCAATGTAATCGGATTGAAAGTTAATTTAAACGGTCCAAAAAAGAGAAAACGCACCTAGAAAATCAATGGAGCAGACAGCGTTCGCGGGGGAAGACGAGCGTAACTGCTCGCGGGTTCGCGTTTACAATATTAATACTGTTATAGACGTCCGCGCCCTCCCAGGACGGACGTTCAAGTGGCTGACATGGGGAGTTGAAACGTTCAGTGTTCAGCCTAGTGAACGTCGCCCCCCTCCCACGGACGTCTATAATATTATAAACGTCCTCGCCCTCCCAGGACGGACGTTCAAGTGGCTGACACATGGGGAGTTGAAACGTTCAGTTTTCAGCCTAGTGAACGTCCGCCCCCCTCCCACGGATGTCTATAATATTATAAACGTCTGCGCCCTCCTAGGACGGACGTTCAAGTGGCTGACACATGGGGAGTTGAAACGTTCAGTGTTCAGCCTAGTGAACGTCCGCCCCCCTCCTACGGACGTCTATAATACTATAAACGTCCGTCTCGCCCCAGGACGAACGTTCAAGTGGCTGACATGGGGAGTTGAAACGTTCAGTGTTCAGCCTAGTAGACGTCCGTCCCCCTCACATGGACGTTCATAATATTATAAACGTCCGTCTCGCCCCAGGACAGACGTTTTAAGGGCTGACAATGGGGACTGAAACGTTCACTTGTTCAGCCTACTAGACGTCCGTCCCCCCAGACAGACGTTCATAATATTATAAACGTCCGTCTCGCCCCAGGACGGACGTTCTAGGGGCTGGCCATGGGGACTGAAACGTTCACTTGTTCAGCCTACTAGACGTCCGTCCCCCCAGACAGACGTTCATAATATTATAAACGTACGTTTAAGGGCTGACATGGGGAGCCTAGTAGACGTCCGTCCCCCTCCCACGGACGTCTATAATATTATAAACGTCCAGCTCGACCAAGGACGGACGTCTCGGGTTTAACTTATTTACGAATATGTCACCGGTCAATTATATACGTTGGGGCTTTTGTAGACGGACGTATATGGGGGGATGTTAAAAGCCAATTCTGCACTAGTGAATAAATGAATTATGAAGTTAATCTTACATGTTTATTGTCACTAAAAAAGGTTACCTTTGTATATATCGATGAATACTTCTATTATTCATAATTTGTTGTAAATTATGTATATAGATAAGATTAAACAATTTTGCATATAATTATTTCTAAAGATCAAATCTCAAAAACCTTCAAACTATAGATGCTTAATGTAAACGTAGAAAAATAAAATTGTATTAGCTATTCTTATTGAATATAGTGAAAATTATGTATGAGATTAATCTTTCTTCTGTTGTATATACACATAGGGTATTCTATTTATAATAAAATAAATATGGGTTAAGTCCAAAATACAAATAAGAAATAATAACAAACTAACTAAGATAAAATATAAAAGATAATATATCTAACACTCCGTCTTAAGTAGGTGCATACAAATCGTACGTACAAAGCTTGTTACTATAATATAATTAACATAGACTTAGTGAAAATATTTGTTTCTGCACTCAAATCACACTAAATTATTAATGATTTGCGAATACGACATAGAAGACCAAATACCAAACCAAAAGACTCCCCCTAACCATAAATCTAGGAGGTTACTTCATATAAATCTAGGAAACAAAGTATATATGGATGTGTGAAACGCAATAGTGACAAAGGGAGATTAGAAGAGACAACAACAAAAGATGTCATTGATGAACAGGAAAGAAAAACCTAAAAAATCCCAAATGCTCTAAATAGCTACCTAACAAGAGACGAGACGTGCGACCATGCACGACGAACTTGAAAGAGCGATGCCTAATAGGAGACAAAATACACCATCGAGCACTACGAAAAAATGGAGCATATCCACAACTTCAAATGGTACTGAGAGCGCATATGAGCTCCGATGTTGATGGCACGATGGTCGCCTGGCCTAAACGATTAAAATTGTGTCATTATCGGTCAAAACTAAAACTCTAGTATTGATAACGATAGATGACAGAGCCGCCAACAGTAATAGACGACACCACCACCAACAGTAACAAATGTAGTGACAAAGACAACAAATATTTTTTTTAAAAGAGCCTTAAATTCTAAATACCATATTAAATGTAATAAAAATTACGTAGATGATTAATCTCTCTTTATTTAAATATATACATAAAACTTCATATTTATAATAAAAAAATATAAATTAAATCTAAAATCTAAATAAAAAATAATAACAAACAAATAAAAAATAAAATAAAAATAAAAATAATATAACACATGTAAACTTACTCATATGTTAAACTCCAACGATAATATTAAATTTTAAAGTTCATTTTAGCCGATCAAATCAAATCACCATATATAAACTTACTCATATGTTCCAACGATAATATTAAATTTTAAAGTTCATTTTCGCCGATCAAATCAAATCACCATATATTAAATATGCTTTGTTATAATCAGTGTATGGCTGATTCTCACAATTGAATATTTTCTGATAGTTTTTAAAATGTTTGACTTGATGCATTGATTACAATCAATCATATTTGACACCACTCGTGCTTTGAAATAATATACACATCATTTGAAATAAGTGTAGCTTTCATTATCTCCGTTGTTTTTTACCTTGAAAAGAAAATTAGAAAAATGAGAATAAAACAAACATCTATGTCAACATTCAATAAATATGAAATGCTTTTGTTTCTATCTATCTATCTATCTATCTATCTATCTATCTATCTATCTATATATATATATATATATATATATATATATATATATATATATATATATATCGCTGCCGATTAACATAAATTAAATCAATGAATGAATTGATATATACTCTTAAAATTAAATTCAGTCGAGTTTTATTTAATTCTTAGCTGTTTTAAATAGACATTTTCATTCACCAAAAAATAAATTATTATTTCACATATTTTTCATGAAGTAAATAAATTAAGATAACCAACTATAAAAGATGCATAAGTATATATTAAAAAGAAAAATATTATTTAATGATGCTCTGACAAAATACTAAATGTGTCATATTTACCCGTATGAGAAATTAGAATCCAAAGTTTAGAGATTGAGACTCTTGTTCTTATTATGGTATTTATCTGTATTTCGTTTTTAATTGGAATTTATTTATTTATTTATCATAGTAAGATCAAATTAGGCCATCAATAAGTAAAGGTCTTAGGACCAATTTCATTTTATTCCTTTGTTTAACATGTTTATTTTATTTTCTTCAACTACAAATTAATGCTTAAGCTCTTTTTGGACTAGTTTCATTTTCTTCTGTCCAAATATCCAAATGTATATGTTTCTTAGTTTTTTTTTATCCGATTAAACGGATGGATTGATTAGTATACTTAATTATTTACTTAGACAAATTTCATTTTCTTCTTTTCATATATACCTAATGTGATTAATTTTTCTAACCTATAAAATGGAGTCCAATAGGACAAGTATAACTTACGAGTTTTCGACTAGTTTCATTTCTCTTTCTTCCAAGTGTAGTGTGGAAGAAGACGAGTTGGCGTTAGTGGTAGATGAGTTTTTTTTTTTTCTTTTTTCTAACTCATAATTTGTACTTCAATTTTAATTCCAATGTATCTACTTCATATATTTTGATATAAATATAAATTTAATATTATATTTAACTAGCAATTTGATGATCCATCTTCTTGTTTTATTTATTTAAAAAGAATTTCAACAGACATATATAAATAAATACATTAAATGTGAATAATTGTAGTTGAAAAATATATATGAATGCTTAATAATAAATGAGTATGAAAATTAATTTTAATAGTTTCGGAATCTATGTTACATGTTGAGACCAATTCATGATATGTCCATTCCATATTTCTATAACATATAAAATAATATTAAACATCTGAAAGTAGAATTGTTCTATTCTTTTATATATTTTGGTCTTCTTATTTACGGATTAAATTAATTTTAATTATTATTTTGGTTCCCGAAATGATAATTTTAAAATTTATCAATTAAAATATTTTTTTAAAAAAATTATCATATAAATATTTTTTATAAATTTTATTTTTCAAATATTTTAATTTCTTATTATATTTCTCTTAATCCAAACAATCTCTCTTCTTTAAATCTATCCAAATTCATTAATCTTGAAAAATAAAACCTGGTCTTTGGACCAATTTCATTTGGTTTGATTTTTTTTCACATATGAAATGCATTAAGACATATACAATAATTAATGCTTACGGTCTTTTTGGACCATACTCGTTTTCTTCTTTTCAAATGTCCATAACGCTTAGTTTTTCTATCCCATATAAAATGGATTGATTAGGACAGTTAGTAGCATAAGTCTTTGGACCAATTTCGTTTTCTTTTTGGAGTGTTGCTCCCTCCATCACCACATACTTCTTCCTGGACCTTTTCATCTCTTTTTTGCCCTTTATTAATATTTAATTTTTATTTTTATTTTTTTACTAAAATTGTAACGGAAGTGGATAAACGGATGTCGACCATGGATATTCACATCCATTTAAGAAGTAAACGTATATCGACATCCGCTCAACGTTTTCAATAAGAGTCCCAACATGAACAAAACCTTCCTTCTACCTCAACTAACAGAAAGATAGGTCCAGGTTCGAAACTAAAAGCTTCTTAGTTGGTCGTGTTGCTCCTCTGATTGACCGTGTTCGAAACCAAGCAACATGGCGAATGGTATATGAGCTTGACGACCTCGAGCAGTGTGGTCTCTTCAACCGCTGCGAAATTGCCAAGATTGTGAAGCAGCGGCGAAAATTTGAGTACAGGCTGAAGCATTCGTGTCCTCTAAAGTAGGATTTCTTGGCCTATATTGAGTATGAGACTCAACTTGACGCTCTCTACAAGCTACGCAAGAAGTCTGTAGCACGATAATTTAGAAATCAAGGTAACAAGAAGCTGAAGAAGTCTAAGTCGAATGTCACCGGCTTGCTTAAGATTATGGAGATTTACGAGCTCGCTTTGAAGCGCTACAAGGGTGACATGGATCACTGGTTTCGCTATCTCTAGTTTTGTAGGATCAGAGAATACCGGGCATGATCTCTAGAGCACTCATGAATATCGGACACGCGCATGGCCTATTAAGCGCAACACAACGATAACAACAAGGATTGTGGGGGTGTATTGTGATTGATAAACCTCTAACACACGTCAAGTGTCTTTGGTTCATATAGCTTGCTATACCAACTACACTGTGTGTTAAGTATTTCAATCTAAGACTGGTTCATATAGCTTGCTATACCAGGTCTGATGCATTATATCCTATGAGACCCAGAATAAAAGTTTCTTATCTTTTTCTTTTGCAATAAGTAGGGGATTGTTGTAATAATGTTAGATTATTGCAAAAGAAAAACGTTGGATTGCAACGTTCAAAACTTTAATTGCCAATAACGTTTAAATTCATTTTATTAAGTGCCTCAACGGTAAAATATTTAATGACTTTTATTGTCTTTTATTGATTTTATTCTTTCCTAACTCTATAAATAGAGAGCTTTTCCCCCATTCCAAAAACATCCCAAGTCAGTCTTCTCTCCTTTTCTTTTCTTCTTTTCCTCTTCTAAAATTATTCTGGGTTTATTTTATACTCTTTTTTGAGATCCTTGCTAGTTTTGAGATCCTCAGAAATTCTAAGAAGTTCCTGTTGTATCCTGGAGGACTTGCGCAATACACCGCGGATAAGTCCTTAAGGACAGTGACTCTACACGCCTCAGAAAATATTGCTCGTGATTTTGTCAGCATTTTTTTACAACAATCTTAAGGACTTATACATATGTATATAGATACAACCGATTGAAATTTTATTCCTTTGATTTCTGATCCGGTTACTATCCAAAACTAAAAAGGTTAGGGAACTATCTTGGTTTGCAATGGTTATCTTAAATTATGAGATTGTATGGTTGTCTTGCTTTGTAATTTCTTTGTGTGTGATGTCTCGGTGAAGTACTGAATGTATATGCCTTCTTGGATAAAAGTGAAATAAGGGGTATATGTATTGGATAAAAGTGAAATAAGGTAGGGGTGTGTGTGTGTGTGTGTGTGTGTGTGTGTGTGTGTGTGTGTGTGTGTGTGTGTGTGTGTGTGTGTGTGTGTGTGTGTGTGTGTGTGTGTGTGTGTGTGTGTGTGTGTGTGTGTGTGTGGATCTCTGGTTTGGATGCTGATATTAAATGAAATAATTATGTTTTGGTAAATTGGGAAGACTAAAGTTAATTTTTTTTCTCATAATAATGATTAATGAAATGGTTGAATATTTTTGTTTGTATTCAAGTTTTGTGAGTATAGAAATTAAACAAGAATGTGATGGTAATATTGAATTGTTCTATCAAAAATAGTAATATGAAGAATGTCGGGATAATATTTTTGGAATTGTTGTTTCGGCTATAATTTGAGGCACAATTATTTTACTGGTCAACTTTATTTTTTTTTCGTGAAGTGTGATGTTAGCTTTGCCTTCAACATATTGGTTTAGTTTAGTTTGAATAAGCAATTTTATGGTACTGTGAACATATCTTCATACATATATATTATGATTTGGTGCATAAAAATTTGGATTAAATATTGTGGGACCATGATGGGTTCATTTGTTATAATGTTAAGTTTGTAGAAATTTTTCAAAGATTGGCACATGGTATTGAATGGAAAGCTAACGTACGGTTTAGTGCTTTTGGCATATATTATTTTGATTTAAGGTGGTGCATTTTTTTGTATAAATGCAGTGGCAGTTTTGTTTTAAAAATAGAATAAGTGTTGATAATTTTACTTAATTACTCAAAGAAATAAAATTGGTTTTTTCACCTAATGATATTGATAGTATTCTAAATTTGAAAATGGTGATTTTCATTATATGTTTGTGTGTGGATGACATGATTTTCGTACACGTAATGAGATTGTCGCTAGAAACTAAATTGTTTCTAGGATCAAAATTTGAAATGAAACACATGGGTGAAGCCAATGTGATTTTAGGTATTAGAATCACAAGGAAGGGAGATAGTATATTACTATCCCAAGAACAATATATTGAGAAACTTCTTAAGAAGTTTAGGTTTTATGACCTCACTAGTGAACACCCCTTATGATGCTAATTCTAAATTAATGAAATATATAGGAGAATTATTATCTCAGCCTCAGTATGCCCAGATAATTGGGAGTTTACTGCACTTGATGAACTTTTGTTATGCAGTAGGTAGACTGAGTAGGTACACTCAATGTCCAAATCAAGAACATTGGGATGCACTTTCCAGGCTTATGAGATACTTAAAAGGTTCAATGGATTATGCCATTGAATATAGTGGATTTCCCACTGTACTAGAAGGGTACAATGATGCTAACTGGATATCTGATTCAGATGAGACAAAATCCACTAGTGGTTATGTATTCACACTTGGGGTGGTGCGATTACATGGAGATAAGCCAGACAAACAATTATTGAAAGATCAACAATGAAATATGAGTTTGTTGCTCTTGAGATGGCTGATAGTGAGACTGTGTGGTTGACAAACTTCTTAGCGAACATTCCACTAGGAATGAAACCAACCCCATCGGTATCAATACATTGTGATTGCCAATCGACAATAGCTGTAGCTAAAAACAAAAATTACAATGGAAAGAATAGAGACACAATTTGGTGAAGTAGCTGCTAAAGAGTGAAACTCTTTCCATTGACTATGTGAAGTCAAAACGAAATCTAGTAGATCCTCTGACAAAACCCTAGGAAGACAAATGATATTAGAAACATCGAGGGGAATGGGACTTAAGCCACTGGCAAACAAACAAGTGATGGTAACCCAACCTTTGTGATTGGAGATCCCATGAATAAGGTTCATATGGGTAAAAACAAGTCATTTGTTAGTTCTGATAGCACTAAATTGATTTTAATCAATTATGTCCCTTCCTATGGTGTGTGTGAAAGTGCTAGAGACTGCAATATTGAGAGGTTAAACTTTGTCGTTAAAATTCTATGTGGTGAAAGAATTTTAGCTTAAACAAAGTTTTTAATGATTTTTCATATCCCTTACGGGTGGTGTATGATTTGCAACATACACTTGATGAAATCACCTATATGAGTGTCGAGTGGGGCCGCTTGTATGAGATCTTAGCATGATCTCTAAAGCACTCATGAATACCCGGCACGCGCAAGTGTCTTTGGTTCATATAGCTTGCTATACCAACTACACTGTGTGTTAAGTATTTCAATCTAAGACTGGTTCATATAGCTTGCTATACCAGGTCTGATGCATTACATCCTGTGAGACCCAGAATAAAAGTTTCTTATCTTTTTCTTTTGCAATAAGTAGGGGATTGTTGTAATAATGTTAGATTATTGCAAAAGAAAAACGTTGGATTGCAACGTTCAAAACTTTAAAAGCCAATAACGTTTAAATTCATTTTATTAAGTGCCCCAACGGTAAAATATTTAATGACTTTTATTGAGCTTTTCCCCCATTCCAAAAACATCCCAAGTCAGTCTTCTCTCCTTTTCTTTTCTTCTTTTCCTCTTCTAAAATTATTCTTGCGCAATACACCGCGGATAAGTCCTTAAGGACAGTGACTCTACACGCCTCAGGAAATACTGCTCGTGATTTTGTCAGCATTTTTTTTTACAACAGGTTTTCAAGCTCAGCATTGTAATGCCTGCATTATTCGTTGTACTGGATAAGTGCTTGCATTTGTTGTTGGAGGGTTGTCACTGGGTTGGATTCCATTGTGTAGGAGTGTTGGGCTTGGCTTCGAGGTGGGGAAACATTTTACAAGGCTCCACGGTGGGCGCCAGATGTTCTTATCGTATTTTAGTAATTGTGTTTCTAAATTATTTTTTTTCTTTTGTTTTCATTTACTTTGTGTCACAATTTGAATGGTTTCATTCTTTTTCCTTTTCTGGTAAAGTGTTTAATTTGCTAATAGTAAAATAGATTTGAATGGTAGAATCCTGAAGTTCTTTGGACCAATTTTGTTTTCTATCCCATAAAATAGATTCAAATATAACAATTAATGGTTGAAGGAATTTCTGGGCTTGTCTCATTTTCATCTTTTGAAAATGTCTAGCATGCTTACTTTTTTCTAACACTTTAAATGGATTTATATACACCAATTAATCGTTTAAGGTCTTTTTTTGACTAGTTCAATGTTTTCTCTTTTCATTTGCGTTATTGGTGAACCAACAAAAAGAAAGTAAGAACAATCAACAACTTGTTTTTCCACAAGACAAGTTTTATTTTTCCTTTGCATTATTGGTGAACTAATTTTCTAACTCCTTGGGCCTGATCGTAAGAGTTTATTGAAATAATTTTAATTTTCCTCATTATGTGATTATTCGTGTGGTTAATTCAATCATCTTCCTCGTTCCGGAGAAAACCAAATTAAAAGAAAAAATTAGGCATATCATAGACTTTTGGAAAGACGCAACCGGTTCTTACAATTATGAATATAAATGAATCATAGTTTGTTTCTCGCAATATACTGCTCTTGTTTACTCTTCCCTCAGTTCAGATTATTTGATATCAGAAAAACTACAATGACTGCTTATTTTCTCAAAACAGTTTACGTTCTTCTTCTTCTTTCTTTGCTTGCCTCAGGAATTATTGCCACATTGAAAAACTCAAGCGAAAGTGGTGAAGCAAAGTGCATAGAGAGGGAGAGAGAAGCACTCCTCAGCTTCAAAGAAGACATCATAGATGACTTTGGCATACTCTCCACTTGGACCAATAATACAGATTGCTGCAAATGGAAACGCATTCAATGCAATAGTCATACTGGTCATGTACAACTACTGGATCTCCATGGAAACTACCCCTATACACCGCCGTATTTGAGAGGTGCAATCAATGTCACTTCATTGATTCACTTGCCATACATTCAACATCTTGATCTCAGCCGTAATTATTTTGCACTGAGTTACATCCCAGAGTTAATGGGCTCCATCACCAACTTAAGATATCTCGATCTCTTCCATTCTTGTTTTGCGGGGAGGATTCCTTCAACACTTGGAAATCTCTTAAAGCTACGCTATCTAGATCTTGGGGAAAATTATCTTTGGGGAAAAATTCCCATTGAGATAGGGAATATCAAACACTTACAATATCTCGATCTTGGTCTATTCTATCTTTCCGGAAAAATCCCATCTCAAATTGGAAATCTAACAAAGCTACAACATCTCACTCTAGGAAGAAATACACCTCCATATGGATGGAAAAGGCGAAATAATATTTCAAAATCCCTTTCTGGAGCAATCCCTTTTGGCATAGGGAATCTTCCATTATTGCATACTCTCCGACTAGTTGGCAATTTTGAGATAAAAGCTGAGGATGCACAGTGGCTGTCTACTCTCCATTCCTTAACAGTTCTTGAGCTGAGTTCATTGCACAGTCTGAAATCCTCTCACAAGTGGCTACAAGCTATCGGTAAAATCATTCCAAGCTTAACAGAGTTGAGACTAGTTGATTGTAATCTTTTGCATAGTGATATTCAATCTTTGTTCCATTCTCACTCTTCAAATAATTCCACCTCTCTTACAATAATAGATCTCTCTTCTAATATGTTGTCATCATCAATACTTCAATTCTTGTTTAACTTTAGCCTTCATCTTCAAGAGCTTTATCTTTCTCACAATAATATAACATTGTCATCTTCTCTGTGTCCAAATTTTCCATCTCTTGAGGTCCTCGATCTGTCTTACAATAATCTTGCATCATCAATGTTTCGAGCTAATTTCAATATCAGCTCCAAATTACAAGAGCTTTACCTTGAAAATTGCAGTCTTATGGATGGAAATTTCCTTCTTTCATCTACTTCTACAATGAATTCTTTCTCCTCACTTATCTTCCTTGATCTTTCCAATAACTTGCTAAAATCATCTGCAATGTTTTACTGGCTGTTTAACTTCACCACCAATCTGCATTTCATTGACCTTAATGGTAACTTGTTAGAAGGTCCAATTCCAGATGAATTTGGGAAAGTGATGAGCTCTATTGAATATCTTTTTCTCTATGATAACAAACTCCAGGGCAAGATGCCGTCTTTCTTTGGGAGCATGTGCAGATTACAAGTATTGGACCTCTCAAATAACAAGTTAAATGGCGAATTTCCAAGCTTCACTCAAAATTCTTCATGGTGCAGCAGACACATATTTCGGGAATTGAACTTATCTTATAACCAAATTTCTGGTAGGATACCCGAGAGCATCAGTCTGCTATCTGAATTGGAAATTTTATCGTTGCAGGGGAATTCTTTAGAGGGTGATGTAACTGAATCTCATCTTTCTAATTTTTCCAAATTAATTATCTTAGACTTGTCGCATAACTCATTAACTATAAAATTTGGCTCTAGTTGGGTTCCTCCTTTTCAATTAACGTACTTGTTCCTTGCATCTTGCAAGGTAGGACCGAGTTTTCCACGTTGGATCAAGACTCAAAATTCCTTAATCGAACTAGATATATCTGATAATGGGCTGAATGATCTCGTACCAGACTCCTTTTGGACCAAGTTGCGAATTTTGTACACTTTAAATATGTCTCACAATAATCTCATTGGTTCAATTCCTAATATGAAATTGAAGCTTCCTTTCAGACCATACATAAATTTAAATTCAAATAGATTTGAGGGAAAAGTTCCATTTTTTTTGCTACAAGCTTCCGAGTTGTTACTATCTGCAAATAAATTTTCAGATTTATTTTCAGTCTTATGTGGAAACGTCACAGCTACAAACTTGGCCACTTTAGATTTATCAGATAATCAATTAAAGGGACAACTCCCAGATTGTTGGAAATATGTACACCGATTGTTGTTTCTTGATTTAAGCAACAATCAATTGTCAGGGAAGATTCCTATCTCCATGGGAACCCTAGTGAAATTGGAAGCTTTGATTTTACGAAACAATAGTTTAATGGGTGAATTGCCTTCGTCTTTGAAGAATTGCAACAATTTAATTATGCTTGATGTGAGTGAGAATATGCTATCCGGTCGAATACCGTCATGGGTTGGAGAAAGCATGCAACAATTGATAATCTTGATCATGCGAGGGAATCACTTCTCTGGAAATCTTCCCTTTCATCTATGTTACTTGAAGCGTATTATTCAATTGTTGGATCTTTCCAGGAATAAGTTTTCAGAAGGCATTCCAACGTGCTTGAACAAGTTTAAAGCATTGTCTGAAGAAAACATCGACAGAACTAAGATTGAGAGTCGTATTCATTGGTACAATACTACTTATTATGAAAATTATAGTATTTACACTGATGGTTCTTATGCGCTTCAAGTAATATGGATGTGGAAAGGTGCGGATCGCAGCTTCATACGTCCCGAATTGATTCTTCACAGCATTGATCTCTCATGTAACAATTTAACAGGTGAAATACCAAAAGAAATTCAATACATGCAAGGTTTAGTTTCTTTGAATTTATCAAGAAACCATTTGAGTGGAGAAATTCCTTCGGATATTGGGAATTTAAGGTCACTAGACTCCCTTGACCTATCAAGAAATCATTTGTCTGGAAAAATTCCTCCCACTCTTTCCAATATTGATCGTCTTGCCATGTTAGACTTATCAAACAACAATATCAGTGGAAGAATTCCATGGGGAAGACAGTTGCAAACCTTTGATGCCTCTAGTTTTGAAGGAAATGTTGATCTTTGTGGGAAACCGCTTGAGAAAAGCTGTCCTGGAGACGAGACAGTGACAAAACCTAATGGAGCAGAAGTGGATGATGATTCAGTTTTGTATGGAGCATTATACATGAGCTTGGGGGTAGGATTCTTCACAGGCTTTTGGGGCTTATTAGGTTCATTACTTCTTTGGCAACCTTGGAGAATTGCTTATCTGAGGTTCTCGAACAGACTTATAGATTATCTACTCTTAATGGTTGCATTGAACATACTAAAGTGCCAAAGGTGGCCCAAAGACTAGCAGGTACATAGTTATAATATCGTCTCTGAATTTCGTTATTTACTTCTCTGCTTCAGTTACGAAAATCAATAACTAGTTTTATTATTGAAAGGGAGAATGTAATTTTAGGAATTTAAGTATTTAATAATTCTTTATCCTAGCTTACAGTAGTTCCAAAAGTACTTTTCATTATATGTGTCTCTCTTAGCTACAGATTGATTTTCATCAATTTTATTGAACATTGATTATATCCTATTCTCCTATTCATGACTTGGTAGTGAGTTCCTTCTACAAGAATTTTATTTTTTCTGTTGGTGTAAAGAAATTATATATAGTATGCTCTGTTTTGAAAATTTGGATTTTTAATTGAATTCTGCTATTCATTACTACTGTTCCCATATGAATTTTAGCTCAAAATTTGCAGTTTAGAGTTTCGAGACCTCGTTCTGAGATGAAAGCACGATGGATTATTGGGAGTGTAACATTTGAAGCGTTGGTAGTGAGAAGTTGTATTTCAAAGTAATGATTTGAAAAATGAATGTTTGATGAAGCTTAATTACATATTTCTCCTATCGGAGGGCTTTTAATGTGCTGAGCAGCTTCATAACTCGCTCACTCGAATTTGCTTATCTTTCATCTCTCTTGACACATCGCTTAGCGCTAGCTTTCTCTGCTCAGCGTCTACAGCATAAGTTTTGGAGCAGCTTTCTAAATTTCTGCAATGATAAAAGTTGTTTTTTATAAAGATGTTTATTGATCAAAATCATATGTATCCAGTTTTTCGTATGATTTGTTTCATTTTTTTTCCTTTAGTCTTATGATTAACTAATACAAGATCTTATGATTTTTTTTGAAATAGTTTTATTGTTCCTAATTATGTCATTAATTGTGGTTAATTTTCAAACGATGGATTGGAAAATTAGGAGACAAATAGTCAATACAAGCTAATCCAAGCACCCGGCGTATGATAGATTTTTTCAAATATCACAAGAATATGTTTTTGAATTTATTCAAAAATTGTCTCAATAATAAATAAATTATAAATAAATTCTTACATGTTTATTCTATTACTAAAATGGTGACCGATATATCTATAAAAACTTTGATTAAACATTATTAGAGTAGATTGCACATTCTTATAAACGTAGTGGACTAAAAAGATAAATTATGATTATAAAATTTACAAATATTTTATTTGTCAAGATATGCTTTACTATAATTAATATTTCTTCTCAGAATTTGTAGTTATTTTTATAGCTTTTAAAATATGTGACTAGGTACATGGATTATAATCAAATATATTTGACACCACGCTTCGAAATTAAAAATAAAATAAAATAAATTAAGTCGAATTTTCACATCAAAACCTACCCTCTTTCATTCACGTCCTACGGCTAGCTAGAAGTTCCCCTTCTTCTCTTCAAAAAATCCAGCCTCTCTCAGTTCACGTAAGATTTTGTGTTTATCTAAGAAAACTTAACCCCTTCCTTCTTTGTTGCCCTCACCTTTATTCCCTTATTCCGTACCTCTCTCCTAAAATCTCTTCAATCCTCTCCAACCACCAAACTATCCTTCTATTATAATGAAACTGATTTTTAAAAGAAAACTACACCCGTAAATGAAGCCGAACAAAATGGGTAGGCACGTTTCCTTTCCATTCCCTCTTATATGCTCCTTCACAACATCCACAAAGTTTCTCCTTTCTTTTTAATTCACTTAATAGCCACGAGTCCCACCCATGACTAAAGCAACATATTAAAATAAACATCAAATATAGAAACACAATCTTAAAGTCTTAACCACGATGTTACTCACATTTCATCGATGAATACATGCAAACATATAAATATAAGTTAACCATGCATACGCGTATGCAGTTTAAAGAAAAATTGATAGGGAAAGAAAAACAAACACAAGGGTTTTATTCTGGTTCAGTCTCAGTGCCTACATCCAGTGACCCTTTCAATCAACCTTAGATTGAAGGATATTTCACTATAATGATTTGCGAATTACACAAAAGGTTTTACACTGAACACACTCTCACAATGTAAACACCTTTTGCACTCACAATCAAATATAGAAAAGAAAACAGCTGCACAAACAGAACCACACGTTCTTGCTATAGAAACCCTTTGAGAAACCCCTCTCAAAGTCCAAGAGCTCTTCACTCTTCCTCCTATCGCGCACGACTGGGGACACAACACAATCAACAAGTGCAGAAACCTTTTCTGATCATAGCAGATACACCTCAGTAATGCAAATCAGATAAGCCAGTTATGTTTTCAAATCCTCTCAAGAATCCTTCAAGTTTCTTCATAGTCTTCACTTCTTGATTCTTGGAGCGTTTGTGTTATCTGTAAAACTTTTCTCAGATAAAAATGTCAGATATGAAAGTGTACAATTGATCAAAAGTCATCTAAAACACAAGTAATGTGACAGTTTATAGTTTTCATCATACTAGACGCAAAGTAATCGATTATGTTAGAAATGTAATCGGTTACATAAAAACTAGGTGAAATAGAATTACAACTAACATTGCTATAATTTTAATGCACAATTAATGTAATCGATTTGCATTTAATGCTAGTCAAACATATTTAAAAATATGACCGTTATAGTAGTTATGACTAAGCTGAAAACAATTTTCAAAAAAATAACAGACTTAATTGATTACATAACTTGTGTAATCGATTAAGCAAAGCACTTAACAGATTTTGAAAACTTTTTCTCTTCAAAAAATCATCAGAACACATTTGAAAAAGATCTATACAAAGACACAAGTTTTAATCGATTTAACACTTAATGTAATCAATTCAAACTTGTTGTTTTGCCATAGTTCAAAACATAAGTTGTCTGATGAACTTAATTGATTACCACAATACTGTAATCGATTATGTCATGCATATTTCATTTTGTTTTTGTGGTTTTCATCACACATAACATACAATATGCATACAAAGATATAAACATATCACAAAGCAGTAGTATGCAGAACCAACAATATCTCAACATATGCATTTATCAGTAATAAGCATTTCCATAATCACATACGTATTTCATCACACTGAAACATATTTCTGTAGTGTCATGATACCATCTGTGTTGTTACAGTCAATTTGTTTTCATCATAAAAAATAAACACATCAAGGAGTGGGTTCAACACTCATATTGCTCTCCCTATCAACAAATACAAACAAAATTACTCATGTTACATATCACCCATAAATAACAAATATTTTTTTTGGATCTTACATAAGGTCACCCGAGGCTACAACAACCCAAGTGGCCTCCTCTGGCCTCCTTCCTCCAAGAGTTGGCTCAACCTCTCTTAGAGAACCACTAAACACCATCTTCATGAACCATAACATCCCCAAAACTGAGACACGTAGTCTCTTCCCCCACCAACTTCCGCAAACATCTTCACCTCATCAACCACCATGGTTTTTCTACTAGTTTTAGCCCAACGTAGCTTGGTGATTGCCATCAAAAGATGTAACCCTTTAGAACTCTCTTATATTGGCACTGTTTTATTTATGAAAGTATACTTTTACTCTGTATTTGTGAATTAGTTTATGCTTCTTGTTGGATGAACTGATCACTCATCTTATTTCACTAGCATGAAATTGAGTGGGAATTGGTTTCAAGTTGCGGTCAAACTAATTCTCCTCCTTCTTTTAGATACTAATAATAGATATAAGGTTCTAGTTGGTTGTAGAGTCCTAATATTAATGAAAGTGATCCATTCAAATAGCCACTAAAGAATCATACTAAAGTTTGATTATCTTAGGCTCTGGGTATCAGGAATAGACCTAGAGTTACATTCAAAAAGAACTCCCAGGACATGATTAATTTCATCTTTATAACTAATAACTGAACCTTTACAAGATAAGAACAAAGTGGTGAAATATAGTTTCAACACATCTTTATTACCTTGAAGTTAGTCCTTTTCAACTCCAAATTGTTTTACAATGTCTTTTATCGCTAAAATGGCTTTGGTTTTGTACATCAATTATGTTTCCACACTTTTTATGCACTTTCTTACAATTTGATCCAAGGTTAAGCTAGTTTAGAACATTGTGTTTTTTGTCAAATCCTTGTGGATGTTGTACTACAAACTACTCAATATACTTGCTCAAAAAAATTATTGTTTTGGAGCATCAACAACAGTTTATGTGTTATGTGTGGGGAGAGTGAGGGAACTAGTAGTCCCTTGGTTTTTGAATGTAACATAGTTGCAATGATATGTAGAATGTGTGTTCTTTTGGTAGGTTTTAGCAATGTACACCATAATCAAGCAAGAACATATTTCGAACACTTCCATCTTACGAAGCTAAACAACAAAAAAACGATTTTTTTTTGGGAGGGGTGGGGGTAGGGTGTGGGGGAAGGGCGAAGGGGATGTAGATAGTTATTATATGGAGTATATGGAATCATAGAAATGGTATTCTATTTAGAAAGGTCAAACCTGGGAATGAAATCCTATGTATAGCCCAGATGAAAACTAGGGCATGGATAAGGAACAAAAATTAAAAAGCAACTTTTTCATTCTTTGAGTGGTATTTATGTTATGTTCGTTGCATTAAATCATTGATACTAGATGCAGAGACAAAATAGGAAAGGGTAGTTTTGAATAGGAGAGATGGTCGTGTTATCTTTTAAAACTACAAGAAATGCGTTAATTATCGAATGCTTAATACCAACGACCAAAAGGCTGTCGATAAAGATGATATATCGAAGGATTTACCGACGGTCAATTAAGATGGTTATTATGGACGGCTTATGCCCGTCGGTAAGCGACAACGAATTTACCGAATTTGGTCGTCGGTATAGGCATGGACTTAATGAAATCAAGAATTGAGATTTCCCTCTTCCATTCTCCCAAAATCCCTATTCACAAAAGCAAGCTTCCCATTTTCTGAGTTCCCTATCCCTTCTCCCCCACCGTAATTTGTCTCCCTTTCTTGTTCACAGTTCGAAAGCACCTCGACCTCCTTAAGTACCATTGTTTTCCACTCGTCCATTACAATTCCGCCATCGCCATTGACCGTTCTCGAGCTCCTCTCCATTCTCCAAAAGTGTGTGTGATTGAAGGATGAAGGCATTGACGTGACGCCTTCCATTATGAATGGTGCTTCTCTTAGGGTTTCCTTCACGACGCTCCTTTGGCAGTATAAGGAGGTGCATCGTCGGGTCAGTGGGTTGTGTCGCAGTTTCGAGCAGAGCTTTGAGTTCGCGAGGGAGGCTAATCGAGGTTCTATGTGACAAACTGGCTTTCTAATCGAGATAGGCTATCGAAGGTGCTAATACACCTAGAGTTGTCGCTGTCGTAGAGGTAAGTTATTGCTTCAAATTATGTATCTTTTGGTGGTTGCCCATGTGTGAGTTAACCTGTATATGTCTATTGCTATTGGTTCGCATGCAGATTGGAGATTTTAACACTAAATATTCAGGTAAATTATTGCAATTGATTTTAGATCATGTGTTGGGACTGTTTGTGTCATATAGCTGAGGTTCTATGATCATATGGTCTACATAGGTAGTATTGCTATGTTGCTTTGTTCTGAATTGATAAATTAAGTATGAGAAATATGTTAAATTGATGTTTGGGTTGTATTGGGGTTAGGGAAAATGAGGTTTCCTCTCGGTTTTCCTTTGTTTCCAATAGTAATAAAATGTGATGATGCATATTATGGTTTTGAACATTGGAACAGATTAATAAAGGGTGTAAAAGACTTGAAATGATTGGGAGTAGTTCTAGTGAATTAAAGGTTATTTTTAGTAGAAGTTAGATCATAATTGGATGAACTTTGGGTATGTTTCCTGATTGATAAACCGTGAATTTTTCATGATTGAATAAGTCAAGTCTATGATAGGCATGAGCCTTGATGTATTGTAATCTATTTGGAGCCTTACATTTTGCTTATAGAGTTCAATGAATTCTAGTGCTCTAGTTTAGTGTTAAATGGCTTGAATGTTTGGATGATAAAAATTAAAAGGTGCAGGAACTTCGTTAATCTGATAGGACATCAAATCTGAAACTGAATGTAAATTGTGAATGAGATTGTGTTCTGAATTAGGCTATTGAATGATTATGATAAGATTAGAAGCTAGTAAGTACATTGTCTAAAGTATGAATTGGTTGATTGTAATTCTCTTTTACTGGTCCATTCTGAGTCCGGTCATGCTAAGCCTTTTAATTATAGCTTAGTTTAGTGGACTTACATTTTCTTGAGTCAATTTGTTTGTTGTTCCAGCCTTTATTTCTTTGAAACTTGATTTTGGTGGTATGATGGTGTATTTTACTACATAATTGGCAATAGCAAGGGTTGATTTTCGGTTTATGCTTTTTCTGTGCTATTGGAAAGCTTGAAGAAGTTTAAATTGGTGTTTGAAAGTTGCTAGAACTGTTCATTTGGTCATAATTTGGCTTATGTGAATATTTTCTTTCTAAACCATCACTTTTTGAGTTAAAATGGAAGTGGAGTAGTGATTTTGAGTTGCAATTTGTTTATAACTAAGTTTACAGTTTAAACACAATTAAAATCATCAAACAAAGTTGCTTGAACATTCAGTTGTGTGCTTAAATCACTTCTGTACGTTTTTTGGTATCAAACCACCAAACTAGGGACTTTCTCTAGTGTAGAATTTATTTTCCAGCTATATTGTTTGATTATCTTCTTTGCCCAAATTCAATTCTGGATTGGTAAAAGTTGGTTCAATGTTTGGAAATGAAATTAAATGATCAAAAGAAGTATAATCAAGTGATAGAAAGCATATAGAACCTTGAAATCCTTATTAGAGGCCCTGAAAATCAAAAACTCAAAATCTAAAATTCTTTGGGGCATTTCATCAAACACCTTTAAAAATATCAAACAGTTTGCGTCTAGAATAAATTTTGATATGTGTTTTTGATTTTTCTTGCTTTCTTAATCTATTCTAGAGCCTTTATTAAGTTCCTTTTGAGTGATTGTTGTTATTCCATCCCTGTTCCATTTGAATTCGTCATTCTTGACTTCTAAGTTATCAAAATTCAAAGAAATTGGTTTGTTGAATTCTGGTGCAGTATGATAAATCTATTTGGTGATGTTTGAGTTGGTTTTTGGAGGTCTATGACATCTGTTTGAGGCATCCAGTGGCAAAAACCTAATAAGGTAGCTTATTAATACGTGTTAGATCTATAAAGAAGCTCTAAACTTTAACAAGTGGATTTAAGTGTAGTTTGTTGTGAATTATGAGTCTCGACTAAGTACTAAAATCTTGGACATATTATTCTTTTAACTAACTCTGACAGTTTGTACTTGTTATTCCTTTCTGGATATTATTAGCTAATGCTTAAATTGTCACTATGCTTATTAAATTAATGGAATGAAGTCTAATGAATAAACCTAAATACACTTATATTTGATGTGTTAGGGTGAGTTTTTAAAGGAGTTATAATTGTTGCCAAAAGGGGACGAAGAGAGTTTACAGAGAAGACTTGAGCAGGAAAGGAAAGCAAAGGCGAAGGTACGGTGACCTAAACTGAAATTGCATGATTATATGTGCTATGTCCAATTATTTTCATTCTTGTTTCATGAAATTTATCTTGTTCTAAAATGTTGTGAATGTTGAGTTTGAATGTTAAGTTATGTTGATTGGAGTTTTATGATATTGTAAACATTGAGGTTTTTCGAACCTTGTTGTGAATGGTTTGAAACTGATTGTCAAATATTTAAGAGGTTTGTTTTGGTACTTTCATTTGTGAATGATGAATTTGAAAAAATAAAGCATGTACAATGGCCTCTTCCATTGGTTCTAATCAGTCAAAATTAGCAAAGAGACATCTTACTAGGGATGACAAAAAAACATGCGCTGATATTCGCGAATAAAACCCACGGCGAATAGTTACTACAATGAATATTTATTTACCTGCGGGTAACGGGTAGCGGGTATTTTAATACCCGCTTCTAAATGGGTCGGATGCGGATACCCGTTACCCAAAAAAAATAATAAAAATTTAATTAATATTTTTTTTTAAAAAAATTATTACCCTTAAAAAAAGAAAATTTTAATAATAGTGACTTAAGATTCCTTTCAATTACCTTGTTTTAAAAGAAAAAAATAAAAATAGGTTACATTACTTTTAACCTAACCCTAATAGAGATATCAAACATATATACATAAAATCCCATTAGAAAATTCTCTCTTAATAGAGGACTCTTTTCTTCTTCCTTTTAGTTCAGCTCGCGCAGGGAGTAGGCTCAATTCCCTCTTCCTCTCACTCTCTCTCTTGGTTCTAATTGGGGTTTTGTTCTGATTTGGGATTTGAAATTAGGGTTTTATTGTTCTCTGATTTTGGGGTTTCTTTTGTATGTTTTGATTCACGTTTTGAGAGTTTGTTTATTGATTTCTTCCCTGTTGATTGGTGACGCGATTTTCGGGTTAGGATTTGATTGAGTGTTTTGAGTTTTTTTGGATTTTAGTTCGTTGATGCATATTGGATTTTTGAAGACCTTGGTGGTTATCGCGGTTTGGAGATTTCTGTGATTGCGTACGTTTTCAGAATTTGGATTTCGGGTTCCTTTTTGCGTTCTCTTGGAAAGTCTTTATCTCTCTGTTTCATATATTGATAGGTATTTGTGGGTTAATCTTGTGACTAAATTAAGACTTCAGTTACTGGGTCTTTCTTCCTCGTATCTTTTTTTTTTCAAAAGTTGTTCAAAAATTAACTTGTTTAAAAATTACATTGTGTCTTTTTAATATGTAACAAATATATTAAATTGTTCTATTTAACTTGTAATTTAATTTAAACCTTATTTAAAAATTCACAAAATATATTTTTTAAATATTTGTGGGTTGGAAACGGGTATCCACGGGTTGAAAAGAGTTTGCGGATTTTTTTTTGCTGATATCCAACGGGTAGCGGGTCGGGTTGCAAGTAAAGTTTTTTTCATGCGGGTCGGGTTGTGGGTAGGCACTATCCGTGCCTAACCCGACCCGTTGTCATCCCTACATCTTACCATGTTTGTAAGATCATAGAATGTATAGGTTTAGATTACCCTTTTCAATTTAGTAATGTCTTCTACATCAAAACAACTTGACTAGCATAAAAGCAATTTGCCTTCAACAACTGATATGAATTTTGTTCCACTTCCCAAGTTTCTTCTACGTGAAAGAAACTTGACTAGCATAAATTTCACTACTTGTACATTGCAAGGAGTGTTTCCAAATTGGTTGTTTGAAAACAACACAAAAGAAGCTTTAGGTTTAGATGACCCTTTGGCTTGTATCTTTGGCTAACAAGACACACTCACCTATTTAGCTATCCTAATTTAAAGCAAGAAAGTTGCCAAGATTTGAAAGAGCACCAAAGATTCTTCCAAATACTTGGACTTTTTAAAAGGTCTTTTACAACTTAAAATGAAACTAAAAGAAATCTAGCCTATCAAAAATCAGATTACACAAAAAAAAATTCAAACCAAACAAAAGCTATGCTACTGCTCCAATTGGACTTCACAACACCATTGAAATCAGCCAAAACAATCACCAGACAGATTAGTTAACTACACCAGATTTTCCACCAGAAATTGGTTATAAAATTGACACTTAGGAAGCCAAAGATCTTTAAAGCAATGAAAAAGGGTGTAGAAATGAAGGAGGCACACAATAAAATCCTAAGAATGGTTCTAGAACAGATTAAGAAAGCAAGAAAACTGAAATGCAGATTGAAACCAGGTCTTTTTGAAACTGTTTGATGAAAATCAAAAACTGTTTGATGAAAATCAGAAACTGTTCGATGAAATGTCTCAACGAAAATCAGTTTTGGTGTTTTGATTTTTGATTGCTCTAAACTGGATTGCACGGTTCTAAAACCTTTTTAACACTTTGCATTAATTCTTTTGATAATTTATTTTCACTTCAAAGCACTGAACTAGGTCTTGCTACAATCCAAATTGCATTTGCATGACAAAATAGCAAATCAGTTTCTATTTTTCAACTCTGCACCAAAAGAATTGACCCAAGATTGGTAGTTTTAAAAGTGAATTCGTGCACAAGTGATTCTAACACTCTGGTAATACATTTAACAACTTTAATTCATCAATTTAAACTTATTTGAACTCTAATTGGGTTCAAAACCAAACTTTATAGCAGATTCACCCTTACTTCCCAATTTCACTCAAAAATGAGGTTTGGATATGCTATTTTGCACATAGATGAATCTGGCTTCAATTTGAATGTTCTAACAAGTTTAAAACAACATTTAGGACTTGTTTAAACTGCCAAATAACACATAATCACATTAGCACGAAAATTGACACCTAATAACCCATATTATGCAAAATTTGCATTTACAACACCACCAAAATCAACTCTGCATGAATCAAGGACTGGAACAGTGATCAAATTCACTTAAGGAAGTGTCATTGCACATAAGTAAACTAGAATTACAATTCTTAGCATGAACAAACTGAAATAGTGAAAGTCACCTCTTTTTCTATCCTTTTTAGCTCATTTGGTTTCCTTGGCTTGTCATGCTTAATATCCTAAAGTACATTAACTTTAACTAATGTTAATATTCTAATAAGTCTAAAGTAGTTAAATGAAGGTAGGAAACTACTCATAAGCAAATAAGTACCTAAAACTCAAAGTTTGAGTAATTTCAACCTAAAGACAAATTGACAATTAACCTAAAGAAGAGTAACTTTAAGTAATGTTAATATCCTAACAAGTCTAAAGTAGTGAAATGATGCTAGGAAAGTGGTTAAAAGCAAAGTATTGTTTTACTTTATTTATAACCATTTCAATGCAGTAATGACAAGAGAAAGCTCATCACGTCTTGATAAAGAAAAGGTGGTAGCAAGCTACACTACCTAGCATTGTTGCCCCCAGTCCATTGTTTATGGGACCATCACATGCAACAGACCCCCCCCCCTCCCCCTTTTTAGCTGTAGACGGCATTCCTCCTACGCCTCCAGTGCACCCTTTTAATCCCCTTGCCGCAGATCCTTGTCCTCCCCCTACAACAGACACTCTTCCTCCCCTTGTGGTTATTACTTTCACTCCTCCCCCTGACCCTACTTCTAGTTCTTCTTCATCTTCTATACCGGCTTCTGAGACTGCCACAACATCTGCTGATCCAAATTCAGCTCGTGATGTTGTTGACCCGCCTCTCCATGATCGACCATGGATTGAGCCTTATGGTCGAGGGTAAGACTTTAATCCCTTTTTTAACTATTTTGATGTTTTAAGTTTGCCTTAATGCGATTAACTTTTTATTTCTTTATATGCAGTTTTGTTCCATCCAGGGTTGCTTCTCAAGCCATCACATGATTAATTAAGCAACAATATTTGAGTCCATGGCCTACTTGGGGAACAATACCTGTAGACGACAGAGAGCCATTCTGTCGTTAAAAGTATTGTTTTACTTTATTTGTAACCATTTCAATGCAGTAATGACAAGAGAAAGCTCATCACGTCTTGATAAAGAAAAGGTGGTAGCAAGCTACACTACCTACCATTGTTGCCCCCAGTCCATTGTCTATGGGACCATCACATGCAGCAGACCCCCCCCCTCCCCGTTTTTAGCTGTAGACGGCATTCCTCCTACGCCTCCAGTGCACCCTTTTACTCCCCTTGCCGCAGATCCTTGTCCTCCCCCTACAACAGACACTCTTCCTCCCCTTGTGGTTATTACTTTCACTCCTCCCCCTGACCCTACTTCTAGTCCTTCTTCATCTTCTATACCGGCTTCTGAGACTGCCACAACATCTGCTGATCCAAATTCAGCTCGTGATGTTGTTGACCCGCCTCTCCATGATCGACCATGGATTGAGCCTTATGGTCGAGGGTAAGACTTTACTCCCTTTTTTAACTATTTTGATGTTTTAAGTTTGCCTTAATGCGATTAACTTTTTATTTCTTTATATGTAGTTTTGTTCCATCCAGGGTTGCTTCTCAACCCATCACATGATTAATTAAGCAATAATATTTGAGTCCATGGCCTACTTGGGGAACAATACCTGTAGACGACACAGAGCCATTCTGTCGTTAAAAGTATTGTTTTACTTTATTTGTAACCATTTCAATGCAGTAATGACAAGAGAAAGCTCATCACGTCTTGATAAAGAAAAGGTGGTAGCAAGCTACACTACCTACCATTGTTGCCCCCAGTCCATTGTCTATGGGACCATCACATGCAGCAGACCCCCCCCCCCTCCCCCTTTTTAGCTGTAGACGACATTCCTCCTACGCCTCCAGTGCACCCTTTTACTCCCCTTGCCGCAGATCCTTGTCCTCCCCTTACAACAGACACTCTTCCTCCCCTTGTGGTTATTACTTTCACTCCTCCCCCTGACCCTACTTCTAGTCCTTCTTCATCTTCTATACCGGCTTCTGAGACTGCCACAACATCTGCTGATCCAAATTCAGCTCGTGATGTTGTTGACCCGCCTCTCCATGATCGACCATGGATTGAGCCTTATGGTCGAGGGTAAGACTTTAATCCCTTTTTTAACTATTTTGATGTTTTAAGTTTGCCTTAATGCGATTAACTTTTTATTTCTTTATATGCAGTTTTGTTCCATCCAGGGTTGCTTCTCAAGCCATCACATGATTAATTAAGCAACAATATTTGAGTCCATGGCCTACTTGGGGAACAATACCTGTAGACGACAGAGAGCCATTCTGTCGTTAAAAGTATTGTTTTACTTTATTTGTAACCATTTCAATGCAGTAATGACAAGAGAAAGCTCATCACGTCTTGATAAAGAAAAGGTGGTAGCAAGCTACACTACCTACCATTGTTGCCCCCAGTCCATTGTCTATGGGACCATCACATGCAGCAGACCCCCCCCCCTCCCCCTTTTTAGCTGTAGACGGCATTCTTCCTACGCCTCCAGTGCACCCTTTTACTCCCCTTGCCGCAGATCCTTGTCCTCCCCCTACAACAGACACTCTTCCTCCCCTTGTGGTTATTACTTTCACTCCTCCCCCTGACCCTACTTCTAGTCCTTCTTCATCTTCTATACCGGCTTCTGAGACTGCCACAACATCTGCTGATCCAAATTCAGCTCGTGATGTTGTTGACCCGCCTCTCCATGATCGACCATGGATTGAGCCTTATGGTCGAGGGTAAGACTTTAATCCCTTTTTTAACTATTTTGATGTTTTAAGTTTGCCTTAATGCGATTAACTTTTTATTTCTTTATATGCAGTTTTGTTCCATCCAGGGTTGCTTCTCAAGCCATCACATGATTAATTAAGCAACAATATTTGAGTCCATGGCCTACTTGGGGAACAATACCTGTAGACGACAGAGAGCCATTCTGGCAACATTTTAAGGTGAACAACCCATTAATCTAATTGTCATTCTTATTTTAGTATGTTCATTAATCAGTGTTTCTTTTGTTTATTGTAATAGATGAATGTGTAGTGGAAACCTGAACATGAAACTGCTATAGAAAAAATTCCACAATAAAGCATCTCATCTGAACATGAAACTGCTATAGAAAAAATTCCACAATAAAGCATCTCATCGGCTGTCAGAGATGTTTAGGGATGCTCCTTGGCAGAGGAGCGACCTTACTGTGTGGGCGAGCACGTTTGAAACTCTTTACTCGCTCATTGAAATTCAGCAGAGTTTAACAATAATTGTGCTAGAGCCCAAAAGAACAAAGCTTTTAAAAGGGTGACATCCTACATACCAGTGGGTTGATCACGGTTCATGAGCATGCCATTCGTATGGTAAACCTTCATTACTTTTATGTTTCTTTCATATTAACATATGTATTTTCTTTTTCATGTACACTTCTAACTTTAAATTATGTTCCACGCACAAGCTTTGGGACGGGTAGTCCATGTTGATGAGGTCTTTGCACAGACTCATGTTCGGAAGAGAACTACTAAATTCATTGATGAAAGGTCTTGGAAGACTCATATAAGCAAATAACACTCCTACTACTAGCTAGTAATTTTTATTTATGTTAGTGTATCATTACCTAACTTTTAATGTTTGAATAGGAAGAATTTTCTACAAGACTTTCAAAATGCAAATTACACAACAGCAAGAGGAGGTACTCTGAAGCACCAACCTTCTTCTTCAACCACCACTGCTTACGAGGCCGTCAAGCGCTTGACACAACTACTACAACAATGTGACCAGAAAAATCTTGATTTGAGAGAAGAATACACTGAATTGAGAAACGAGTTTACAAACTTTAAGTCCCTAGTCATGAGAGCGCTGCCTGAAGCTTCAGACATTCACTCCACCGTCCCTCTAACCCAACCACGACCCTCCCCGTCACCCGCTATCACTCAGTAGCCCACCAGTCCAGCCATCTATAGAGGAGTAGGATAATGAAGATCATTTTGATGATGACTTTGTAGATTATTAGTTTTATTTTGTTATTGAACATAGTTGTTAGAACATTTGGATGTTACATTATGATTCTGTTACATTACATTTGCTAGATGAATATGTTGTTTTATGTTTTATGTTTCATGTTTCATTTACAAATACAAGTTCTTAAATTTCAACAATACAAATGATGTTATTATATTGTCGTATATTCCATTAATGATTGGATGATTTTGGTATGTATATTATGGAGGTTTATCTGTGGTTTGAAAATGTTATGCAGGTCTGTCTGTGTTGTGAAAATGTTATGCAGGTTTGTGTGGTTGGATAACAAATACAAATATCACTTAATTTTTCTTGGTTCTTACCGAAGGACTTACCAAAGGGCAAAGGCCGTCGGTAATTTTTAACGACAAACAAATTACCGACGAAAAACTAGTAGTCGCCTATCCGTCGATAACAGGCATTACCGATGACTTTTTGGTTGTTTATGACGGAGTAGGGCTGTTGGTAATGCCCTTCCTTTTGGTAGTAACAAAGGTTGCCTCAATGGTAGGAATCTAGAAACAAAAATTGTATAAACTTAGAACAAAACAAAATAGAACATCCAAATATGTTAGGATAATTTGGCTAAAGAATCATCTCAAATTAGGGGGCTTATCTCTAAAACCAATGATGCCCAAATGTGACACCAATGCAAAGAGGTAGCTAACTAAACTTAGACTTTCTAGTCTAGACACCTATATTTTTGTAAGTAAACAAATAAAGGTGGAAGGAGATCCAAGGAAGATACATATGAGTGATCATAACAACATGTTGAATTATATCAATAGGTACAAGTCAAAAGAGGAAGACTTTGAGGTGGTGAAATAATGTAGGGAAACCTTTCCTTGTTGTGGAAATAATGTAGTAGAGTAATATAAACCAGAACACATAGGCTACTTTTACTCACCTCATTAGTGAAAAAAAATGTTTTCTATGACGACTTATTATGATAGGTGAAATCTGCCTATCACAATAAGTTGATCAGTAACATTTTTATATTGAAAGAAAATGTTATTAAGATGTATTTTGAAAAATCTATCATAATAGTTAAATTGATGACATTTTCTTAATAAAAAAAATTATTATGACGTATTTAAAAAAATCTATCATAATAACTAAATGTGGTGACATTTTTATAATAAAACTTAAAACATATTATAACATTTCTAAGAGCACCTATCATTATATGTTCGACACGGTGTTATTTTTGTAATAAAGTTATAAACCTTGTTATAATAGGTTTTCAACCTCCTATCATAAAATCTCAATCCCTAATTTATTACTCTTTTCACGTTCTCTTCATCATCTTTACGCTTCACTTTGTAATCCTTTCTTTTCTTCAGATGACGTTCCCCCCTTCTCGGCCTGTGTTGCATCGACGTCGTAGTCTCCCTTGGTTCTCCTCACCATGGTCTCCATTGGCTCTCCTTGTCGTGGTCTATGTTGGCTCTCCTCGTCGTCGCCTCCGTTCGCTCTCCTCGTCGTCGCCTCCGTTCGCTCTCTTCCATTTGTAAGAAGTATGACAAATACGACGTCGAGAAGAATTGTGATTCTAATGTCTATGGCGGTGATTCGTTTTCCAGACTCTACACCTCCGTCGATGCTGACATGGTGGCATTGCTTCAGTTATGTTGCTGAAACTCTTATGACTCAATTTGTGCCCTAGCTGGAGAATTTTTCTATAGAGTCACAGAATTAGGGGTTTTTCCTAACGGTAATGGAGGATATTCATGTGTATTTCTTCTGATTGTTTGTGCCGAAAGTAGAAACAGCTTCCAAGGAGAAAGGTAAGGCATCTACTGTAGCGATCAATGCGGAGATTCGTCGTACTAACACTCGGTTGCTAGAGGAGGTTCCTAAGTTCCTAAAGTTTATTTTCCTTGGTATACTGTTTAAATTTATTCTCTTCTTTTTACATTTAAACATGTACAAGAAGTTAATAGTGTTGATCTTGTTTTCATGTACAATGTATAATTAGTGATGTTGCTTCTATAGCAGATAAAGCATACGTAAGGAATTTGTTCATGAAAAAATGGTGAAGGTTTATAAATACATTTAAAAAGCCAGAAAAGTATAGGAAGATCTACGAATTCTCATTCTATGCAGATTTATGATTTATCAAACAATGTCTCCATCAATTTTAAGGTGCTTATAATAATCTATTTCTTCCACCTTGCCTTGTGATTATTTACGAAGTTGTAAACTTTATTTTAGTCTGTCACATGTCTATTTTACTTAAATTATTTTATTTCTTGAGTTTCTGCATTTATTTCATATATTTTGTTTTATCCCAGGGCACAACGTCTTGATTTGGCAGTTTCATTGTTGCCTGGTTTAGATGCTGAAGATATTGCTCTATTATTTGAAGCAATAAAGCCAGCATTTCAGGTATGACTGAGATATAAAGCGCTGTAAGGAATTTTCCAATTACCTTTAAGGATATAGATTACATATAGATTGATTATTTATGAGTATTTATTTTGAAGACATATGGTTTATTTTGTTTTGTTTTGGTTGTTTTTACCAACCTTGGTGTTGTGTGCTTTAAAGTTGTTCAATGTCTCGAAGTAGAAGGTATTCCATGCTGGACTATTGCTTCCATGTTTTTGGTAGACTATTGACATGTACTCTTGTATAGGTAGAAATAATCTGAAACTTTTTGGCCTACCTATACTTGTCCTGTATGTTTTATGTAAATCTATAGGTTTATCATGTGTATGACCCAATGTTTACATATATATTGGTTGATTAAGAAAAATATTTTCTACTATCTTTGCTGATTAAAAGAAATACTTTCTACTATCTTTACTTATTAAAAGAAATACTTTCTACTATCTTTTCTAATTAAAAAATTACTTTCTAGTAGATTCAATAGCACCACAAGAACAAATATTGGAACACTTCTAGGCAATTAGAAGTCTGAAATTATCGATTTCTCCCCAGATAGTTCATAATTTTGTCTAAACTTTTGGAACTGAATGAGTACTTTGATTCAACTGGTATAGATCTTATTGTAAATTTGCAACTCTAAAAATATCTTCACAATGAAATTTATTATAAAGATCTTTCTATACTTTCTCTATCCAAATAATAGATTTGAGAATGAATTCATGCACTGAACATTGAAAGAACATAGTATTAGTAATCCCACGACTTATAAAGCGATCATTCGACAGACTTTCTTGCAAGCTTTCACCAATGAATTTCATTTTGTTCTTTGCTTTAGGTGCAAGCTTCATAGCCCAGACACATGAATGGTAATTCTTGCCTTCCAAAAGAGGAGAAACCAAAACTAGAGCTGGATGTTCGTTGGAATGAAGAAAGAGATGGTTTGAAGATTTGTGTGAAAATCAAAATAACTTTCCCTCATCATAGAAGAAAAGTGAGAGACAAGAAAAAAGAAAGGAAAAGGGGAGGAGTAATGAACCATTGATACCATCTTAGTATTCAGATGTTAAAGAAATTCTCATATTATTATATCGAAAACAATGTATTATACAAAAGAGAGAGAGAGCTTTAAGATAGAGCTCTACAACTACCGCCCTAACTAAAAACTTAACATAAAGAAAAGAAAAAAGTGCTTATCAAAAAACTGCAATAAGCAACGCATTAAAATATATCTTGTAATAGTTGCCAATATAAATGTTGCTACAGTTTTCAAACTTTGTAAGTTATGAATTGTGTTTCTGAATTATTTTTTTCCCTTTTATTTTCATTTAATTTGTGTGATAATTCGAATTATATATTAAGAATAGTTATTAAAACCAACTATCTTGAAATTTTTGGATCAGTTTCATTTTTCTTTTCTAATAAGTGTTTAATTAGCTAACAGTGAAATAGACTTGAGTAGCATAACCCTGAAGTTCTTTAGACCAATTCAATTTTCTTCTTTTGACGTGCTGCTTAATTTTACTAACCCATAAAATGGATTAAAAAATAAAAATTAGTAGTTTAAAAAGCTTTTGGACTAGACTCGTTTTCTTCTTTTGAAATGTCTAACATGCTTAAATTTCTATCCCATAAATTGGATTTGATTAGGACAAGTCTTCCGACCAAAATTTTATTTTCAAGTGTCTAACATGCTTAATTTTTCTAACCCTTCAAATGGATTCAAATACAATAATTAATAGTTTAAGGTCTTTATGGATCAGTTTAATGTTTTCTCTTTTCAATGTGTTTCATTTTTTAACCCATAAAATGAATTTGATTAGAACGATCAATAGTTTCATTTTACCTCTTTCCAACTATCCAATGTGCTTAGTATTCTAACCATTAAAGTGATTAGATTACAACGATCAACATCTTAATTTGAACTAGTTTTATTTTTCCTTTTATAAAATGTCTTACTGGTTAATTTATTAGCTATTGATTAGGAGGATCAATAAGTTGGATATTTGGACTAATTTTATTTTTTATGATGCAATTAATTTGTAATCCATAAAAGAAATTAATTAGCACAACGAACTTGTTTTTTCTTGAGACTGGTTTTATTTTATTTTTTTCCTTTCAATTTTGAAATTAGGAGATAATAATTTTCTAACACAGTACAAATTCAATCATCTTCTCATTCACGAAAAAAAAAATCAAATTAAACGAAATTTAGGCATATCATAGATTTTTGAAAAGCCAAGGCTGGTTATTACAATTATGAATATAAATGATGCCATGAAGCTTTCTAAACACAGGTGAAAGTGAGTGCTGATATAATACTCTTGTTTACTCAGATTGATATCAGAAAAAATGAGTGCTTATTTTCTAAAAACAGTTTATGTTCTTCTACTGCCTTCTTTGCTTGCCTCTGGAATTAGTGTGACATTCAACAACTCAAATGGAATTGGTGAAGCAAAATGCATAGACAGAGAGAGGCAAGCACTCCTCAGCTTCAAACAAGGCTTCATAGATAACTTTGGCGTGCTCTCCACTTGGACCAATAATACAAACTGTTGCGAATGGAAAGGCATTCACTGCAACCATCAAACTGGTCATGTACATCTTCTTGATCTTCATGGAAACTATGACTACAAACAGTCTTTGAGAGGTCTAATTAATGTCACTTCATTGATTCACTTGCCTTATATTGAACATCTGGATCTAAGCCATAACTATTTTGCACTGAGTTACATCCCACACTTCACGGGACCCTTCACCAGCTTAAGATATCTCAATCTCTCTAGTTGTTTTTTTTATGGGAGGATTCCTTCTACACTTGGAAATCTCTTACAACTACGCTATCTGGATCTTGGGCATAATTTTCTTTGGGGAAAAATTCCTGTGCAGATTGGGACTCTCAAACATTTACAGTATCTCGATCTTGGAGGATTTTATCTTTCTGGAAAAATCCCATATCAAATTGGGAATCTCAAAAAGCTGCAATATCTCAGTCTTGGAAGGACAACGAAAGATTATATTTCAAATTCCCTTTCTGGAGCAATCCCTTTTCGCGTAGGAAATCTTCCATTGTTGCATACTCTCCGACTGGTTGGCAATTTTGATATAAAAGCTGAGGATGCACAGTGGCTGTCTACTCTCCACTCCTTGACTGTTCTTGAGTTGAGTTCATTGCATAGTCTTAAATCCTCTCGAGAATGGCTACAAACTATCGGTAAAATCATTCCAAACTTAACAGAGCTTAGACTAGTTGATTGTAATCTTCTGGACAATCATATTCAATCTTTGTTCCATTCTCAATCTTTCAACAATTCCATTTCTCTTGCCATCCTAGACCTCTCTTTTAATATGTTGAGATCGTCAACCATTCCAGTCTTGTTTAACTTTAGCCTTCACCTTCAAGAGCTTTATCTTTCTCACAATAATATAGCTTTGTCACCTTCTCTATGTCCAAAAGTTTCATCTCTTAAGATCCTAGACCTCTCTTATAATAATCTAACATCATCAATGTTTACAGGGAATTTTAATATCAGCTTCAAACTTCAAGAGCTTCATCTTGTAAAGTGCAGTATTACGGATAGAAGTTTCCTTGTTTCATCTAGTTCTACAATGAATTCTTTGTCTTCTCTTCTCTATCTTGACCTCTCAGATAACCTGTTAAAGTCATGTTCTATATTTCACTGGCTTTCTAACTTTACGAACAATCTTCAAAACCTTTATCTTGATTATAATTTGTTGGAAGGTCCCATTCCAGATGAATTTGGGACAGCTATGAACTCTCTTGAAAATCTTCATGTGTCAGATAGCAAATTACAAGGCAAAGTTCCGTCTTTATTTGGGAGCATGTGTAGATTACAGATATTAAACATCTCAAATAACAAGTTAAATGGCGAATTTCCCAGCTTCATTCAAAATTCTTCATGGTGCAGCCGACACATATTTCGGGCATTGGACTTATCTTATAACCAAATTACGGGCAAGATACCCGAGAGCATCAGACAACTATCTCAGCTGGAGTTTTTATCATTGGAAGGGAATTCTTTAGAGGGTGATGTCACTGAATCTCATCTTTCTAACTTTTCCAAATTACTTCACTTATACTTTTCACATAACTATTTGTCTCTAAACTTTGTCTCTAGTTGGGTTCCTCCTTTTAGATTGAGTTACTTGCGTCTTGCATCTTGCAAGCTAGGTCCGGGTTTTCCTAATTGGCTACAGACTCAAAATTCCTTAATCGAACTTGATATATCTAGTAATGGGTTGAATGATTTGGTACCAGAATGGATTTGGAACAAGTTGCAAACTATGTACGATTTGAATATGTCTAACAATAATCTCACTGGTTCAATTCCTAATATGAAATTGAAGCTTCCTTACAAACCATCTATAAATTTAAATTCAAATAGATTTGAGGGAAAAGTTCCACTGTTTTTGGTACAAGCTTCCGAACTGTTACTCTCTGGAAACAAATTTTCAGATTTCTCATGTGGAAACGTCACAGCTGCAAACTTGGCCACTTTGGATTTATCATATAATCAAATAAAGGGGCAACTTGCAGATTGTTGGAAATATGCAAACCGATTATTGTTTCTTGATTTAAGCAGCAATCAATTGTCAGGGAAGATTCCTATCTCCATGGGTACCCTTGTCAAATTGGAATCTTTGGTTTTACGAAACAATAATTTAACGAGTGAGTTGCCTTCCTCTTTGAAAAATTGCAACAATTTAATGATGTTGGATGTGAGTGAGAATATGTTGTCTGGTCCAATACCATCATGGGTAGGAGAAAGCATGCAACAATTAATAATCTTGATAATGCGAGCCAATTACTTCTCTGGAAATCTTCCCCTCCATCTATGTTATTTGAAGCGTATTCAGTTGTTGGATCTTTCCAGAAATAAGTTATCAGATGGAATTCCATCTTGCTTAAACAATTTTACTGCATTATCTGAGAAGAACATCAACAGAACTGAAACTGAAAGTCGTGTGCATTGGTATAATAGTACTTACTATGAAAATTATAATGCTTTCAGTGGTAGTTATTACATGATTCACATAACATGGATGTGGAAAGGTATGGAGCGCAGCTTCACAGACCCCGAATTGATTCTTCGTAGCATTGATCTTTCATGTAACAATTTAACAGGTGAAATACCAAAAGAAATTTCGTACATGATCGGGTTAGTTTCCTTGAATTTATCAAGAAACAATTTGAGTGGAGAAATTCCTTTCGACATTGGAAATTTAAGTTCACTTGAATCCCTTGACTTGTCAAGAAATCAATTCTGTGGGAGAATTCCTTCTTCTCTTCCTCAAATGGATTTTCTCCAAAAATTAGACTTGTCACACAACTCTCTTTCTGGAAGAATCCCATTGGGAAGACACTTGGATACATTTGATGGCTCTTGCTTTAAAGGAAATGTTGATCTTTGTGGGAAACCTCTTGAAGAAAATTGCCCTGGAGATGAGATACCGATAAAGTGTGAAGAAGGACCAGAAGAGCATGATAAAGATGATAATTCAGTTTTGTATGGAGCATTTTACATGAGCTTGGGGATAGGATTCTTCACAGGCTTTTGGGGCTTATTAGGTTCATTACTTCTTTGGCAACCTTGGAGAATTGCTTATTTGAGGTTCTTGAACAGACTGATACATTGTATACTTATAATGGCTGAAGTGAACATAGCAAAGTGCCAATGGTGGCTCAAAGACTTTCATTAATTATATATCTCTTACTCGTATGTCTGTCTCTCACCCTTTCATCAATTTAGTTAAGCATTGATTATATCGTATGCTCCTACACATAGCTTTACTAATGTTAGTTCCTTTTTCAAGAAATCTCTTTTTGTTTGTGTAAAGAAATTATTGATACTGTGCTCTGTTTTTACAAGTTTTAGTGCCCCTTTTTTTTTACTCTATCGGGTTTTAGTTTATCACTAAAATTTGGTCTATCAGCACTAACGTCTGTCATATGAATTTCAGGATAAAATTTGCAGGTTATAGTTATCTGCTTCAAGATTCCGTCTTCTGAGATGAAAGCACTATAAATTGCTCGAAGTGTAAGATTTCAAGGATTGATGTTTGTAATGTCAAATATGACTAGTTATATTTAAAATAATGTCTTGCAAAATCAATGTTTGATGGTTTGATGTGTGATTATATAATCTAGACAACGCACTCTTTATATTTAATTTACTTTCGATGGAAAAAATTGTCTATAACTCAACTCGTACAAGGATCCGATGATAATCTCTGAGCTTAAAACCTTAGCAGGGAATTTACCATATCTTATAATATTTCATTTTAATTTAATATCAGATAGAGATTAGAAAAAAATACCAAAAATAAAATATAAATGAAATTTTTTTAGGTTAATATTAAATAATAAAATAGATTCTGGAAGGGTTTTCAAACTGAAATATTTTATGTCATTTTCAAGATAGAAATTTCTTAAATAATTACAACATATTAATTACACTTCAATCCACCATAATGACTGATGGATTTGAGTGTTTGAGTCTTTTCTTGATTAAGGCCCTTTGTAGAGTAGAGGACTTATGGAAATTTCTTAAATAATTACGACATATTAATTACACTTATAATCCACCATAAGGACTGACGGATTTGAGTGTCTGAGTCTTTTGTTGATGAAGGCCTTTGAAGAGTAGAGGACTTCTTATAAGAATAGACTTTGATTTTTATGATTTATTTGTTTGTGTAACTTTTGCTTTCACGTGTGAATAAGTGTAAATCACGTATTCAATTTAATATTCACCAGTTTATGTATCAAAGTTAGTCGTTCTCTTTAAGCAAAGTTAGTCGTTTCCAAATTTAATGTTTATTAACCCAGGTGTTGTATTAGGCACTTTGAACTGATGTCTTAGGCAAGTTTTGTGTTGTTGTTTAAGCAGGCAACGTGTGCTCATAGTTGTGGCATAGCTATAGCCATTTGTTCGCATAAAGAAGTAGAAGGTTTTAGGAATTGAGTGTTTCCTTTAAGAAAGAGGAGAGGTGATTTTGGACGGAGGGGTAGTTATATCAGTTTCATTGCCTTTGGTATTCTGCTTTAACTTGGTGGGCATTTTTGAGCTTGTGTCAGGTTAGGTCTACCTTCTAGGATATTATTTCTTGAACCCGGGTATTTGTAACGCCGTTGTTATCTGCTTAGTCATTGTTTTTCTTACATGACTATCTCACGACTATCTCTCTGAGTTCATTGGGTTGTCGTTTGTTTGGTTATTGTTTTTTTACATGAACTGGTGGCACAAGGATGTCCCGTTGAGTTCTACCATTACCATTGGTCCATGTTGAATGTATTGAAAAATTATCCGTGGAATTAATCTCCCTTATATATGATTAATATACATATATGATCCTCTATTTATAATAGAAAAAACATGCACTAGTAAAAAAAAGGCTTTCTAACGCGCCTAATAGGTCTCGGTTTGGACAGACCCGAGACAAATATAAATGCGGTGGCAGAATTGTAATTTGTGTGAACTTATAGGCCTCGGTTCAACAGGAACCGAGGCATAATAAACATATTAAATCGGTTAAAAACTGCCTGGAGCGTATAATCTGCGTATAGGCACTGGTTGGAGGAAGAACCGAGACAATAACACTAGTAAAAAAACTTGATTTGAAATTGTACAATACGCCTCGGTTAAAGCGGTGGCATTTTCGTAGTTTTAATTAACTTTTTTGACCCGGTTTAAGGGGAACCGAGGCATATAGATAATATGACCTCGGTTCAAACCCCACTCGATGTCTAAGATCCTGATAACGCCTCAGTCCACTAGACCCGAGGCAATATACCCTTCGCGCATTTTATTCTCACATAACCCTTCTCCACCTCCGCTTCTTCTCTTCCATCTCTGCATCCTTCGCACATTTCATTCTCAGATAACCCTTCTCCACCTCCGCTTCTTCTCTTCCACCTCCGCATTTCATCCTCACATAACCCTCTCCTCCACCTCCGCTTCTTCTCCTCCACCTCCGTATTTCACCCTCACATAACCCTCTCCTCATCCAACAGCGCCTCCTTCTTCTCCTCCTCCCCAAACCCTAACGACTCCCACCCTTCGCCGTCGCGTCACGTCCATGGCAATGGTGTCTCCTCCACCTCCGCTTCCTCCGCCTCCTCCAGATCCCTCAAAACCCCCTCATTCGGGACCTTGGTGGAACCCCGTCATCGCCATCCTCGACGCCCTTAGCCTCAAGTCCGCCGCCTTCTTTGTCGCGTGGTTCTCCGTTATCTTCGCCCAGCTCGTCTTCTTCTCTCCGCCTCCTCCTCCCTCCTCGCCGCCTTCAACTCCTCCGTCGCCATTGCCCTGCTCGAAAACCCTTCCATCGTCGTTGCCCTCGAGCGCCTGCTCTTCGCTTGCCTCCCTGTCTCCGCCGCGGCGCCTCCTCTTGCTGGTCGACACCGGTAACGACCTTGTCTGGGTGAAATGCTCCGCTGCCGTAACTACTCCACCAAGCGACCCAGATCTGCATTCCTTCCCCGACATAGAAGCTTTCTCTTTGTTATGGTTTAATTTTGGCTGCTCTTTGTTCTGGTTTTTCTTTGTCTGTAGCAAAGATGGGAACTTTATGGTTTAATTTTGCACATGGTGAAGTCCTTTAAGGTGTTGCACGGAGGCGCGTTGGCTTTGGTGGCAGAGGCTCTTGCGAGCATAGGCGCGTCAGAATATGCTGCAAGGTGATGTAGTACCCCATTTCTCTTTGTGTTCTGATTTACTTTGATGTTGATATGAAAGCCCTTCGGCTGTTTGGTGTGCAATTTTGAGTCTTTGGTGCAATTTCAGGGGTTCGCTTGTGCAACAAGTTCCAATTAAATTTTCTCGGGAGAAATCGTTCGTTGATGATGAAGGGTTTCTTATCTCTCTGCCAGTGAAGATTATTGATGATAAAGCACTAGCTTTCACTCCTGTTATTTTGCTTGGTTATGCTTCTTGTAGAAGATCACTCCTGTGATTGTTAGAACAAACACTATTCCTCCTATGGAAACAACCACTGTCTGAAACAAGAGTTCATAACAGAAAAATTATAAGCAAATGATGTTATATCTTGCAAAATTGTATTGGACGTGATCAGAACTGTTAAATGTTGACATATACCAGAAGAAAACTAAAGAGGCTGATACACATAAGACCCCCTCTGCATAAGACCCCTCTGACGCATGACCTCTATTGCCTCGGTTGCATTTGGACTGAGGCAAAAGTATATATTTTTTTGACTCGGTTCAGACCCGAGGTAAAACGTGATAGACTTTTTAACTCGCCTGCATATACCTTGGTTGCAGAACCGGTACAGATGGATAAAAGTAATCGCTGTCTTTTCTCTTTATTGTACTAGTGATGGTTTAAAGTCAAAATACAAATAAGAAATAATAACAAACTAATTAAAGATAAAACATAAAGATAAAATAAAGATAATATATATCTAACATTATCCCTCAAGTTAATGCATAAAAATCGTTTGTACTAAGCTTGATGCTAATATAATGCATAAAGACTTAGTAAAAACAAAAGTATGCACTTGAGCGACACCAAATTGTTAATGATTTGGGAAGACAACATAGAAGATGAAATACCAACTCAAAAGACCCCTTAAGCAACAAATCTGGGAGATTGCTCCACATAAATCTCTTCTTACAAACCATCGTTAAAGAATGCATTGTTGATATCCAATGGACGAAGAGATTATTATTGAAGAGTCACCACAACTATAAATAAACTAACAAAAGCCATATTTTCCACGGGAGAAAAAATATTTATGGACGAGTCAAACACAATCGTGACAAAAGGATGTCAGAAGAGACAACAACGGAAAAAGCCATGGATGAACATGAGAGAGAAATCTTAAAAATCCAAGATTCTCCAATCAAGACACTTGAAAAAGGAAAAAGAGCAATATCAATGCTCTGAATAGCTACCTGATAGGAAACTTAAACACTCTGAATCTCTACGAGACATGCCACTATGTATGACGAAAAAAGGAACAAATCCACAACTTCAAAAAGTGCTGAGAGCGCATAAGAGCTCCTATGAATGCGTCGTTGATGGCACAATGGTCACATGACTGAGACGATCTAACCTATGTGATAGTCTGTCGAAACTGGAACTCCGGTAGTGGCAGTGGTACATGATGACAATAAACTATAGTGCCACCGGCAAAGGTGCCACCGTCGGCAACGGTAGGTTTAGAGGCAAAGGCATCAATTTTTTCTTCAAAAAAACCTTAGACTATGATACCATATTGAATATATATTCATCTCCTTTGTGTTTAATATACACATAGATCCTTTATTTATAATAATAGGATCCTTTATTTATAATAATAGAAGAAATATAGGCTAAACCTAAAATATAACTAAAAAATAATAACAAATTAATTAAAGATAAAAAATAAAGATAATATAAAAATAATATATCTAATAATTTAAATATCTATTGTTTCTTGGACTATAGTAGTTAATTATAGACCATGACTTCTGCATGATATTGCACTAACTCAATAAAGATGAGTCAATTAAATATTAACTTAATAAACTACATGTATTCATCCAATGACATTTTAAAGGATTCGATTAGGACAATAATTCCTTAAGGTAATTGGACCAGTTTCAGTTTTTTCTTTGTTTTCTAACCTGCAAAATTTTCTAACGCATATAATGAATTCAAATAGGACAAATCAACTGTTTAAAGTTTTTGGACCATTTTCATTTTTTTTATACGAAGTGTCTAACATGCTTAATTTTTCTAAACTCATTAAACGAATTCGAATACAACAATTTCGGACCAATTTCATTTTCTTCCCTTCAAGTTTTTTTTTTTATTTCTTAACTCCTTAAATGAATTGGAATACAATAATCAATAGCTTAAGCGTATGGACCATTTTCATTTTTTCTTTTCCAATGTCTAATTAACATCTATCATTTTCTAACCCATAAAATGAACATAACAATAGACAGGTCTTTGGACCATTTTCATCTTTTAAATGTCTAGCATACTTAACTTTTAACCCATAAAATATTCTGATAGAACAATTGATAGCTTAAGAGTTTTAGCCTAGCTACAATTTTTCCTCTTTTAAATATGTGCTAAAATTTCTAACTTATAAAATGGATTCAATTAGGAAAATTAATAATTTGATATTTTGGGACTAATTTCATTTTTCTCTTTTTCAACCATCGTGTACAATCAATAGCTTATTTCTTTCTAAGGAATACTTTTATTTTTCCTTGTGTTATTTGTGAACTAATTTTCTATTTCACAGCTGACTAAGACTGTCAATATATTTAGATATTTTGAACTAGTTTCGTTATTGGTGTGGTTAATTTCTTCAAACCTAGTTTTTAAAGTTTTAACTCATTATAACCCATGCATCCAGTCACACCTTAAAAGCTCTAATTCCACACAATTCATGCTTTGAATTAATATACACATAATGTGAACTAAGTGTAGTTTTCATTGATGTTCAAAGTTTTCTACCTTCCAAAGTAAGTAAGAAAAATGAGAAAAATATCCATGTCCAAATTGATCAATACATGATATGCTATTTTTTTTCTTTTGTATTATATATATGTTGCTTCCTATCAAACATAATACCCATCGATGCATGAATGAATTAAGTCATACTCTTAAAATTAAATTAAATCAAATAATTTTTTCATTCACCAATACATAAATAATTACTTCATATCATTTTTATGAAAAAAATAACCTAATAAAATATGAACGTTTTGTAATTTATATTTCTAGTTCATCACTTAAGTTCATCTTCATCTTCTTTATTTTCTTTTCTTTTGCTACCTTTCACTCTCTATATACCATCCCATCTTTATATTAAAAAAATATAAAAATACGATTACTGAAAATAAATTAATGTACAAGTTTCTGATTAAAATTTAGGGTTTTTCGCAGACACGTATATGCATGTCTACATAATCCAATTGTAACATCCCAAAAATACAGTTTCAAACTATATGGTAGAATGATCACATTGAATAATAATTTAGATCAGTCTTACACTAATAAGAGTCAAACGTAAGTTTATGGCCAAATGGCCTTACAGAAAAATTTACAAACTTAAACTGTACAGTACAAGTCTGACCGAACGATTTATAACATAACAAGCACCGAACGGTCGTTCAAAACAAAAGAAGAGGTGATTGAATGACCACCTTAAAACACTAGACTATTGACCGAACGTCCTACTATTCGGTCTTAACTTCAACCTCCACCAGATTTTCTTCCTCCAGCGCCTCTTCCAACTGGACGTCTCCTTCTGCTCACATCCACACGGATGATCATTGCAATGACAAAGACGGACGTACAAAACAAGATAAGACACACAAGACAAGACAGATTTTCACACAATCAAACACACAAGATATATTTCATCATACTTTTCACATAAAGCCTAATACTAGACTGACTGTCCGGACTGTATGAAATATGTGTAGCTACAAGCGTTCATGCACCCGGGTGATGTACGTAGTAACTGGAATACTCTCATCAGTTACCACCCGAGGTTAGTCCTATTTGTCCAAAGTACTCCTAAGAACTAGAACCTCCTACCGTTCCCACATATGACCTACCCTCTTCTATGTGAGGACGAGTACTCACGGAACATCAGGATGAACCGCCAGCATTAGCAAGCCCACAGTCATACTTTACCAATTCAATAATCATTCATGAGTCGTTCCTCCCTGGAACGCTCGTTCAAATCCACAACATTTCATCCACATCACATTCTCTTCATATTTCATTCATAATCATTCTCAATTTCATCTTTCATTATCAATTTTCTCAAATTCATCTTCCATTACCAATCAGTTAAATTCCATCTTTGTTCAAAGATTTTTACGGATACTCGATACCGAACGTTCAATCCTCACTCAGAACGAGAACGAACACTTGGGACGAGACAGAGAAGTCTCCCGTTCCAGAATAGAATAAGACCGAGGGGATTACTATCGGTTTGAGAAAGAAACCGAGTTCAATCCTATAAAATAGGAATGACTAGAACGAACGATCATTACTTAAAAGGTGAGCCAGTTAGATGAACTGACTCTTGCGAGTTCTAACCGAACACCGAAAAGACCATGTCAAGTACTAAGGCTCTAGGCCGGAACTAATGAATGTAGACACGTCAAGACATTTAAAGAACCATACTTAGAAGAATTCACATAAAGAAACCTAACGTCAGTCAATGACTGAACATGTTAGAGGGAAATTCTATTGAAGTTGGACGAACACTATTTTCATCAAGATATATTATAAAAGGAATGAGAACGATCGCTTCATGTAAGACCAAGCACCATTTAGACGATGGCTTGGTGAAAGACCAAGCACCAATCAGACGATCGCTTGGTGTAAGACCAAGCAACACTCAGACGATCGCTTGGTGTAAGACCAAGCACCAATCAGACGATCGCACCAAGCACCACTCAGACGATCGCTTGGTGTAAGACCAAGCACCATTCAGACGATTGTTCATGTACAGTATTTCGAAACGAAGACGATCGTCCTCAACTAAGATTCTTCCCAAATGAAAGAAACCAAGTCTAACCAAATTCACTATGAAATACCAAACGGTCGATGATCATTCGGTGACGAAGTACTCTTTCATATAAAAATTTCATATCAGAATCATTTATATTCCAATTCATTTCTTAACATATAGTTTCATAACTTTATACATTTATCTCATAATCACTTTTCATACTTCATACAATCCAAGCATATCAACCATCATGCATCATATCCATTTAGTCAACTAACGAACGTTCATACAATCCAAGCATATCAACCATCATGCATCATATTCATTAAATCAACTAACGAACGTTCATACAACTTAGTAAACATACAAATTAAATTAAATAAGCTTCCCTTACCTCTTAAGGTAGCCGAACGTTCACAGATACAGAATAGGGTTCTCCTCTAATAGAGGCCTTAACGTTCTATGACACGTTTTAAGAACTATAACAAACACAAGACCAGAAAATACTCAGAATGATAGGATCAACTCATGCAACCAAGAATCTGGGTTTGCATGTTATAGAAAACACACGAATGCAGGAGGGATGAACTTACCAGTTCAGAACTTGAAACTGATCGGTTCAAACTGAAACTCTTGACGCCGGGAGTGCTTCTACGATGTCTGAACGAAGATCGGATAAGAGAAAGGGTGAGTTTTGGTAGAGAGAAGGGAGATCTTTTAGAGAGAAGGAGGAGAAATAAGAATATTAGAGTTTTGAGGAAGACGGGTGCATGCAGAGAATGGCGTGAGTTTTCCTAGAATTCAAAGTTTTACTTCCCATGTCAAAACGGACATCCGCTCGCCTGCCAACACCTATCCTCTACCAACTGAGTATCGAACCTCTCTCTTGACACGTGAAACCCACTAAAGCGAATCCTGAGTAGATTTTTATGGTTCTGACACCAATCATTTCAACTCACAAACACAACAATACATACAATAATATATAAAACAAAGATTACTTATAAATTTAAATATAATATATAAAATAAATATTACCTATAAATTTAAATATAATAATATATTTTATTGGAATTAATGAGCGACTAATTAACAACTATGTCATAACAATTATATGATGTAAATTTCATAAAAATTGGTTTGGAATGTGACTGTATTAGTAATTACTATTATATATACTTGCAACAATGTGATAGTAAATTTCAATGTTAATATTATGTATAAGATTACTCATCTTTTTTTCTTATTAAAATGAGATAAAAATTAAATTACGTGTTTTAAGAAAATTATAAATTAAATAATAGAATGTCCTTATCTGAGTAATTTTTCATAATGTTTACCAATTTTTGGTAAATAAATATTTAACAATTTTATAGTTACAAAAATCGCTAAAACTAATTCAATTCAAAATAAAAATTGTGATTTTGGATTGGTTCAAATTTTATATTGAATTACAATTAAAGCATATTGAACCGTATATATTCCCACCGAAAATGAAAAAACTTCACATGACACCCAGTTTCAATTTCATCTACCACAACCACTTTAATAATTAACTTTATTGAATTTCTTTTACATATTTTGTTTAAGTAAAATTTTTGCAAATTTTATCATCATACAAGAAAAATCCTCAAAATATCATACCTAATCAATACAATCATCAGGACAAATATTTACACTACATTAATAAATGAGATATATAGAGAAGAAAAAGGAAAGCGAAAGAAAGACATAACAGAGTGTCAATAAAAATAAATTAAAATAATTAAGATGAAAAAATAAATAATAAAAAGTGAAGGGAGAGAAGAATGGATAAAGGAAGAAATCAGAAAAATTGTACATTTTACTTAAGAAGAAAATATGGGAAAAAGAAGAAAATAAGTGCATATTTTACTAAAATTTAAAATTGATGGATTTTAAGACTGATTAAAATTTTACATAATTACTTCAATTATTAAGAAATTATTAACTAGAGATTTAGATTGTTAAGACAAGGGGACCAAATTATTTTATTGGGTTTTCCAATTAATTATTTCATATACATGCCATGTTATTTGGTAAATTAATCACTTTCTTGTATATGAAACTTGTTGGATTATAGCATGAATCATCACAGAGAATGTCTTTTGAAGAAAAATCATCATAGTTACTGAGACAAGAAAGAAAATACATTTTAACATAAAAGAAATTTACATAATTGTTTGAGCTAAACAGAGCAAAGAGCACTTGAATTTTAATTGAAACTACTTCCACCTGTTTGCTACGTGTATTTGAAAAGGGTTTGTTTTCTTTCCTAAAAAGATATTGATATTCTACCTTAGAATCCAACTCTGTCATTGTTTTCTTTTTCTTTAAAACCATAGAACCAAGCTTATTGGATTAGCATTTTCTAAATCAAGTTGATTATCTTTCACTTTATTTTGGTATTCTTAATCATTGATTAATCTCAATCTCCATTTTGTTTTTACTTTTAAATTTTAATCTTATAAAAATCATTCTTATTTTAAGGTTTCTAAGATCCTTAATTTTTCTAACCCATAAAATGGATTCAAACGTAGCAATTCAAGGACGTTTTGGACTACTCTCATTTTCTTCTTTTGAAATGTCTAATGCTTAATTTTTCTATTTTAAAATTTCGAAGATGCTTAATTTTTCTAACCCATAAAATGGATTCAAACGTAACCATTCAAGGATTTTTGGACTACTGTCATTTTCTTCTTTTGAAATTTTCTAATGCTCAATTTTTCTATTTTAAAATTTCTAAGATTCTTAATTTTTCTAAAACTTAAAATGGATTTAAATGTGATTAATATATGATTCCATCAAAACGAGCAATATCTTAATTTGAACTAGTTTTAATTTTCATTATTCAAAATGTCTAGCTTAATTTTGTAGGCTACAACAACTTAAGATTTTTATGAAATAGTTTTATTTTCCCCATGTTGTCATTTATTTTTAACCCACAAAAAAATTAGGAAAATCAACCATTTGTTTTTTTTTCTTTTGTATTGTTGATGAACTAATTTTCTAACTCACAGTGGACAAGATCTCAAGATTTTTTTGAGATAGTTTTATTTTTCCTCACTATATATATTAGTGTGGTTAAATTTCTTACCCATAGATTAAAACCTAGGAGAGAAAATTATATAACAGTAAAATTCAATCATCTTCTCATTCAGGAAAAAGCCAAATTAAAAGAAATTTAGGTATATCATAGAGTTTTAGAAAGCGACAGCCGGTCTTTCCAAGTTTTCCAAATACTTTCCTTATACTTATCACACATCTCTCTTTCTCAAATTTGTCTTTGGTTGGGTTCCTCCTTTTCAATTAAGGTTTTTGTTTCTTGCATCTTGCAGGATAGGTCCGAATTTTCCTAGTTGGATTCAGACTCAAAATTCCTTAGTCCAATTAGATATATTTGGTAATGGATTGAATGCTTTCGTACCAGAATGGTTTTGGAACAAGTTGCTATAAGTGAGGTAATTGTTTATCTTAAATACTATTAGCTGGCGCCTGATTCAGATTAAAGTTTCACATATAATTGGTTGTGGCTTAAATTAATTGATTAGATTGTTCAGAACCAATTATAAATAATTCAATCAAATATCCTTTAATATAGTATGTTCTAAATCAATTTTATAAAAGATTTTATATGAGATTTTTAAAATATTTTGACATTCCCAAGTATTTTGCAGAAAATAATTCAATTAATAAACCTCTGTTTTTTAATAGGAGAAAAGTACCCTATTTGAAAATACGAAATAAAAATCTTCTTTTGAATAAGTTGATAAACAAGTTTGGAATGATTTTGTTACTGTTTATTATGATGCAAGAGGCAATGAAATCGTTTCCTTAACTCTTATTCTTGATTAATTTTACAAAATTTCAATATCTACTATTATAAAAGAAATGTAAATGTAGAATGTTACTGAGTTACTAAAGAAAGAATAATCTCATACAATAAAAATACGATGTGTTTAAGATATTTCAATGAAAAAATATTTATAATGTGTGTAAATTATTCACTCACATATTGAATTACTTGTTATAGTCTTGAGAAGTTCAACATAAAGGATAAGTAGATTCAATGCAGAACACTATATTGAATAGTATGACATTTCTCCTTAGAACACCTCATTCATAAATCATAGACAGATAACTATACAATTCATTACATCCTATTAGCATACTTTCATTCTCATAGAACTATAACCGTGGAATAATAATTATTCACCTGATTCTCCTTACTTCAAACCATAATTCAATATAAAAATTAACAAATTCGTTGAGGAAGCTCAATCACTCACTTAACAATTTTTCACGATTGTTCATTGTTTTGAGTTTGTTCTTCTCTTCTCTACACTAGTGCAAAAAGACTTTAGACGTCTGTTATTTTGGATATTTAACGTCTGATCTCTATCCGACGTTTATATGGGTGATGTTAATGACACGTCGGACCCTTTTGGTCAGACGTCTCTATAGACGTCCAATCCATACATGTTAGACGTCTCTGAGGTTGCTCCTGTCTCATGGTGATTCGAGTTTACAACTTTATATTTTAGTTGAAGAGAATGTATTGTACATTTTTTTTATTGGATGGTTTTAAAAACGTAGTGGAGGGAATTAGAGGAGTACAAAACGCAAGAAATCGCCGCCATAGAATGCCGCCTAAAGACACGAGAATAACTGCACCAAAACCCAACAAAAACGCATTTTAATCGGTTCAAATGAAAGATAATGCATCAAAGAGTGATGTAACCGGAGTAAAATTAATTTAAAACGGTGCAAAAGTGAGAACACGAACCTGAAAAGCGTAACCTGTAGAGAGAAAACGCGACGAAGATGATGAACAATGAGTGCACATAACAGCTGTCTCGCGTTCACGGTGTTTTAATGCCAAAATTTAGACGTTGGTTCCCCCAATTAACAGACGTCTAAAGTGCTTTAGAAGTCGGAATGACGGGATCAGACGTCTAAACGGAGTCAAAAAGTGACTTTTTAAATTTCTGGATTTAGGGTTTAGACGTCGGTTCCCCCAATTAACAGACGTCTAAAGGGCTTCAAAAGTTGGAGTGGCGGGATCAGACGTCTAAATGGAGTCAAAAAGTGAGTTTTTAAATTTCTGGATTTAGGGTTTAGATGTCGGTTCCCCCAATTAAAAGACGTCTAAAGTGCTTCAGAAGTCGGAGTGGCAGGATCAGATGTCTAAATGGAGTCAAAAAGTGACTTTTTAAATTTCTGGATTTAGGGTTTAGACGTTGATTCCCCCAATTAACAGACGTCTAAAGTGCTTCAGAAGTAGGAGTGGCGAGATCAAACGTCTAAATGGAGTCAAAAAGTGACTTTTTAAATTTCTGGATTTAGGGTTTAGACGTCGGTTCCCCCAATTAACAAACGTCTAAAGTGCTTCACAAGTCGGTTCCCTCCATAATAGACGTCTAAATAGAATAATTTTTTTTTTAACTTTTTTGTTTAGTTTTGGCGTCTATTCGGGGGAGCCGACGTATATGAGTATTTTGGACGTCGAGCCCTTCCATAACCGACGTCTAAATAGTTGTTTTATTTACGAAAAATGCCACTGGTCATTTTTTACGTTAGATATTCGAGGGTCAGACGTCTAAAGGGTGACGTTGAAGGTCTTTTTTGCACTAGTGCTAGTTTTGATTTTCCTATTTGTAATATCAATTTCTGTTTGAGAAATTAAAATTTAAATCAGGAATCATTTGAATATTAATTTAATAACTAAATACAAATTGGATTGAATGATATTGAAACTTAATATGTATAATTGGTGTAGTCAGTTGATTGAATTGTTCAAATTAAAATTGAATATATAAATAACTATGATTTTCATATTGTTTTATTGTTTGAAATTGTGGATTGGATTATTTTCTATTTCTTGATTTTGCTTTTAATATCTGATTTTTTTTTTCCAATTTTTGTTTAAAGTTTTCAATCCCTAAATCCTTAATTTTAATTTAACCATAAAGATTGAATATAATTGAATATGTATCCTTTAAACATTGACTTAGATTGTATTTTATATTACATGTAGAGAAGCTTAGTAATTTTTTATTTCATTCAATAGTGAATGTTAGTGAAAAATTCTTATATTGGCATGTGACTTTGTTTATAACATTAGACCTTGGTCTTCGCTAGATTTTGTAAGACAAAATATCAAAAAATTGAGTCATATCGTTCTTCATCTATTTGGCAACGTATAAATGACATTGTTTCAGTGGTCTGCAAAAATTTGGAAAATATTGTTTTGACTGAAATTATATTCATAGTTTTCTAACTTATAAATGGATTTGATTACGACTATGAATACCGTAAGATAATTGGACCACTTTCATGCTTAATTTTATAACTCATAAAATGTCTTTGAATATGACAATCAATAGTTTAAAGTTTTTGGACCATTTTCACTTTGTTCCTTCAAGTGTCTTCATATACTTATTTTTTCTAACTCGTTAAATGGATTCTAAAACATCAATGGCTTAATGTCTCTATATGGACCAGTTTCATTTTCTTCTTTTCCAATTTCTAACATCTATCATTTTCTAACCCATAAATTCAATTCAAATAGGACAATCAACAGGTCTTTGGACCATTTTCATTTTTTTTAAATGTCTAGGATGCTTAACTTTTCTAACTCATAAATTGTTCTGAAAGAGCAATAGCTATTGTTTTCTGTAGTCCCATATTTTCTTGATGCACCTCCAAAATTTTTGAAACAGAATTACACCCCTACTAAAATAAATAAAAGTTGTGTTTTTTTTTTTCAATTTAAGTGTTAAGGATGAACAATTCATAAAATTTCCAAATTCCACAATTTAAAACAAAAAAATATATATTAAATTTCTACCAGTGCATGTGTGTTATTTTTTATAATAATAAAACTAATAAAATTATTATTATTCTTATTATTATAATTATAAAATTAAATATATATTTTTTATAATTTTATTATATGTAGTTTTTATTTATTTTATAGGTAATTTTTTAGTTAAAAAATAATTAATTTTAAAAAACAATCAAATCAAAATATTCCATAATTAACTTTATTTATTTTGTAAGCATCTGAATTTAAGTCTAAATCAATGTCTATCATTAATTGATTTCAAATTAATCTTTACTTTTAAATTCAACAATAACTTTAATGAATAGTTAAAACTTCGATAATTAATGTTAAATATTATTTTATATTTTAACTTACAAACACATTATAATAATTTATTAATTATAAAAACTATTTTATATATAATAATAATTTTTAATCTATGAAATAAAATTTAATTTATTCAATAGAAATACTAATTACTTTTTTGTCTGTATAATTGCTATATATTTAACTATTTTCTTATACGGGTCATAGTTCTAATTCCACTCAACTCAGACTATGAAATAATATACACATAATGTGAATTTAGTGTAGTTTTCATTCATGTCCCTAGTTTTCTACCTTCCAAAGTAAGTTAGAAAAACGAGAAAACAACAACATCCATGTCCGATCATTTGATCAATACATGATGTGCTCTTTTTTGTTTTATATATTTGTTAGTTGTCCATCAAAGTAATATGCATAGACGTATTTAATTTAATTCTTAGTTGTCTTAAACAAATTGGTTTTCTCATTTACCAATAAATAAATAAATATTTCATATATTTTCTGTGAAATAAATAAATTATTATTTTTTACATAATTCTGAGATCTGGAATTCTCACAGAAATAAAAATATCATATAAATTAAAAAAGAAAACAGTAGAAAGAGAGAACTAAAAAAACAAGTTAAATCTAAATTCAAGTAACCTAAGAAATTAATGTTTATATATATATATATATATATATATATATATATATATATGGGATTTGCTAACGCGCGTACGCCTGTTTTTCAGTTGGTACATTTTAGCAATGTGTACCGGGTTTTAGTAGACAAAAATACCCTTGTATATCATGGATTCTAAGTTTTAAGGTTAAGGGTATTTTAATAATTTTCATTCTCAAAACTAAAAAAAAAAAGAAACTTCCAAACTCTTACTCACCTCTCTCATTCCTCTCAACAATTTCTCTTTCATCTCTCTCACTCCAACCTTTTCTCTGTCATCCCTATTATAGCCCCAATTCAAAAAATTAGAAACACTTGCCGTTAAACAATCTTACAAAAAATGATTTTATAATGAGTTTTCATTTTATAATTTTTGTCTTATCTAATTTTATCCAATTTTCACAAGTATAAAGGAATTGGTAATTGACCTGGAAAAAATCAGAAATACTCACTGTTAAACGGTTTCTTACAAAAAATGATTTTATAATGAGTTTTCATTTTATAATTTTTGTCTTATGTAATTTTATCTAATTTTGACAAGCATAATGACATCAAAGGAATTGGTAATTGGCTTGGAAAAAATCAGAAACACTCGTTGTTAAACAATTTCTTACAAAAAATAATTTTATAATGAGTTTTCATTTTATAATTTTTGTCGTATATAATTTTATCTAATTTCACAAGCATAATGACATCCGAAGGAATTGGTAATTGGCCTAAAGGGTTTTTTTAGAGATGATGATTCAACATATGTAGATGATGAAATTAGAGAGGTTACTGAAGATGGTGAAATTGAAGAGATCTTGAATGAACTGAAGGTGAATATGTCAATGACTCAACTCTTTACAAAGGAAAATTGTTTAACGGCTGATTTTATCAATTGGGGTTATAGTTTCTGATTTTTTCAATTAGTGGAGCTATAGTAGGATGACATAAAAAAGGTTGAAGTGAGAGAGATGAAAGAGAAAAGGTTAAGAGGAATGAGAGAGAGGTGAGTAAGGGTTTGGGGGGTTTCTTTCTTTTTTAGTTTTGAGAATGAAAATTATTAAAATACCCTTAACTTTAAAACTTAGAATCCATGATATATAAGGATATTTTTGTCTACTAAAATCCGGTACACATTGCTAAAATGTACCAACTGAAAAACAGGCGTACGCACGTTAGCAAACCCATATATATATATATATATATATATATATATGTGTGTGTGTAAATAAACTTATATGACAATTTTGGATTGGTTATTGTAAATCAAATACTAGTGAGAAATATTTTTTTATTCCAAATTTTTCTACACAAAAATAAACACTTATTTTATTAATGCGTATATATAGTTTTAATTTAAAATAAACAAACAATGTAAGTTGGAAGTAGTCTACATTGTATGCTAAAATAACAATTATATTTAAAATATGTCACTTATGTTTATTTATTATTATTTTTTTATTTTATGAAATCAACTTTTGTGAATATAAATGAAGCCATGGAGTATTCTAAAATAAACATATTAGGAGAAAGAGAAAATAACTGAATCATGAATTCTTTCTCGAAATATACTACTCTTATTTATTCTTCTCTCTGTTAAAATTATTTGATATCAGAAAAGCATCATGACTGCTTATTTTCTGAAATCGTTTTATGTTCTTCTGCTGCTTTCTTTGCTTGCCTCAGGATTTAGTGTGAAATTGAAGAACTCAAGTGAAAGTGAGTGCATAGAGAGGGAGAGGCAAGCACTCCTCAGCTTCAAAGAAGGCCTCGTGGATAACTTTGGCATGCTCTCCACTTGGACCAATAATACAGATTGCTGCAAATGGAAACGCATTCAATGCAATAGTCATACTGGTCATGTGCAACTACTTGATCTCCATGGAAACTACCCATATACACCATATTTGAGAGGTGCAATCAATGTCACTTCATTTATTCACTTGCCATACATTCAACATCTTGATCTCAGCCGTAATTATTTTGCACTGAGTTACATCCCAGAGTTAATGGGCTCCATCACCAACTTAAGATATCTCGATCTCTTCCATTCTTTTTTTGCGGGGAGGATTCCTTCAACCCTTGGAAATCTCTTACTGCTACGCTATCTAGATCTTGGGGAAAATTATCTTTGGGGAAAAATTCCCATTGAGATAGGGAATATCAAACACTTACAGTATCTCGATCTTGGTCTATTCTATCTTTCCGGAAAAATCCCATCTCAAATTGGAAATCTCACAAAGCTACAACATCTCACTCTAGGAAGAAATACTCCTCCATATGGATGGAAAAGGCGAAATAATATTTCAAAATCTCTTTATGGAGCAATCCCTTTTCCCATAGGGAGTCTTCCATTATTGCATACTCTCCGACTAGTTGGCAATTTTGAGATAAAAGCTGAGGATGCACAGTGGCTGTCTACTCTCCATTCCTTAACCATTCTTGAGCTGAGTTCATTGCACAGTCTTAAATCTTCTCACAAGTGGCTACAAACTATCGGTAAAATCATTCCAAACTTAACAGAGTTGAGACTAGTTGATTGTAATCTTTTGCATAGTGATATTCAATCTTTGTTCCATTCTCACCCTTCAAATAATTCTACCTCTCTTACCATAATAGATCTGTCTTCTAATATGTTGTCATCATCAATACTTCAATTCTTGTTTAACTTTAGCCTTCATCTTCAAGAGCTTTATCTTTCTCACAATAATATAACATTGTCATCTTCTCTGTGTCCAAATTTTCCATCTCTTGAGATCCTCGATCTCTCTTACAATAATCTTGCATCATCAATGTTTCGAGCTAATTTCAATATCAGCTCCAAATTACAAGAGCTTTACCTTGAAAATTGCAGTCTTATGGATGGAAATTTCCTTCTTTCATCTACTTCTACAATGAATTCTTTCTCCTCACTTATCTTCCTTGATCTTTCCAATAACTTGCTAAAATCATCTGCAATATTTTACTGGCTGTTTAACTTCACCACCAATCTGCATTTCATTGACGTTAATGGTAACTTGTTAGAAGGTCCCATTCCAGATGAATTTGGGAAAGTGATGAGCTCTATTGAATATCTTTTTCTCTATAATAACAAACTCCAGGGCAAGATTCCTTCTTTCTTTGGGAGCATGTGCAGATTACAAGTATTATACCTCTCAAATAACAAGTTAAATGGAGAATTTCCGAGCTTCACTCAAAATTCTTCATGGTGCAGCAGACACATATTTCGGGAATTGAACTTATCTTATAACCAAATAACTGGTAGGATACCCGAGAGAATCAGTCTGCTATCTGAATTGGAAATTTTATCGTTGGAGGGGAATTCTTTAAATGGTGATGTAACTGAATCTCATCTTTCTAATTTTTCCAAATTATTTTTCTTAGGCTTGTCACGTAACTCATTATCTGTAAAATTTCGCTCTACTTGGGTTCCTCCTTTTCAATTAACGTTCTTGTTTCTTGCATCTTGCAATTTAGGACCGAGTTTTCCTAGTTGGATCCAAACTCAAAATTCCTTAATCGAACTAGATATATCTTATAATGGGCTAAATGATCTCGTACCAGCATGGTTTTGGAAAAAGTTGCAAATTCTATACATTTTGAATATGGCTCACAATAATCTCATTGGTTCAATCCCTAATATGCAATTGAAGCTTCCTTTCAGACCATACATACTTTTAAGTTCAAATAAATTTCAGGGAAAAGTTCCATTATTTTTGCTACAAGCTTCCGAGTTGTTACTCTCTACAAATAAATTTTCAGATTTCTCATGTGGAAACTTCACAGCTACAAACTTGGCCACTTTAGATTTATCATATAATCAAATAAAGGGGCAACTTCCAGATTGTTGGAAATCAATAAATCGATTATTGTTTCTTGATTTAAGTAGCAATCAATTGTCAGGGAAACTTCCTATCTCTATGGGCAGCCTTGTTAACTTGGAAGCTTTGGTTTTAAGAAACAATAGTTTAATGGGTGAATTGCATTCCTCTTTGAAGAACTGTAACAATTTAATTATGTTGGATGTGAGTGAGAATATGTTGGCCGGCCCAATACCATCATGGGTTGGAGAAAACATGCAACAATTGATAATATTGATCATGCGAGGGAATCACTTCTCTGGAAAGATTCCCCTTCATCTATGTTATTTGAAGCGTATTCAATTATTGGATCTTTCCAAGAATAAGTTATCAGAAGAAATTCCACCTTGCTTAAACAATTTTACTGCATTGTCTGAAAAGATGATCAACAGAGTTGAAACTGAAAGTCGGGTGTATTGGTACAATAGTACTTACTATGAAATTTATAATCTAATCAGTTATAGTTATTATTCATTTCATATAACATGGATGTGGAAAGGTATGGAACAGGACTTCAGACGTCCGGAATTAACTCTTCTGAGCATTGATCTCTCGTGTAATAATTTAATTGGTGAAATTCCGAAAGAGATTACATACGCGCTCGGGTTAGTTTCTTTGAATTTATCAAGAAACAATCTGAGTGGAGAAATTCCTTCCGATATTGGAAATTTAAGTTTACTTGAATCCCTTGACCTGTCAAGAAATCAATTGTATGGGAGAATTCCTTCTTCTCTTTCTCAAATGGATTTTCTACAAAACTTGGACTTGTCACACAATTCTCTTTCTGGAAGAATCCCATTGGGAAGACACATGGATACATTTGATGCCTCTTGTTTTGAAGGAAATGCTGATCTTTGTGGTGAACAACTTAACAAGAGTTGTGCAGGATATCAGACATTAGTAAAGCCTCAAAAAGCAGAAGTCCATGGAGAATATTGTGTTTTCTATGAAGCATTATACATGAGCTTGGGGATAGGATTCTTCACAGGATTTTGGGGCTTATTAGGTCCATTACTACTTTGGCAACCATGGAGAATGACTTATCTGAGATTCTTGAACAGACTAATAGACTATTTATTTGTAGTGGTTGAAGTGAACTTTGCAAAGCGCCAAAGGTAGATCAAAGACTAACAGAGTGCAAAAGGTGGCTCAAAAACTAGCTGGTACATAACTCTATTGACTTCTTTCTTTGAATTTTATAGTACTTATTTCTCCTTCAGATAAGTAAATCAGTAAGTAGGTTTTATATTGAAATCGAGCTTACCTTTCTAAAAAGAAATGTACAAGGCTTGCCATGAATGTAAGTGTTAGAATTTGATTCTTGCTTAAAATATAGCACTAAACGTACTTTAATTAATTGTATGTCTCTCAGCTACATACTGATTTTCATCAATTTTATTAAACATCGATTATATCCTACGCTCCTACTCATGGCTTTAATAATTGTAGTTCCGTTTTTTCAGAAATAATTGTTTTTGTTGGTGTAAAGGAATTATTGATAGTGTGCTCTGTTATGAGAAGTTTTCATTTTTCAGATGAATTATGCTTAGGCCATTTTAAAAATGCTTACATGTTATTTTTTTAGTAATGTAACGAGTTTAAATATATATATTTTTTCATTCAGCTTACCACTAAAATTTGGTCTCCAAATTATTTTTCCATCATTACTAATAATGTTTGTCATCATAAGAATCTCAGCACAAGTTTATAGCAATTCATTTCATTTAGTTTATCATTAATATTTGGTTTCCATTTTTTTTCCTTCATTACTAACGTTTGTCATATAAAATTTAGCACAAAATTTGCAGTTAACAATGATTTGGTTCAAGACTCCATTACGAGATAAAAGCATTACAGATTGTTGGCAGTGAGAGATTTGGAGGCTGAAGTTTCATAAAGGAATGATTTGATAGTGTGTGGTTGTATAATCTATAATATAAATTTAATTTTAAGCCAAGAATTCGAGATATCCTAATTTGTATATGTAAGAATTTGGGATATCTCAAAAATTTGTAATTCAGAATCCATTGAATCTCATCTTTAATACTCTTTCATATGATTGTATATAAATATGATTGTATATATTGTTGATGTTATTTTACATTCAAAATTGGAATTTTAAAATAAAAATTTCAATATTGTCTGTGCATGTTGTGGTTATCTAATTCCAAATTTTATTAATGATAACATGCTATTTATGTTTTGTCTTACTAATGTGCGTTACTTGCTCATACATGTACTTATTACACACACAGTTTCTCGTGTTCCATGATACTGAACCAAGGTAATTCTTAATCTTGGTCATCCAAGAATTTAACAAAAATTAATAAATTCCTTGAAACCATTTGATTTTTGCATTAACAAATCAGATAATTCCCAAGTAAGAATTGAAAATAAAAAACAACTTATCCTAAAAGGTAAAGAGACAATTTCAATTAAAACTCATTTTGAAATATCAAAATATTTACTGAATATATTTTTTTCAAATTAGCTTTTAAAAAATATTTTTTGTTTTAAATATATCTTTGAGTTTTAGAAAGATATATCTTTCTGTTTTAAGATTGAAATTTTCTAACTATTTTTTATTTAATATTCAATTACATTTTGTTCTGTAGATACATCAACAATGTATAAAAACTAGTTCTTTCATACAGTATATCTCTCCTATATCTCATAATTTCATACTCTCTAAACATTCCCAACATAGACACTTAAAAATGAAATTGGTCCCAAGAACTAAGCATGTTAGACATTTCAAAGGAAGAAAACGAGACTAGCCCAAAAAGTCTTTAAGCTATTAATGTTATATTTGAAATCCATTCTATGGGTTAGAAAATGTAAGCATCTTAGACACTTGAAAAGCAGAAAATGATTTTGGTCCAAAGATCTTGAGGATTGTGCTATTCAAATATTAAAAGAAGAAAATGAAATGGTCCAAAGAACTTGAGGACTATACTGTTCAAATCTGTTACTGTTAAATTAAACACTTGACAAGAGAATGAAAAGAATGAAATATGCAAAATATCACAACTTGAAAAGAAAAGGAAAAAACAATTTAGAAACCCATTCACAACTTGCAAAGTTTAAAAAACTGTCAACATTTATATTGACAATTGGTCGGCTGGTGGCCTAATTGGCTTTTTCCCCTTTCACTTTCTAAAGAGCGGAAAAATAAAAAATCTCCACCAACATTTAATAATAATAAAAATAAGTTAAGAAAAAAGTTCATAGCTATGAAAATTAGTTGTTATTTTGGCACACAAAGTAATCCATCGTTTGAATTCATAGATATTGAAATTAACTTAAGTCAATAAATAATTCGCATGGGTCAGAGCAATAGTCCTAAATGCACAGTAAATTCGATCACCTACCTCTTACTTCTGAGTTTGAGATGAGCTTGAGATTAGTAAAACCTTAATTACGCCCCAATCTCAGCTCATTACACTTAATCAATACTTACCTTGAACTTTGCTTCTAGGAGGAATTGATTACCGAGGTAGGCCGTCCGATCCTCCTTGGGTGATCCATCCAGACCAGTCTATCAAGATTTTACTTTGTTTTTGGTATCTTACACCTTTGGGTCGTCCAGCCAATCCCTATATTCCAAGGTCGTCCGACCCTACGGTTAAGTAACTTCTACAAACACTTTCATAATTTCCTTCCAAAGTCGCTCAAGTAGTTGTGTCTTCGTCCTGCCTTCGCCTTCGCTCCAACCGATCGGGGGATACCTGCCAAAGGTGTACTTTGATGCTTAAGTTAGTAAATAATCCGTAGAAGGGTCAGTGCAACAGTCTTAAATGCACACTGAATGCGATCACCTACCTCTTACTTTGGACTTTTATTTATAGTTTTCGAGATGAGCTTGAGATTTGTAAAACCTTAATCTTGGCCCAATCTCAGCCCATTTCACTTAATCGATACTTACCTTTAACTTTCCTTCTAAGAGGAATTAATTACCAAGGTAGGTCGTCCGGTCCTCCTTGGGTGATCCGTCTGGACCAATCCTCCTTTAACTTACCTTTGCATCGTCCAACCAATCCCGATCTTACTGGGTCGTCCGACCCTACGGTACACAGGCCCCTCCAAGCCCCAAACAATTGTAGTTGGCAATGTGGTTTGTCATGAGCGCCTCTAACGATGTCGCCTGCTATAATTATCCAGGGTCGTCTTACACGTTTTGAATGGGACATTTTGGCGGGAGAACATGTGTCGCGTGTTAATGTCGCACTCTCCTTGAGTAGTGGTAAGGTCGCGTGATCACGACCTTTGATCGTGGTTGATCTCAACGGTAGCGATGAGTTGACAATTTTTTAAAATTTTTCTATAAATAGGAGAGTGGGTGCCCTGTCATTCTCACTATTTTCTACTTGCTCTTACTTTCATTCGATCTGCTTCAAATTCTTTTTTCTAAGGTAATAATAATGAGCACTATGCATCTTTCTTTGTCTTCAGAGTCATCAGGTAAAGGTTGTGGGGAGTTCGCAGGTGAAGGCGGTTGACCTTCATCACCAAGCTCTGTGTCGTCTTCTTACCTTGAGACAACCGAGCGGGAAGGCGGCTCGGAGGTGTAGTCTCCCCTTTTTTGTGGCGAGAGGGCTATTTTCGAGACAACCATTGCTCTTCATGTCGAGGGTGTTGATATTGATCATGAGGGAGAAATTCCTACCGACAACCTACCGATTGTTCGCGACTACGGGTAGGTGACGCCTGAAGTTTCACTTTATACGTCATGCTTTGGCCTTAAGAGGGATCAGGAATGGTGGGCCAACAGATCATGTGTTGTTCAAGATGTAGAGGATGCATGCCTAACACTACTGGAAAAGCGCGATTTACAGACGGCCTTTTACCGAAGGCTTTGAAGCCTTCGGTATTGAGATGATTACCGAAGGCTTTTAAGCCATCGGTAACTCCCTGATTAATTTAAGTCCCAATTGGGTTCTTCGTGCCCCAATTTCATCTTACTTCAGCTTCGTCGTTTTTGTCTGTATCATCCTTCTCTGCAAACACTTCCCTCCCTTGCTTCAAGCTCCGTCAGTTTGTCGGTCAGTCACCGGTGGTGGTCCGTGACGGTGGTGAGTGGTTCGTTCATCGCTCTTCGTTCACGGTGCGTGGTTGTTTGGGGAGTGTTGGGCTAGGGTTCGTCGTGGGTTGGTTGGTTCGTTGACGGCTGGTGGTGTGGAGGTTGAGGGACTTTGTCGGAGGGGCCGTTGTGGGCTGTTGTCGCTGTCGTGCTCGGTGAAGCGGTATCTTGGTAGAGGTAAGTTCCACACAACTTCATTCACACTGTGATGTTCATATTGGTTAAGCGTAGACAGTGTTGCTGCCTTCATCTACTTTTCATTCACTTGTTAGTATTACTCTGTGTAGGAACTTGGTTGAGGGACTTCGTTGGAGTGGCCGTTGTGGGGCGTCGCCGTCGTGGTGTGCAAAGGTTGCATCGTCAAGGGCTATTTCGGTTGAGGTAAGTTGTGCTTTTACAGATTCATTATGAGTTATGATGTGATCTTGAATTGTTTGATGTTGTTGTGGCTTGATTGTATGATGTTGTTTGATTGAGAAAGATTGGTTTTTAATTGGAATGAGGGGCAAGGAATTGGCATGCCAGTGAGAAGGTTTAAATAACCTTAACCGTAGTTTAGGGAAAATAAAAGCAAACGAGGTGGTGAAGCTTGAGCAATAGTGCCAATTGTTGTAACTGTTGCTTTTTCTTCTAATGCCTTCAACTATGAACCTTTGAACCTCTAACCTCCCCTTGATTTGCTTCCAATCAACGTATATAATGTTATATATTGTAAATGGTTGATACTATAGCAGTAGGTAGCAGTCCAAACTAAAACTCCCAGCAACAAGTCAACTCATGCATCATCCAAAAGTTTTTGGTGCCTTTGCCTTCTCCACCTTGTGAGTACAGTAGTTTGTCTATGCCGGTTGCTTTGCAGAACCCAGACCCAGTCACTCTATCAGGCCTGATGCTATTCCTATACTTCCTTCCTTTTCTGCAGAAAAAGTACTCCTTCTGTCCTGCACTCCCGTGGTCCCTTCATTGCCATGCTTTTCACTTTTTAAGAATAATATTCTCTTAGTGGCAGCCCATATTTTTGTCATATGCATGCTTTTCAATTTGGATTTGGACCGTGCACATTGTGCCAAGCAAACTAAATGCTCTGAACCAAAACCGTGGGTGGTGGCCCCTCTTTTCTATTTGATTTATTTCTTGAAAGATTCCAAGCAATGGCCGTGGCATTTACTTAGAAAATGTGGCAGCTGCACTTCATTTTTCACCCATAAAGGGGGGAACGAGTTGTATGTGAGGGAGTTTTTGGAGTGTTGTTGATTGTGCAAGAACTGTTGGAGTTCTTTGGGGAGAGGTTAAGCTCTCTGAGTACCTTGTATTCACCTTTTTCTTGATTCTTTTGCAATAAAAGGAGGCTGTATAATTCAGAGGATCTGTTCTGTGTCATGTTTCTAGTGCTATTCACATGTTCTTGATTAAAAGAACCTATGAAAAGGTAGCTCAAATGTAAGGATTTTCATTACGCTTACTGTCCTGTGTGAGACCAACTATGGTAAGACTTGAAAATCAAAACATCAACTCCTCTCCCAGGCCGTCACCCCCTCTCTCCTGGAACACCCCTCTTTCACGGCCTCTACTTTTTAAATACCATCCACTCCTTCTTTTCCACTTGAAGCCAAATCATGGTAGTGCGATTTGCCCATACAGCTGCTGCTGTCTGTGTGGGACGTGCTGCTCCCCTTCTTTTCCCCACACCATGCTTCAATATTTTAAAAGCAAGAAACTGGTGCTGCCCAAGTTTTGTCTCCTAGCACTTTTACTCCAATGCACCTCCTGGACGTACCAAAATTAAGCAAGGGACTCTCCATTTTCATCCTTCCCTCTGCACACGCCTCTCCGCTGATCACGTGAACACCAACTCTGGACGTGTATCTTGAATGTTGCTGCTTGACGCTTGAAGTGTAGCAGGGAGCAGCTGCTGGATCCATCATCAAACGCCGTGCTTCCTTCTCCATTCCAGCCAGCTACTGAATTAGTTACAGCAGTATCTTGGAGCTCTCTCTTCACGGCCTTGCTGCAGGTGGCTGCCTCCATCCGTTTGTGTTTTTCTTCATCACCGTGCAGCTTTCCTGTTGGACCGAGGCTGCAATTGGGTGTTGCTGCCAATTCTGGACGGTGTGCAGCCTCTCAAGTATGCCGTAATACCTCTTCTCATTTGCGAACGTGGAAGTGCAGCCCCTTCACAAGTGCACCACCAAAATTAATTCCTTTGTGGGTCATATAATATTTGGACTTGTATAAGTACTGTTGCAGTAATTGTGGCCAGGAATGAATCTGTCCATTGCGGTACATCCACTGAAACCACGCAAGATCAGGTCCGTTGAGGTAGAATGACGCGACAGTGATCCGTTCTTCCTCTGGTGTGGAATGATAGTCAAAGAATTGAGAGATCTTGAAGATCCAACCATGGGGGTCAGAACCATCAAAACGGGGCACATCCAGCTTGAGAAAATGTCGATGATTAACAGGTGAAGGAAATGGAAGAGGAGAAGGAGGTGGAGAAGGGGGATGGTTTTCCAGGGCGGAAAGGCGGAGATTTAGGTCATCCATCTTGGAGATGACAAGAGACATGTTATGGAGCATCTCATCCATTTTTTCCGACTGGGTCTTGCGAACGGATTCCGCCATGGAAGAAAGCAACGAGAGCACCAAATGATGGAATAGAGAAAGACCTCTGTATTCGAGGACAGAGAGAACTCCTGGACAGAAAAAGGAAAGAGAAAAATACTTTTTTTATCCCCTGCAAAACTGAAATTACAATCGTATATAACCACCTCCAACACTATTCCCTAATGGGTAACAAACATGCACAACACAACAGTTTCTAGAAGTTTGCTGACTCAATATCTAATAATGAATAAAATCATCCCAGCCTGTGGGCTTGTGAGTCACACGTTTGGGCCTCTCCCTGATAATGATACTAGTGCCTGGAGGAGTTACTGCAACAAGTACCGTGAGCTCTTCCCTTCACGTGACCCCTCATCTTTATGAGAATATTATTCCCTTTTCTAGTGGAGATCCCCACTTTTATTCCATTTGTTTGCTGCAATTTAATGGCCAATTGGAAATCACGTTCCAAGCCAACAAGGGTGCGGCTCCCACTTCCAAAGAGAAAGAAGATTCCCCATTTTTGTGTACTGGTTGCCGTGCTTGGTTCATTCACGTGGTCCCCTCCATTATGCTTCACGGCCACATTCATTTCTCATAAGCCAAATAAACATTCTTCAATCCTAGGTGGCACTCCCATTTTTGTTCCATGCTGGATACTTGCCAAAATGAATTGTAATTGGATGTGCGTGACTTTTCAGCAAATATTGGACCGTACTTCATTCTTCATTCTTCACTTTTCAGCAAATGTCTCCCCCATTATAAAATTCACACTTCATTCTTCAATAAATTCTCTAAAACCTGAGCTTCAATTGCTTTGCCAAAATGAATTTTCCAATGGGTAATAGCTATTATGGCCGTGAGGTGTAATTATGGCAAGCCAATATTACTTCTTAAAATTTAAGAAATGAAGGACTTGCTTAAGAGTGTTGGGAGGTCTTAGCACCGTCCAATGATCAATTCCAGCCACCACAAGTACCAAAGAACAAGCAAACAATGCAAACAGATTAGAAGTCACTCAAACAGTAATCACCGGACTGACATAGGGGAGTAAAAAAAATACTGGGAACAGCACAGAACGAATTTAAACAAAGTAAAAACTATACGTTAAAATAGACATCCAGACGAAACTATGAAAAAAAATTGCATGGAAAACGGATAAGAATTGAACTCGAACGAAAACACACAAGTTGACAACATTCACGCAGCACTGTGCGAAAATTGAAGGCTTTTGAGTTTATACTTTTTTTTCCAGCTATTCGGTAATTACCGAAGGCTTTTGTCCTTCGGTAATTACCGAAGGCTTTTGGCCCTCGGTAATTACCGAAGGGCAAAAGCCCTTGGTAAATGTTAGCGACAAGGGATTTACCGAAGGCTCTTTGGCCTTCGGTAATTACCTTTTACCGACGGTTTTGGGCTGTTTCCGAGGGCTTCTGGCCTTCGGTAATGCCCTTCTTTTTTGTAGTGTAATAAGGTTGGTCATTAGTAAAAAGAATGAACGAGTTTATCATGGAAAAGGATCGAGTATGGAAGATTTTTTCTTCGTGTACACTTATCTTTTTCCCAAATGTTCGTTTGGGGGCCTTTCACCGCCTTCCAATCGAACATCTTACGCGAGCTCAATGTTGCCCCCACCCAACTTAACCGAACAATTAGGCTTGTATAACTCCTACGGTTTCTGTTTTCCTTCATTATTATAATGTTCACCCACTGGCTAAGCGAGGATGGGTATCCCTGACCTCCATAGGGAATAACTGGTATTTAAACCCTATTCGAATTACTTTAAAGGGTTTAAGAAAAAATATTTTAAGGTTATAATAAGAGAATCTGATCAATCAAAATTTGATGACGAAGCAGGCTTCCCTTTGTTTCTCTTTTTTTTGGACAAGAGAACCTTATAAAATAACAGCTTGGTCGATTGACATTATGAGTTTGGAGGAGGTCGACGTTGTTAGGATCATAAATTATCTACCTCGCCGCCTCTCTACTCGTGGACTCGTTGAATGTCTTGGCCACGAGGATATTGACCGACTGACATTTGGTATGGTATTTTTCCATTTATCATTTCACTGTGATTTGGTGTTAACTTAGCTAAATTTGTCTCTTCTTTTGAGACATCATGTCCGTTCCTCCTCCCAGAAAGACCAATTTCTTTGCTTCAAAGAAGAAGACTATAGGTGACTCATCCTTCAAGGGTCGTGATCCTCGATCGGCCTTCTCCAGCCAGGCGGCCCAAGTCGTGAAGAACTGTCCGATTCTAGTTGAATCTCGTTAATGCGCTCTGGTGGTGAACCTTGGGCAATCAGTTGAGGTGCACATTGTAGTGGTCGTTCCTCCCCTGGAAAGAAGAAGAAATCCCACAAGGAAGGGGAGCAACTTTCTTTAAAAAGAAGCAGGCATTTTGGGAGGCCCCTCGACCTTTAACGGACGACATATTCCGGCCCGAATTCCATGTTAGCCATAAGCCTAAGTTTCATATGAGCTCGTTCGAGCATGCAATCGTTGGACAATTATCCGAGAAGAACATAACCAATGTTGTTACCAATAAGGAGCATTGGTAAATTTGAAGATAAATGATTTTGATGATGCTGCAAGAAGATAGACTTTAAGAAGTTGTTAAAATTTTTTTAAAAGCACTTTGTAGAATATAAATGTATTAGGAAAGTCTTTGAATATGTAATACTAAGAAAATCTCGTATCTTTAGTTAAGTTACGCATTTAATCGATTATGTGAAGCTATTATCGATTATCATGAGCACTCTTGAAAAAAGCATTTCGCTTTGGAATAATCGATTATTCCTTCAAATAATCGATTATCAACTGGTCCTGATGAGAACTGCACAAGTCTATGAAATAATCCATTGTTCCTCAGGATAATCGATTATCACTTATTGAAAAATCCTGTAACGGACTTAAATAATAGATTATCACAATCAATAATCGATTATCAGTGGCAGTTGTAATCTGTCTTTTCTAACTCAGACCAGTTGCCTATATATAGTTGTTCCAAAATCCTTAGAGGGTTAACTCTGAGATTTTTAAGAATACAGTTTGTTTGATGAAGTTCCAAAAAGTTAGTTCAAGTGTTTTCCCTGGTCTCGTGAATAGGAGAAGCTTGCGCTTTGTGGGTCAAAGGTCAGAGCGATTCTCTTCGAGTTGGCAAGGCTGTCATCTTTCGGTTTGTTCGTCGAAGGAAGATTTTATCTGCACTGTTTCGTTTCGTTGGTCGAAGGAAAGTGTAGATTCCTGCTTCCGGTTCGTTGGTCGAAGGAAGCACCCTTCCGGTTCGTTCGTCGAAGGAAGGTTTTATCATTCTATTCCTTCACTCCATTGTAATATGTGAAATTGATTTTTAGTGAAAATGTTAATCACTTTTTATAGTGATTAACAACTAGACGTAGAATCTTTTGATTCGAAGCAGGATAAAAATTCTGTGTTGAATTTTTCTACTCCCTACACTCTTTACATTTTTTTACTCTAAGAAAATTAATTTTCTAAAACGGACCATCTTAATACGAGTTTGACCGAACACGCTTTCCGCTATCTATATTTAATTCTGCTGCGCAACTCTATAACGGTACAGATTGTTCCGACAAATGTCACTCTAGAACTGTCGTCTCGGGTAGCGATGTTGACCTTGTATTTGTGTGAGTTTGTCGATCGGAGGGAGGCGAAGGATGTACAAGCAGAATTAGCTAAGGAGAAGAAGATCTACCCGGATCTCTATGCCAGGCTGGAAGCGCTAACTGTCACCCACAAAGGGTGTGAGAAACAACAGTCTGATCTTCAACTGAAGTTGGATGAGGCTAGATGGGAACAGAAAGAGGGCCGACTCACCCAAATAAAGGGTGACCAAGCAGTTGAAGAGTATAAGAAGAGGAAGAACAGGATGGATGACAGACTGAGAAGGACTAAAAGCTTTCTCAAGAAGGGTCGAGTTGGCCCTTCAACATAAGGCTCTTATAGCCAAGTTGTCGAAGGCGGACAATGAGATTAAAGATTTGAACGACTCCATCATGATGGTGCACGAGGAGGGTTTCAACAAAACACTTCGCCAGGTGATGTTCCTTATGGGAGTTGACCTAGTGCGAAGGGTTTTGATATTATGAAGGAAGTCCATGAGGGGAATTTGATTCCTCTCAACGAAATGCCTGGCAAGCTCGGCTTGGATGAGTTGAGGGTGAGGGGGCGGACGATGTAGAGGAGGTTTCGTTAGAGGGCAAACGACCAAGGGGCTAGTGAAGAGTAGAGTTGTTTCGAGCTTGAATATGGGGGCTTTTTGAGTTTGATTTGTTTTCATTTTTTATGAGGTCGGGCAGCAAACACCAAACACAATTTCTAGGGTTTTTTAGGTGTTTGCCTCACCGTCCCGTCAACAAAATTCATGTATACCCCAAATTTACAACTTAATACAATAGTGTTGCTCATCATCTCGTTCTTGCCAATTTATATCACAATTCTTTTTACAAGTTACAAACATACGATTTGTAGGGCGGCCCATCGTTACGATCTTAGAAGTATTGGTTCATGGAACAATCTGTGTACGACTTTACGCAGTTTTATCACTCCGGCAAGTGTACCGAATCATATCAAGTAATAATAAATGGTAAGATCAAGTATCGTTTTCCAAAGGACTCACGACCTAGACAGTTATGCGATTTCTTGATTAAATAAGATTTGTAAACAAAATAATTGTGTTTATATTACGAAAAATAAACATGAATGCAAGTGTGATCAATTGGATTGAAAGATGCAAAGGTGATTGATATAAAATATGGAATGATTATGTTGTTGGGGTTTCTGACTCATCCTATCCACTCTCATGTATTCATGAATTCATCTTTCTTCATTAATGTTAATGCCACTTTCTAATTTACCTTAAACCCGATGTCTCGGTGAAGAAAGCCTAATCCTAATTACTAGTTCACAATGTCTTGTCTCCCTAGCAATTAATCATGCATTACATTTGCACAGAAGCTTAAAGGCAACCAATACCCCTATCCCTATGTCTAGGTAAATTGATCTTGGGAGAATTTTCCAAGTTCTAGATTTACCTATATGTTACCATATCGATAACATCAATGATCATGCAATAGCATGAGTTAAACAAAGCATGCAAAGAGCGTAGAGGAAAAACCCTAACAATTAATGAAGTAAAGGATATATAATCAAGAATGAATTTAATACGTGAGAGTTTCAAATGATTACATCATTTCGCCAACAACAATGGAGGTTTAGTTCACCATAGACATGGTGAAACTAGATGAAAATAATGAAAAGAATGAAAGATAGAACCCTAAAAGTTGAAGATCGGAGCTTCCGCATCCAAAATCCGCCTCCGAGGGATGAAAAGAGTGTATTTTCGCCTCTTTCTATCCAAAGATACTAAACCTAGGACGTACAAGTCCTTAAATAGAACATAAAAATAACAGAAAACTAGCCCAGGCCCAAGTTGACAGCGCTCAGCGGTAGGTGCAACACTCAAAATGACGCTTAGCGATGGCGCCCAGGTGTGAGACAGTGTACTCAACAGCAGACTCTAGCGCTCAGCGGTGGAAATGCCGCTCAGCAGTGACTGCGATACTTGAATTAGCCCTCAGTGATGACACTTAAGCGTGGGACAGAGAACTCATCATCAAGCTTGGCGCTCAGCGGTGCAAATGATGTTGAGTGGTGGCTGCGACTCTTCTTTTGTGCACTTTTCCTTCCTTTCCTGAGTCCAACTCCTTGCTACTTCAACTTCTTTCATCCAATTCCTCTAAATTCCTGCTAAAACAAGGAAAACCAAGCATAAAATCCATCCAACTCTCTTATTTCCAAAACTAAAGCAAAAACATGATTTCAAGCTAGTTGCTAAGTCATAAAGGGTGTTTTTAATGTCAAAATTAAGAATAAAAATAACGGTTTTTCAACCGTTATCACAACCCCAAACTTAGAACTTTGCTTGTCCTCAAGCAAAAAAGATGTAACTCAGTCTTCCACCAATCAATACAATGGTTCAACACATTCAAAAACTCCTTCTTTCAAGACAAGTAATTACTCAAATAAGCTCATAAAAAAGAATTCAGTCAAGATGCACACATGCTTTGATTCAATTAAGCTCATTGTGATGTTCACATAATCACATAATATCCAACAGATGCTTTTGTTCATGAATGATCAATTAACTAAGCATAGATGTAATCATGTGCTCATGGAATTATTCCTCACCAGATAAAGTATTTCACTCGATCACACAAATATAGAGGTCACTCATTCACTCTACTATTACAATGTCATATGAATCAACTTTGTCTTTCATTTAACCACAATCAAACACACTCACAAGCAAGCATCATCACAAAGACTTTTCTATGGCTTATAATGTGGTTGGGCTAAGAAGAAAATTGGTTTTTCTGAATCACAAAACCCTTGAGTTAAGAGAGTCACACTCTCATCATTTAAGCACAATCATTCTTACTTATTCCTAACTTTCCCTTGCATTGAGCTTTTCTTTTCTTTCCTTTTTCTTTTGCTTTTTCATTTGCTCAATACTTAACTGAATGCTTTTTATTTTCCCTTTTTAGATTCCCAACAACCCTAAACTTGAACCTTAGTCAATACCACAAAGAATATTTTCAACTCAACTCAAGGTAAAAAGAATTTCAAAAAGGGTTTTCACATCATAGTCAAGGCTAAAGGTCAAAGGATAAAACACATTGTGCTCTCTTTTATTGGGCTAAAAATCATGTATTGGCTAAAAATGGCTAACAACAGATGACCTTGATCATATGACACATACAAGCAAGTGATTCAATCATAGAAACCTAGGCAAAGTCATTCTTGCTTTCAAAGTAATATCAATCATTCACAAAAACTCTAGAGTTCAAAACCTCACATATAGGCTCATTCAACATTCCATATATTCCAGATACACATCCTGCTTAGCATCATAATCACAATCACACCATCATGCATTTGTTCACATAGCTTGTGAACAACCACCTATATATCAGCATATGATGCACAATCTCAACATCAATCAATATCCAAGCATCATCAAGCAATACTCATCATGCATAAGTCAATAGCAAACCATCATATCAGATAAAGTTTCCAACCAAGTACATCACAACCTATTCTATGAATAGAAGCAAATAAGTTCAATAATACAAAACAAAAGATAGAAAAGTCCTGCTCTAGTGGTGATAGCATCCATCAGTAGATGCTATCTCAACTCCTCATCAACCCATGCTATCATCAGAATCTTCCTCCTCTCCTTCTTCAGCGTCTTCAAAGTCATCATCCTCCTCCTCATCTTCCTCCATAGCTGGATCTTCAACTGCTCCAGCTCCACTGGCCTGTGCCTGCTCTTCTGGCCATGCCACCACATTGTTGAATTCATCCATAGTGCACCAGTGTCCAAGGGGTGTATCATACATCCCAATGATCATCTCAGCAGTGGCCACCTGCCCCATATGACTAGACTGTAGTCTAAACTCCATCAAAGACATATACATGTCCCTCATCTGAAAAGGCTCTGCATACTAAGGCGGTGCATGTGCCTATGGTAGTCCTCTCCTTCTAGGAGGATGCCGTGGTGGTACTAGCTGGGTACCTCATCTCCCCCGCAATACTGTCTATAATAGGCCTCATCAATCGCCTTCCTAGGCTGCTCCAACGGCGGTGAAGAAGTGTTAACCCAAGCTAACTCGCAGAGGTGTGTGATCAGAGAAGGATGTCCCAATGGTGCTTTGTTGTTCATAGTACTGGCACAAGTCCGAATCTCATCTGCTATGACCTGTCCAATGTTAATGCTCATCCTTCTAAGCATACAATATAGAAACAGGGCCTTGTCGACAGTAATATCAGAGACATGAGAACAAAGCTGGATATTGGCATGAGAAAACACTATCCAGTAGTTTGCCATGGGAGTTAGATCAACTCTCCTAATATGCACATATGAATCATTCCTATTCCTCTGAAAATGCCCTCCAAGAACAGACAGCACACTCTCCATATCATCAAACTCTGCTCCCTCTTCCATGTTCAGAGAAAATTGACACTGCACACGAGCCCATTCAATATGCAGAAACCTGTTAATAGAATCAGGATCATACCGAATGATTTCTCCTCTGACATAGCTCATATAGGCCTCTGTGTGAGAGTCACCCAGGGTCCTTGCATTGGTGTAGAATTCCTTGACCACTACTATGTTGGCTGGTGCAGGATAAGTCGCTACTCTTTCCCAATTTCTGTTCTCCAATTCCTCTCAAAATTGTGGAGCCAAGTCTGGTATCCATCTCGCCTTCCGCTCCATTAATAGCCTTCTATCTTGGATAGTGAGGAAGTGTTGCTCATTTCTACGGGAAAGGAACTTGTTATAATAGGGGCGCTCTGGTTCCTTCCTCTAGTTTCCTATAGTCTTGATTCTTCTGCCCGACGAAGAGGCCATCCCTACATAAAAAACAATTCACAAAACCACAAGAAACATTGTCAAACATTAGTAAACCACAAACAACTCCCTAACACTCTTCCTATCACCGTTGAGGGCAAAACAAGACCCTTCAGCGCCACCTATGCAGAGAAACAGCAAGCAAAACGCAAAAATCACCATTCTGTAGAAACCGTGGTTAGGGGTAAATTCTGTTGTGCGATGATTCTGCATAATTGCCCAAAATTACTTCTAATCTCCATCCACACACATTTTTCGTAGTTCCAGTCTTAAATCAAGCAATTTAATCGGTCCAAATAATGAATAATTCTTCCAATCATGCATAAACATCAAAATGCTTGAATGCAAGGAGGCTGCCACACAATGGCAACAAACTGCTATCTTGATTTAGATGAAAAAGGTAATTATGTGGATCAAAAGCTCTATAGAGGTATGATAAGATCTTTGTTGTATCTAGCTGCTAGTAGACCAAACATCATGCATAATGTTTGTCTTTGTGCTAGATTTCAATCAGACCCAAACAAATCACATCTAACGGTTGCGATAAGAATTTTAAAGTATCTAAAGGGAACCAAAAATCTTGGACTATGGTATCCTAGTAGTACAAATGTTTTTCTAGAAGGATATAGTGATTCAGACTTTGGTGGTTGTAAATTAGATAGGAAAAGCACTAATGGCACATGTCATCTCTTAGGTTGCTCTCTAGTGTCTTGTCATTTAAAGAAATAGGCTTGTGTGGCCCTGTCCACCACAAAAGTTGAGTACATTGTAGTTGGGAGCTGTTTTGCTCAGTCTCTTTGGATCAAGAATCAACTAGAAGATTATGGTATATCCCTAGATCATATTCCTCTAAAATGTGATAATACAAGTCTTATAAAGTTAACCAAGAATCATGTGCTTCATTCCAAGACTAAGGATATTGAAATAAGGCACCACTTCATAAGAGATCACATCCTTAAAGGTGAGATCAAAACTGAATATATGGATACCTTGCATCAATGGGCTGACATTTTACAAAGGCTCTGAACAAAGAGAGATTTTATACAATAAGGAATGAACTACGAATTCTGGATCACAATAGTATTAAATAACATTAAATAAATTAATTCACTTGTATGATAGCAATTGAACATTTCATTGTTTCATCATTACATTACATATTCATACTTGGTTTGTGATATTGATTGCTTCTCAGTTACACTGCATATGAACTAACACTTGATCTAGTCAAGATGAAAAAGATTATGCAGGAGCACTGACGGATTACTGAGTTGAAAGGGATATTTCACAATGCACTACAGAACTGAATAGATTAAAGAAGATTCATAATCGATTGAATTTTGTCAAGTGGTTTGAAGTTTCTTATTTGCTAAATCTTTTACTTTAAACCATGACTTACGATTGCGTATGTGTTTTTTCATCATAAATCTCACTGTTTAAAATCCGATGTGTATCTGATATGAGTTTATGGATGATAACACTAGGTTCCTATGTTTCAAGATGTATCTAAAATGCTCTGATATTTGTGATATTTGTCAAATACACTGCTTGAAAATGTTTGAATGATACACACTCTGTTAGATCTCTATCATGCAACTCTGATACTGAAATATGATATGCATATTGATAGGGGGAGTTTTGTATTATGTTACATGACTTTCACATGTTAAAAGGGGAAGAAATTAATATCATGTGAACACTCTTGACAGGGGGAGCATCATATTTTTCTGTTTACATATGCTGATGCATCTCTGTATCAGTCAATATCTCTGTATTTCAATTACTGTGCGCTATAGATCCTTTTTTGCTAATGCCCAAAGGGGGATAAATAATTGAAATTGAATGAGATTGTTTGAAATTATGTGAAACAATTTTTTATTCTGTATTGTACATCATGGTTGTGTTATTAATCATGGTTGTGCATCATAAAAAAAGGGAGATTGTTGATAGGGGGAGCAATGTGATAGCTAAACCAAATCTCTGTTATAATTTTTTTGATGATGACAACACATTAATAGCAACAACACATGAATTTTGTAATTTCACAACAGAAAACTGTTTCTGTGTTGCGTTATACATATGTGAATTTGTACGTGCTTACTGTGATAAATGCATATACTGTGACAAATGCATATGTTGGACATACTATGTAATTTATGCATACTATTATGATTATGATGTGATTATATCTGTGTATGCACACTGTATGTTTATGTTATTAAAAACCACAAGCACAAAAGCATATCTGCATAACATAATCAATTACAATGTTGTAGTAATCAATTAAGGTCATCAAACAACTTGGTTTTTGAATTGTGGCAAAATAGCTAGTTTGAATCGATTATATTAGTTGTTAAATCGATTAAAACTCGTGTGTTTGCATATATCATTTTCAAATGTGTTGTGATGAGTTTTTAGGAAGAAAAAGTTTTCAAAATATGTTTAAGTGTTACGCTTAATCGATTACATGTGTTGTGTATCCAATTAAGTCTGTTAAGTTTTGAAAAATGATTTCATGCTAGTCATAACTTCGTTAACAGTCATATTTCACTACAGGAAATTCATGAATTACCAACGGACTATTACTGACGACCCTTAGGCCTTCGGTAAATTTTGTTTACCGAAAGATTTTTCGGCGATCTCTAAAGTACTACAAAATTGGAGGATTTTGGCCTTCGATACTCGACATGGGACATTATTAAAGGAACTTGACCTTCGGTAAGTGGTTGGTGTATAAGAACGTGAGATTTTTACCTCCCCCTCATTTCGCGAAAGCTCTTCTTCCCCCAATATTCAGATTCTCCAAACTCTTTTCTTCCCCTAACTCCTTCTCCCAACTCCCTTTGCCGCTTGTGCACATTGTTCCCTCCACCATCATTGCGCTCCAGCGTCGTCGTTCAATTAAGGAAGTCGTCTTCGTCATTCGGCCGGTCATTCCAAGAACGTTCTTAGACTTATCTTCTTGAAGGGTCTTGGGTGTTGGCTGCTGGACAAACTTGTGACTTGTGACTTATCTTGCCCTATCAGTTTCCATTATTTCTTTCTCTCCTGACAGACTTGTCACTCTTCCTATTAGTAACTTTCCACCGTTCAATATTAACATTATTGTTCGGTTTTCTCTTCAACGTCACGACCTCTTTATTTAAACGTTACCATCCGGCCCTTATTCCAATATAACAATTCAGTCGAGATGCAGCCGATTAACATTATGGAGAGCCTACCTAAGTAACTTAGAGGAAAAATCCATCAGTTTAGTTAAAGTAGTCTGGGACAGAAGAATAGGTGACTTTACCTGGGAAATGGAAGACGTCATGAGGGAATTGTATCTTCATCTGTTCTCTGGTAAGTTCAATTTTCGAGGACGAAAATTTTTGTAGTTAGGGAGAATGTCAGGACCCTTAAATTCAGTATTAGTGGAAGCCATGTGTAGCTGCAAGGGATTTGAAATTTCAAAAAGTGGAAGCCAGGTGTGGGCAGCCAAGTGGACGATCGATTTTTTACGGTCGTATATAAATCAAGTTTTCAAATTTTCGTGCCACTTTTCTGCATGCACCGTTTTACTCCAACCTTCTGAATTTTTCTATTCTCGTCCTTCTCTCTATAATTCTCTTCCTTCTTTCTACAAATTCTCACTTTCTTCTTCTTCCGATCATTAATTAGGTAATGCCTAAGTACTCCTGGTGTCAAGGGCTTCACTTTGCACCGATCAAGTTGTGATTTTGAATTGGTAAGTTTATCCTCTTCTTAGAACGTCCGTTTTCTAGCACATGCAAGTCAAGTTTTTGGTTGCATGAGTTTATTATCTCCTCCTATTAATTTCTGATCACATTTCTAGTCTTTTGTTTGGTCTAGTTTCATAAATCGATGAACCATAGGTTTATAAGATTGGTAGTGGTGAGCTATTTACTGCAACCGTGAGCGTTCGGCTAAGTTAAGAGGTAAGGGAAGCTAGCTAATTTAATTACTTGGTTTTGATGTATGAATATGTTGTTTGATGATTATGCATGGGTATGAAATTGAATTAATTGGTATTTTGTGCTATTGGTATGAAATATTGATGATGCGTTTATGATGATTGTGTTTCTGCTTGATTCTAATTTAGTGACCGAGTGAAATTGGAAAGAAGTGAGATGGTGAAATTGGGAAAAATATTTAATTTTGGAAAATCTAGCTGGTTCATAAATCTGCAAAAGTTCTGTAGAATTAGATAGAAAACTGAACGTTCGATGTTGACCGCTCGTTCATGTTCAGATACTTGTTAGTTATTTGGGTTAGATCTCTTTAGTCTTACCCGTGCATGACCTCTCGGTGTTAGGTGAGTGGTTGGTTGTCTAGTCGGAATCTGTGTTATATTAGCGATCGTTCTTAGTAGGTTGTGAGATTTCTTAGTCGCAATCGGTATTAGTAGGTTTGTGAATCTCTTGGTAACGATCGATCTTATTGGGTTGTGTAATATCTTATTAGCGCTCAACCTCGTACTTGTATTAGTCTTAATTGTATTCTGTTATGATTGGATAGTAGTTCTTGTAAATAGTTCGGTTATATTGTTGTAACGCTCGATCTCTAAATAGTGTTAGGTTTTATGAATAAGTATTCAGGATCGATCATAAGTGTTCAGACTAAACTGTAGGTGTTCGTCTTAGGTTATAGCGCTGGGTCTTGTATTAGAGCTCGTTCATGGTTGTGCTCAGTCTCGTACTAGCACTCGTTCTAGGTAGTGCTCGGTTTCGTACTAGTGATTATGTTAGAGTTAGCGTTCGGCCTAAGTCAATAGTGTTCGGCCTAAACCAACAGCGTTCAGCCTAAGTCAATAGTTTTCGGCCTAAGCCAATAGTGTTCGGCCTAAGCTAATGGCGTTCAGTCTAAGCCAATAGTGTTCATTCTAAATCATAAGTGCTCGATATAAGTTCAAGTGTTCGACTCCGACTTGAGTCTTACTCTCTAAATGACCATTTTCGGCTATGTTCGCATGTAGGGAGAGTTTTCCCGTTCGGTCTTGTTCATAGGTTATGCTAATATTTTCTATTCACTTGTGCTCAAGGGTGGTGTCTGTTTTACTATTCGGTTTGTTTTATCTTAAATGTGTTATGGATGAGGAAGTATGTTGATATTGAAGTATGGTATGATATTTCTAATGTGATGTGAAAGAATTCCAAGGAGGAATGTCTCAGTGGTGTTTTTAATGTGGTAAAAGTATGAATTTAGGAAGCTCAGTTTTGGCGTTCATCCTGACATTCTAATGGTGACCGAAGTCTCAAGTAGCGAATGGTAACGCATGTGGTACGAATAGTAGGAGGTCTGGTCGCGTATAGCTTGGGGTTCCAGCTAACGAACTAAACTCATGTTGTAGCTTGCGGTTTCCAACTACAGTGAGGGATGAAGGGCTAACCTCATGTGGCGGCTTGGGTTTCCAGCTATGGTATTCGTGAGGTTTCCAATTTACCTTTCCACGGGTGCAAGAACGGCCATAACTACATATTCATACTAGTCCGGACAGTCAGAGTAAAATTGGTCGGTTATAACATGCTTTGATGATTTCTGTATATATATGATTGTATTATATGTTTGTCTTAATTGTATCTTAACATAGTTAATTAAATTACATTTCCTATCTTGTCATGTTGTCCGTTCGGTTGTCTTTGTCATTGCAATGATCACCCTATGGGTGTGAGCTGAAGGTGATGAGGGTTTTGTGGAGCAGGTGCTGGCAGGAGAGGATGGTTCCCGTTAGAGTAAGACCGTTCGGTCTTGTGCTGATTTTTGTATTAGTGTAGGACCGTTCGGTTGATGCACCTCTTGTATGACCGATCGGTCTGCTCTTATGGTTTGTTTCAGTATAGGTTTCTGTAAAGTTTTAAATTTATGGTTATTTTAGGACAACTATATTTTTGGGATATTACACTTCAAAGCATTGATCTCTCATGTAACAAATTGACACGTGAAATGCCAAAAGAAATTACTTACATGGTTGGGTTGGTTTCTTTGAATTTATCCAAAAGCCATTTGAGTGGAGAAATTCCTTCCGGGATTGGGAATTTAAGAATCATTTGTCTGGAAAAATTCCTTCCGGGATTGGGAATTTAAGAATCATTTGTCTGGAAAAATTCCTTCTACTCTTTCCAATATTGATCGTCTTGCCATGTTAGACTTATCAAACAACCATCTCAGTGGAAGAATTCCATGGGGAAGACAGTTGCGAATCTTTGATGCCTCTAATTTTAATGGAAATGTTGGTCTTTGTGGAAAAGCGCTTGAAGAAAGTTGTCCTGGAGATGAGACAGTGACAAAGTATAAAGGAGCAGAAGTCGATGATGAAGATGATAATTCAGTTTTCTATGAAGCATTATATATGAGCTTGCGGGTAGGATTCTTCACAGGATTTTGGGGCTTATTAGGTTCATTACTTCTTTGGCAACCTTGGAGAATTGCTTATGTGAGGTTTTTGAACAGACTTATAGACTGTCTACTTTTAATGGTTGCATTGAACATAGTAAATTGCCGAAGATGGCTGAAACAGTAGCAGGTATATAATTATAATAACTGCTTTCTTTGAATTTCGTAATTTTCATTTCTCTGCTTCAGTTACGGAAATCAGTAACTAGTTTTAATATTGAAAGGGAGAATGCCTCTCCAAAAACGAATGTAGATATTGGCTTGGAATGAATGTAATTGTTAGAACTTCATTATTTAATTCCTTATCCCAGCTTACAGTAGCTCCAAAAGTACTTCCATTAATTGTATGTGTCTCTCTAATCTATAGATTGATTTTCATCAATTATTTATTGAACATTGGTATATCCTATTCTCCTAATCAGGACTTGGAAATTAGCTCCTTTTACAAGAAATTATTTTTTGTTTTTGTTGCTGTAAAGAAATTATATATAGTATGCTCTGTTTTGAAATTTTTGAGTTTTTAACTGAATTCTCCTATTCATTACCAATGTCTCTCATGAATTTTAGCTCAAAATTTACAGTTTAGAGAGATTTTTGTTTCGACACTTCGTTCTGAGATGAAAGCATGATGGATTTTGAAGCGTTGAAGTTGGTAGTGATAACTTGTATTTCAAAGTAATGATTTGAAAAATGAAAGTTTGATGAAGCTTAATTACATATTTCTCCGATGGCTTTTAATGTGCTGAGGAGCTTCATAACTCGCTTATCTTTCATCTCTCTCGTGGACACATCCGCTTAGCGCTAGTGTCTCTGCTCAGCGCCTGCAGCACAAGTTTGGAGCATCTTTCTAAATTTCTGCAATGATAAGTTTTTATAAAGATGTTTATTATCAAAATCATATATATACAGTTTTTTTTAGAACTGGTATAAGTTTTTTTTCCTTTTATATTATGATGGACTAAAGATAAATTATGATTATAATTAAAATTTACATATAGTTTTGTTTGTGAAGATAAAATCTGAAAAAACTTCAAATTCTGGATACTTTTAATGTAGTAAAGCAAAAGTCTATTAGTTATTCATGTAAGGAAAATATTGATGGACACAGTGATTTTGTCTCTATCAGTCTCTTCTTATCACATCACATAACTTATAAAACTATATTTTAATTCTCTCTCCAAGTCTAAGTGTTAGTACACATTTTTAGTGTCCATAAATCACTACTCTTATTCTATAAATATAACCACGGTATTAAATTTTAAAGATCAACCAATAAAATCAAATTGACCGTAAATATGCTTTACTATAGTTAATATTTCTTAGAATTTATAGTTCTTTTTATAGCTTTTAAAATATGTGAGATACATGGATTATAATCAAATATATTTGACACCACACTTCGAAATTTCAATATATATATATATTATGGGAAGTAAGTCTAGTTTTCATCATCTGCATAGTTTTTCTAACTTGAAAAATAAGTTAGAAAAAAAAAATGAGAAAACAACAAACATCATGTCAACATTGCTAATTACTTATGATATGCTTTTTTTTTTTGTCTTATATATTTATTGTTGCCTATCAAGATAATATGCATCGATGAATGAATTGATATATATAATTGTTTTTGTTCGTGTAAAAGAATTATTGATACCCTGCTTTGTTATGAGAAGTTTTCATGTTTATAGTTTCATGCTTAGACCATTTTAAAAATTCTTACACGTTTTTTTTTTTTTTAGAATTTAGCTCGATGTTTGTTAGTGTATGTTTTGGTGAATCAAATAAATTTTAGGTTATTCTTGTAATGACTATACCAAATAAATTGTTTTTCAATCTAAATTAGAGTATTTTAATTCAGGATTATATAATTGACAAAAAAATTATTTGCAAAACCATTTATATTTTGGACTATTTTATTAATATATTTCTTTCCAATAATTATTTTTTTAGAAAGCATTGAATAATCTTGAAATTTTAATTCCTAAAATTGGAATTTGTTTTCGATAAGGTGAATGAAAATGTCGAAGATGAAGGTGGATTAAAACAGAATATGTTTACAAACTAGAAACCTAAATTGCGAAGTAATAAAATAACTAGAAAAGTAAATGCAAAAATCGTAAAATACAAAAAAATAAAATACCAAAGATAAAATAATAATTGGTAGAAAAATAAACTAAAGCAATAACCTAAATGGTCACAATCATCTGGAGTTCTCATTAAATCAGTGTAATTGGTGTAGTGGATTGATTGAATCCATCTACTGTTCAAATTAGGATTTAGTATATACAGAACTATGGAATTTAGATTATTTTGTTCTTTGAAATTCTGATTGATCTGTTTTATGTTTCATGATTTTCCTTTTAATATCTCAATTTGTTTTTCAACTTTCTTTTAATATTTTCAATTCTTAAATTTAATTTTTAACCCAAAAGATTCAATACAATTTAATGTGTCTTTTGGGAATTGATCAAGGTTATGCCTTATATTGTAAAATATATAGAACCTTATTTTTTTTTTTATTCTGGGACCTTGCTTATAATATTAGACCGTGGTCTTCGATTATAAAAGCTATATTTTATAAGAAAAAATTATCAAAAAAATGGCCAGGTATCAGAACACAATTTCTGATTTTTCGGTGTGAGATCAAATTAATTTTTGGAATGATATTTGATGTTTAGAAAGATGTATCTTTATGCTTGTTGGTGTGTCTTTTTGCTCAGATCTTTTTCCATTATCAACAAACCACTGAATAAAATGTGTTCGATATTTTAGAGGAATTCCTCTTCTAAATCAAATGAATGAAAACTTTATAAATGAAATTGATAAAGAATGTGAGATCAAATATTAATATATTCATAATAGATATATATGTGTTTGAGGATTAGGTATTCATACTTTCTGATATGCTTAATTTTCTAAGGCATAAAATGTATTTCAATAGGACAATCAATAGTTTAAAGTTTTTGGACCATTTTCACTTTTTTTAAACGAACAAATACAACAATTTTTGGACCAATATCATTTTGTTCCCTTCAAGTTTATGGATTCTAAAACATTAATGAATAGCTTAAGGTGTCTATGGATTCTAAAATATATTTTAGAGTGTACAATCTCAAAATATAAAATTTTTATTTTAGATAATAAATAATTGAATTTTAAAATCCTTTCAAATTTATACGATTCAGAAAATAAAATTTTACATTACAAATTGTAATCTAAAATGAAAAATAATATATATATATATATATATATATATATATATATATATATAATCTAAATTAGTAATTTTTCAATACCTTTGGAATTATATGTCAGAACACATTTTACAATCCGAACATAAAATTTTTCATTTGATTACATTCCTTAATTACAGGTTGTTAATGATTTTGATATCAGAACTTAGTAAAATTCATAAACACGAGTAGGAAGTGTAAACAAGTGAATCCTTGATCAGTTTGTGATGTTTTAGCTATAGCCTCACGACCAACAGACTGATAATTAAAGGGGCAATCCTGTTTGTCAAAATAGCAGTGCATTCAACAAAAGAGATTTTCATTTCGCAATCAGCGAAGGTTTTAACTATTTATTATTATTTGATTCTAAATTAGTCTTTATTTTTAAATTAAAAACTAATTTGTAATCAATAATACTAAGTAGATGGTTAAGATATTGATAAGTGTACAAAATTGTACAAGTAACAAAGTGGAAAGTTTAGATATAACGGTTGAATTTATCGTTATTTGATACTTAATTTTGATACTAAAAACACCCTTTTTTACTTAAAAACTAGCTTGAAATCATGGTTTTGTTGAATAAGAGAGTTGAAGGTGAATTTAATGGTTTTGTGCTATATTTCAATGTTTTCAACAGGAATTGAGATGATTTGGAAGAAGATTTGAAAGTAGTAAGGAGTTGGAACTGAGGAAAAAATGGAAAAGCATTAAGGAAGGGAGATCGCAACAGCGCTGAGCGCCACTTTGGGAGCCCTCAGCGCCAAAGTAAGTTGTCTCACGCTTTGATGGAGGGTTGCTTTGAGGATGCTTCTTCAACAAGAGATACTCTCCAAGATGTGTTGATGAAGATCTTCAAAGGATGGACTTCATGTGAGATGATGAATGTTGCGGAAGCTTTTCAAGATGAAGAGATGTGGTTGATGGTGTTGGATGGTCTAGGTAGAAGTTCTTCTAGGAGGGGAGGCCAACCTTGAAGTAGAAGGTAAGAAGTCTAGAGAAAGACATTTCTTAGAGTGAGAACTAAAGTGAAGGAAACTTTCAAATTTGGCAAAGAAACTCTAACATTCAAAATAGTTCTAAAAATTTATACAAGTTGCCTCTCCTTTTATAGGTGAAGGAGTAGGCTAGCATTTAATGCACTAGAAAGGAACTAGAAGCTTCCTATGGCAAGGGGGAATGAATGGGAGTCTTCCCCCCTAACTACCATCCAAGTTCAATGTCTAGGAGCCTTCCCCCCTAACTACCGTCCAAGTTCAATGTATAGGAGCCTTCCTTGATGTTGACATGTTCCAAAGGCTTCTAAAGGCTTCCTGTGACCCATTTTAAGCACATATTTACAAAGATAAAAGAAGAAGACTACTAAGTCATTCTCCACAAGAGTAAAATCCTTCAAGCTCCATTTTCTTCTTCCATCATCTTTTACCATAGCTCCTTATGAGAGGTCCAATGTCTTCTAAGGCTTAAGGGAAAGCAAGAATAAGCTTGAAAGTCCTTGTTCTTCTTCCAATCTCCTAGTCTTAGCTTAAGTTGATGCTCCCTTCATGGATCTCCATTTAGTTCCTAAAACGGATTCCATCATACCCTCCCTCTTGAAAATGATCTGTCCTCAGATCGGAAAGATATTTGAGGAAGCACAACTTTTGTTTAATGATGTCCTCCTGGATAAAAAATGTACCTACAAAAAATAACAAATAGGAGTATTATTAAAAGAATAGACCTAAACAAAAGAACAAAGAAAGAAAGTCTTTTGTTTTTGGAAAAGTTTTTATGAAGAAGGTTGTTGGCCTTTATTTGAAAAAGTTGGTGTAATGACAAAAGCATATACAAAAGAAGAAAGAAATAAGGCCTTTTATTTTTGGAAATATTTTCTTTAGGAAAATTTATTTTTTCTACAGAATTTAAAACTTTTTCTTCACGAGAGTTATCCAAGCTTTTAATGTGTTGATCTTTTAAAAGCAATGTTCTTTTGGGAGGACATTCAAAAGAATTGTTCCCTTTCTCAAAACACTTGAAGCATTGGACATCTCTTGTTCTAATTTCTTCAAAAGTTATAAGACCTAATGTACAAAAATCTTTTTTTTCACCTTGAGTTATTTGTAACTTGTGAGGTAACAACAACTCAAAAAGTGATTTTTCAAAAGTTATTGAGGAGTTAAGAATAGTGGGGAGTGAAAGTGGAGGTAAAAGACTTTCAAAAGTCAAGGGTGAAACAAAAAAATGAGAATCATTAATGAAAGGATAAGAGTTCAAAGTTTGGAAAACTCCCTCTAGAACTCTTGGCTCAATTATGATTGGGGAAGTAGGAGGTGCCTTGAATAATATTTCTTCTTTGAGTAGGAGTTCTTCTTTGAGTAGGATTTCTTCCTTCACCTCTTCCCTCCTCTCAATCTCTCTTTTCTCTTTCTTTTCTTTCTCCTCCCTCTCTCTTCTCTCATTTTCTTCTTTCTCTTTCTTTTCTTTCTCCTCCCTTTCTCTTCTCTCATTTTCTTCTCTCTCTTTCTTTTCTCTCCTTCGTTTCTCTTTTAGCTTCCTCCTCATTAACTCTTTTCTCTAGTTGTATTTGTTCCTCTTTCTTTCTTTCAATTTCTCTTATTTCCTTTTCCCTCAAGAGCTTCTCATGTTTCTCTCCTTCTCTTTCAAAAAGAACTCTTTTTCACCTCTAATAGCTTCCCTATCTTTTTCCTTGAGTTCTCTCTTTTCATGTTTAAGCTCTTGATTTCTCTTGAAAGAAGGTGGAACAAATTTTCTTCTCATGCAAGCTCTTAGATCATTCCAATCTCTAATTGGTGATTTGATACCATTTTTAACGTCATTTTGCCTTTGATACCACCAATCATATGCATGCCTCTCAAATTTAGAAGAACACAACCAAACTATATGAAACTTACTACACTTAATAATGAATGGTTGAAGTTTTTCAATCTTTTCTTCCCAAGCTTGGTATGACATTGGATCAACTTCTCTACCAAAATGTGGAATGTCATTCTCAGCTCTTAAACACAACTCATTCTTAGTATATCTATAATAGAAATGATCATGATCCCAAAAACGATCATCCAAACTAGAATGGTAGAAGTTTTCATTGTGGTGACTATTTTGAAGCTCATTTCTACTATAAGAGGTGGATGTTTCTCTAGTATACCTTCTTCTATTGGATGACTCATCTTGTTGTTTTTCTCTCTTTTTTTCCATCATAAACTCAGTAAACAAACTCTCTAACTTGCTCACCTTTTGTGTAAGTTCATCCCTCAAATGTATGTCCTCTTGACTATCCCTAACACTCCCACAAACACTTGAATAAGAATGATCACTCATGTTGTAAAGTTTAAAAATATTTTCACAAAGATTTTCAAAACACTTTACAACTATGAGAGAGAAAGGTTTTCACAATTAAACTTGTTTGTGTTTGATGGATGATTTCAAAAGAGAAACAATAAAGTAAGGATCTTTCAAGTAGCTTCCAAGAAAGAGAGGTGAGTTAGAATGGACAAGCTTAGAAACCAAGTCTTTCCTAGACAGAGTGTCCTTGAGTTAGCCTTACCTAAGCTTCTAAGAATAAATCTTCCAAAACTTTTTTTTAAAATGCAAATGTAAATAATGATCCTAAAACCAAAGAAAGGTTTATCTAAGATGCTTTCAAACAACCTAAGTACCACGGAGACTTAAAAGATAAACAAGACAATGTATAAAAGGAAAGTAGAAAGAATTGAATGCTATGTAAACAAGTAAACTAACGGTCCTATGTGAAGATGCAAATGACACTTAAGAGCCACTTGACACACCTTCACTTCTAAGAGTGGAAACAAAACTATTAAACAATTTTAGCAATGCAGATGGGATTGTACCAAAGACATTTTCCCAAGACACCAAGCAAATAGAAATGAAACCAAGTACAAAAACACAAAGGTTCCGTGAAACAAAAATAATAGCCAATAAAAGTGCAAAAACAACTCCTAAATTCCTTGCTTCTTTCAAGTGTTTGTCCTCTCTTGATTCACTCCAAAATCATGTAGTTATCTCCCTCCAATGTTCAAGGAGAAATGCTTCTTTTAGCCTTCTTTTTAGCCTTCAAAAATGCTACCTTCAAGGTTAGTCATTCTCCAAAAGGAACCACCAACCAAATTTGTTTTCCAACACCAAAGAGGCCAAAAATAAAAGAAATAAAAGCACAATTTGGAGAGCTAAACTCAAAGGGAGTAAAAGGAGACAATACTTCAAGGAAAGCCAAGAATAACAAGCAAAAAAATTAAGGTAAGTCAAATAGGAAGGCACTGAAATGGAATTCCTAAAGAAAGGTGCTAGAGTAGATGAATAAAACCAAAATAAAACTAATAATACAAGACCAACAAGATTAGCCAAGGAAAAACACTTGCTGAAAAAATGCAAACAACACTTAAAATTCAAGTCCAAAATTGAGTTTCTTGTTGTTGTTGTGTCCTTTCCTTTTGGCAATTTTTTTTTTTACTTCTTTCACTAGTGCAAAAACAACGTATAACATCACGCGTTTAACGTCGAACCACTAAATAGCCAACGTTAAAAATGACCGGTGGCATTTTTGTAAATAAATGCAATTATTAAACGTCATTTATAATTGTAATTCGACGTAAAAGGATATAAAACGTCGAATGTCCCAACGTTAGACGTTAAAAGGTTAGTGAATTCAATAAAAATTTGAGCAGGAGATTGAAAATTCATTCACTTTATCTTAGCGCGCGAGACCCTCTTCTCTTCTCAAACTTTTCTCGAACGAAGTTGACGACCATCACAGGTAATCTTTCTTTCATTTGATAGAAATCCATGTTAATTAACTACTTTATGTATGATTTTCGTTTGTTTTAACCGATTATTTTCGTGTTCTTTTCCTTCATAGATGCATTCTGTTTTCTCTCTTATGGGTGACGACACTTTATTCCGACCCACCTTTTGAAGGTTAGTTTTCGTTTTCGTTTTCGTTTTGAAGAACTTATTTGTTGAACTTGTTTGTTGTTTTTTTTTTGAACTTGTTTATGGTTGTTGTTTGGTTGAACTTGTTTGTCGTTGTTCTTTGGTTGAACTTGTTTGTTGTTGTTTAATTGAACTTGTTTGTTGTTGGTTATTGTTGTTGATCAAAGTTCATGCTTTATAAAATACCAAAAACTTGAAATTTGTTGTTTTTCTGCTTTTCAGATCTCGTATAGAGTTGTTAAAAATGACCACAATTAATTAAAAAAATAAAAGCCAAAATCTTCGACGTTGTACGCAATTTTTGTACTAGTGTTTTGTCCCTTTTCTTTTCTTCTTTTCTTTTGTTTTTGATTGAGGGATATTCTGTTTTTATCACTTAATCTTTCATAACACAACAAGCATCATAATGTTTGCATCATAATGTCAAGAGACACTCTCCAAGGTGTGTTGATGAAGCTCTTCAAAGGATGGACTCCATGTGAGATGATGAATGTTGCGAAAGCTTTTCAAGATGAAGAGATGTGGTTGATGGTGTTGCATGGTCTAGGTAGAAGTTCTTCTAGGAGGGGAGGCCAACCTTGAAGTAGAAGCTAAGAAGAAGTCTAGAGAAAGACATTTCTTAGAGTGAGAACTAAAGTGAAGGAGACTTGCAAATTTGGCAAAAAAACTCTAACATTCAAAATAGTTCTAAAAATTTATACAAGTTGCCTCTCCTTTTATAGGTGAAGGGGTAGGCTAGCATTTAATGCACTAGAAAGGAACTAGAAGCTTCCTATGGCAAGGGGGAATGAATGGGAGCCTTCCCCCCTAACTACCATCCAAGTTCAATGTCTAGGAGCCTCCCCTCCTAACTACCGTCATAGTTCAATGTATAGGAGCCTTCCTTGATGTTGACATGTTCCAAAGGCTTCCTATGACCCATTTTAAGCACATATTTACAAAGATAAAAGAAGAAGACTAGTAAGTGATTCTCCACAAGAGTAAAATCCTTCAAGCTCCATCTTCTTCTTCCATCATCTTTTACCATAGCACCTTATGAGAGGTCCAATGTCTTCTAAGGCTTAAGGGAAAGCAAGAATAAGCTTGAAAGTCCTTGTTCTTCTTCCAATCTCCTAGCCTTAGTGATAACGGTTGAAAAACCGTTATTTTTATGCTTAAAATTGATACCAAAAGCAACCTTTAAGACTTAGAAACTAGCTTGAACTTATATTTTTGCTTTAGTTTTGTGAATAAAAGAGTTGAAAGTGAATTTAATGGTTTTGTGCAAGATTCCCTTGATTTTGTAGGCTAATTGAATGATTTGAAAGAAGAATTGAAGTACCGAATGATTGGAGTGCTGAAAAGTCAACCAAAAACCAGAAAAGTCAACCAGTCAACCAGAAAAGTCAACCAGTCAACCAGAATGCTGAAAAACCAACCAGAACGCAGAAAAAGTGTGACCGAGTGGCGCTGAGCGGTAAAATACCGTTGAGCGGCACTTTTCAGGTGCCAAAATCACCGCTGAGGGGCAAAAACAGCAGTTGGGGGCAAAATGGATCATGCGGTATTACCGCTCAGCGGTAAAATACCGCTGAGCGCCATTCTAAGTGGGCTTGGACCGGTTTTCTTTTGTTTTTATGGGCTTGGACTTGTTTTATGTTATTTTTATGCCCTATTTAAGGACTTGCACGTCCTAGGGTTTGTATCTTTGGCTGGGAGGAAGTAGAAACACACTTTTCACCCCTTGGGGGTAGATTGGGAGATGGTGACATCTCTCCTCTTCTCTTTCTAGGGTTTTTCTATCTCTTTCTTTCATTCATTATTGTTCATCTAGTTTCACCATGAATATGGTGAACTAAACCTTGTATTGTTGTTGGGGAATCAATGTAGTCTTGTGAAACTCTCATATATGAAATTTGTTTTAACGTCTTATATTAAGATATATGCCTTCTTTCATCTTTAGTTAGGGTTTTTCCTCTTTGCTTATTGCTTGCTTTGTTTAACTCATTCATTGCCATGATTATTGATTTTGTCGATATGGGAACGTACGGGGAAATCTAGATTCGGGGAATTTCTCCCAATAGCATATTGGTTTCCTTTAAGCTCTTGCACTTCAGAACTAATTACTAGGAATGCTAGGAATTGTATGAACTCGTAATTAAGGATAGGCCTTCTTGCAAGGTGATTTAGAGAGTAGCATTAGCAATTGATGAAAAGAATGATGAATTCCTAAAAGTATATGAGAGTGGATAAGATGAAATTGATAACAACCCCAACAACATACTCATCCATCTAATTCATTAAAGTGTTTGTATTCCTCTTTTCCATTGATCAAATTCATGCATACATGTTTAATTACTGTCTTTTGCATTTAAACCTACAATCAATTGTTAACAAGTCTTAAATAATCAACAAATCATATAGCTAACTAGGTCGTGAGTCCTTTGGGAGAACGATACTTGGTCTTACCGAGTTTTATTACTTGATACGATTCGGTCACACTTGCCGATTGTTAAACAAGTTTGTGGCACCGTTTTTCGGTGTTCATAAATTTGTCATCACTTAGCTTAAGTTGATGCTCCCTTCATGGATCTCCATTTAGTTCCTAAAACGAATTTCCATCACGCTTGGCTATCCTTTTCTAGAGCCCTTAGCGCAAGATGCCCTTGGCTCACACCCGGGTGCCCTTTTTAGGGGCGTTGAGCGCAACTTCGGTGAGACGCACCACACTTGCTTGCCCTTTGAGTTGACCCTGAGCGTCTTTCTCTGACCCGCATACCGCTGAGCGCCACAAGTGGGGCGTTGAGTGCCAGTCTTATGGGTTTGGACCCTTTTTCTATTAATGTCATGTTCTATTTAAGGACTTGGACGTACTAGGATTCACATCTTTGGACGAAACAGGCTCAAAAACACACTTTTTCATCCTTCGGAGGCGGATTTGGATGCGAAAGCACGTATCTTCAAGTTCTAGGGTTTTATCTTTCATTCTTTTTCCATTATTCATCTAGTTTAACCATGTCAATGGTGAACTAAACTCTATTTGTGGTTGGGGATGATGTAACCTTTGTAAACTCTCATGTATTGAATTGATTATTGATTATATATGCTTCTTTCATTAATTGTTAGGGTAATTCTTCTTTGCGTAATGTTTGCTTCGTTTAACTCATTCTTTATAATGATATTTGATTTGCATGAGTATCGGAAGGTATCATAAAATTCATGATCCGGAGAATTATTCCCATAAGTAGTATTGCCTAGGAATAGGGGTACGAGTTATGGTTGTCTTAAGCTTCCGTTCTTAAGAATTAATTATTAGGGATAACGAAAGACGTTATAATCTATAATTAAGGATAGACTTTCTTCGTCGAGGAATCGGGTTTTAAGTGTTTTACAGAGTGACATTGACATTAATGAAGAAGTAGAATTCGTATATACATGAGAGTGAACTAGGTGAAATCTAACCCCAACAACATATTCATCCATTAATATTAAATCCATTCATCTTTGCATTTTTGTCCAATTGATCAAATTGCATGCATATTTACTTTTTAGTATTTGCATTCTAAACCTAAAAAAGTTTGTTTTCAAGTCTTATTTAATCAAGAAATCACATAACTGTTTAGGCCGTGAGTCCTTTGGGATACGATACTTGGTCTTACCATTTTATATTACTTGATACGATTCGGTACACTTGCCGGAGTCTTAACCAATATCATTTTTCAAAAGACACTTGTGCAACATTCGATAACTCTCGCAATTCACAACTCAAATATCCAATATCATTTTATGTTTAAGCCACAACCAATATTAAACATAAAAATCAAATGCTAACATTAAAAAGGAAACACATATGTATTAACCTCACAAAATACACAAAAATCAATTTATCACTCAAAAGCCAAATACCAATTCTTTTTATTATTGCCAAAGGTGAGTCTCATTATTCTTCTGCATTCTCTACTCAATTGGTAAAATGAAAATGGAATTATGAATGACAGAAAGCACTATATCCTTTTCTGAAAATGGAATTATGCATGACGTGAAGGCTCTACATATTGGAATAATAGGGGTATTGTTAAGTCTTATGTCAGCATTGACAAAATTAATAACAGATTCTAGACTTCTTTATATCTTTGTCTTTTAGTACAACAATGAAAGGATGTACCTAAATCTTTGGTATTTCCATGAGAATTCATATAATATTATCATGTTGAAGGCTGATGATGAGTTCGTTTTGTCTTCATTTTTAGAAAATGATGCTTAGAATTACATGGTAGTGGTTAATGTAGTTCTTTTCTTAGCTTGTTTGTGTTGTTTACGTGAGAGGATAATCCAACTTGGATGATTTTTGCTGTTGTGGAAGTGTATGCAATGAAGCATTCATCTGGTTATAAATATTGATAGAAGAAGCTTTCTTGAAAATCCTTAAATGACACTAGTGGAAAAATAGCATACTATGACGACCTATTATGACTGGTGAAAATCACCCATCATAATAGGTTGATCAGTGGCAGAATTGTAATAAAAGTAAGACATTATGACATAGTTTTGTACACCAGTTATAATATGAAATGCGGTGGCAAACATGTAAATAAGTTTAAAACATATTATTACGTAGTTATGGACACCAATCATAATATGAAACACGATGGTAAACTTGTAAATAAGTTCAAAACCTATTATTACGGAGTTATGGACACCTGTTATAAGGTAGAAAATTTTGTAATGTATTATGACTGGTTTTTAGAAACTAGTAATAATATCTCTCTCTCTCTGGTTTTCCCATTTCCCTCTCAGTCTCACTATCTTTAATTTCACGTTCGCCCCTAATTTCTCTTCCCTCCCTTTCTTCCTTACTCTCGTTTGTCGTAATCTCCATTGAACCATTCTTCCTCTCTTCTTCACTCTCGTTCACTGTCATTCAACCGTTCACTCTCGTTCATCATCATTCTGTAATTACTCTATTTTGTCGTTCATCTGCCACATTTCTCATTCACGTAGCCTCACGAGATCGTTTCTCTCGTCTCCATCTAATATCATATTGAAGGCTCTCGTTGCTTCTCTATCATCTCGTTGAACCATAGTTCAAGTCGTAAGCACTTTCCCTTACCTCTCAGCCTCTCACCTGCATCTTTCACCCTCAACTGCTAGGGTTTCTTCATATCTTCATCTTCTCACCTTTTAACCGATTTTTTCCTTCATTTTTCACTGATTGAAATTGGTTCTCTCACTGTTTGTTCTGGTGAAGCAGTGATTCAAATCGCTTTAAAAAAAGCTCCATAGGAGTGGAGGTAGGAGCCAACCTAGGTAGATGTGGTTGATGATGCAAGTGTAGCTGCTCTCAGTGTTCGTTCCCCTTTCGGAGTAAGGGTTTTTTTTTTCGTAATTACTTTCTCAGGTAGGCAACAACTTCTTCTGCTAATAACTTCATCTCTTCTTAATATAGTTAATGAATAGCCAACTGAATGAAGTATAATTTTTCTTTTTTTTTTACCTTAGCTTTTAAATGTTTAAGTTGTAATATGTGAGTATGAAGATGAGTAATTTGTCTTCCATCAATTGAAATTATATGTCATTTTATTCATTCAATTTATGCACTCTAATTGGCTATGCGTTGTTTGTGATCCATTCACTAGTAAAAAAAGTAGCTTTTGACGCGTTATATACGCTTCGGTTACGCAAAACCCGAAGCGTATAAAGCTATATACCTCGGTTACACCTTACCCGAGACGTAATGGTGATATTGCCTCGGTCAGTAAAAGACCCGAGACCTATAACTATGCACCACCACTGCAAATTAGACTTTTCTGTCTGACAACTTTTTGAAAAGCGTTATTACCTCGGTTTTCTAGGCAACCGATGCCTATACACCTGCGCTGAGTGGCACTTTATACCTCGGGTTCTGCTCTTAACCGGTGCCATATGGTTGTATTACCTCGGGTTTCGTTAGTAACCGAGGCAGTAGCTCCATTCATCTTCTGAAAATCCTACACACGTTTCATTTCCGCCCAACAACTTCTTCCTCTCGTGCTCTCTCATTCCTCTGTGTAGCTTCTTCTTCCTCGTTCTCTCCCATTCTTCATTTGCGTCCACGACTGCCACTCCTTGGCTCGCCTGCGTCCTTGTTGCCTATGGTTCCACCACCACCGCACTTGTGTCACCCTTCCCCTCCTCCTCCACCACCACCACCACCACAACCACCTTCTTTCTCCTCCACCACCTCACCCCAGTACATCTAAAAACCGCCAATCTCTCACCGCTTCTCGTTTGCCACGCTCGCTTCGTCTCGTCCGAAACTTCGAACACCCAACTCTCCACTATCATCCACCTCTGACGCGGATCTCTCGAGGCCAAGATGAGCCGGAACGAGCTGAATCGAGAAGCCAAGCACGCTGTCAAGTGGGGGATGGACTTGGCTTCCTTCTCTGCTCCACAAATCAAACGCATCCTTAGGTTTTCGATCACTCTTTTCATTTCCCGTTATACCCTCTTCCTTTTCCTCAATGCCCGCTTCGCAAAGTTCCCACCTTTGCTCAAAACCTGTGTGCTTTATGTTGGGTTGATGCAGGGTCGCTTCCTTGGACCAAGTTGTACGTCTCGAAGAGCGCGTCCGAGAAGGTTCTCCTGTTGTAGGCGATGCAGGCGATATAGGCTGCCATGAAGAGGTTCTTCTAACGGCAACCGAGTTGGGCTGAGTTGGGGATGGGGATGGGATTTTGGGACTGTTAGGGATGATTTTGGGTTGAGTTTCGAAAAAGTTTGTTGTACATGTTTATGTCTGAAACCTTTTGGGACTGTTATGATGAAGAACTTTGCAAAGAGTTTACTAGATGTTGCAGACAATTTGGGAAGAGCTTCCTTAGTTGTAAAGGAAAGTTTTTCAAAAATTGATACACCTACTGACTCTGCTAAAGCGGTAAAACTTCTGAAAACACTATATTGGCTGGCGGAGGAAGGGGAAATAAATTAGAATGGAGTGGTCGGGAAAGGGAAGATGCGGCGGGGAAAGATTGGCGCAAAAGAAAAGAACACTCTATTGCCTCGGTTCGGGTCGAAACCGAGGCACTAGACTCCACAGTACTACCTCCATCCACAACCGAGGCAAAAAGGGGTAGACTTTTTGTCTCGCCTGTATATGCCTCGGTTCAGGAACCGCTATTTATAAGCTAAAATAACTGATGCCGAATTCCTTAACTGTACTAGTGATTCTTTCAAAGTACAACCTTTACCAAGTTTACAAACTTTGATATAAGGTCTATTTCTAGTTCAAAATTATTTTACTGAACAATATGTATAATCTGTGATATATTTGATGTTATTTCATGTAAATGTATACTTAGTCAATTCTGTTTTTATCAGAGAATAATGGATATACATGGCCAAGCAATTTACAAGTCCTAAAGCTGAGTTCGAATAGTTTCCACCAATGAATGGAAGCAAACTGAGGGAATCACTACAAGCTTTCTCATCTATTAGGATGCTTTCTATGAACAATCATAAGATTATAGGAACAATCACTGCAGGAGGTAGAAATAATTTTGATTTTACTCTAAACTAAATTTGTTTCATTGTTATACTAAATATAACTTCTTTTGGATGTGCAGTGATGAAGTGTTGGAGAGGAAAAAATGGTAATAACAACAACAGTTGGAAAAGGGTAGGAGTTGTCTAGTGTAGAGGGATAGGAGACTTATTTGGAGGGGACTTGATATGGCTAGATATTGATCGTGGGCTTTTAGATGTTGAAGAGCACAAAGCACTTGCAATATACCCTCCTCACGACGGGGGCTATGAGGGGTGTTACTTGTCACGTCTCATATGCCAGGGCTACTATTTCCTTGACCTCTCCGCTCGTGGCCTTGGTGACCCTGAAACCACCCTCACCAAGATTCACCTAGTTTGCCCTGTAAGTTCTTTCTTTTTTCACAACACTCTTGTTTATGATTGCTTAACCGAATGACAATCGCTTTTAACTTCAAATATTCAAATATTTCAAATGGTTTCAAATATTCAAATATTTCAAATGGTTTCGTGATGAATTTCAGGCTCATGTTGGAAAGCAGTCAATAGTGAGGTGGTATTATCCTCCAGAAGTTGATTTCAGATTAGAATCATTGCCACCAAATGCCAAAGGATTGGTGGTCTGGATACTTGAAGCCAAGGAATGAGGATTGTGGCACTACTTCTTTACTTGTTTTCCATTAAAATTTTACTTAACATACAATTACAGGATATAACTCACTGTCATCTTTTGTTATGTGTTGTCTTTCACGGGTTCTTTCTAAGGCAGAACTACACTTCCTAGCTTTGCTGCCAACACTTAGGCCTAATGCGAGGGTCATTGTTGAATGTGGAAACTGGTAAAGCTAAATTTTTTAACCTTTAGTTATTCTAGTTAGATTTTATACTTTTTCTTTTGTTCTTGAAACTATCAGTGCTTTTTATTGCTTGAGAACTTGAATTTGTCTAACTGAGAAGGGTTTGATAAGAACAACATAAAACATAGTATATAAGATTCATTTGTTTTCACTTAGAAGTGTATAACTAAGGAGAAGAGAAAAAAATATAAGATTATTGCATCCATTTTCCAACAACACTCACCCCAAATGCTTATAAGATTTTCACTTTTGTATTGCTTTGCTTCCTGTTTGATATCAGTTTTATGTGATGATTAGGAGAAAGTTTATGTGGAAGCCACTTAAAGAAATTGCAAGACTAACTAGTAGTGAGAAAGCTTAATGGTGCTTCAATCTTACTTATCATTCCTTATTTCCAACCTTCAATAATCAAGTACAGATATTCATTTTACCTTCTCCAATTTAAGGCTTTTCATAGCTGCAGAGAAGTGGCATATGAAAGGAAGACACAAACATATAGGAAAAATAATTTTCCTTGTATATAATTAGAATTGTCTGTCATGAGTGGTCCTTTAATCATCAAGGTTTAAACATGACATTTATTCAAAAGTTGGAACTTTCACTTTGTGGAAAATTTGATTCTAATATTTCTAGTACATCAAGCCTTTTTCCTTTACAGCAACATTATGCCCTTCAAGCCTTTTTGTTATTCAACACCATCTGTCGATAATTGTAATTTATCGACGGTCAAAAATCTATCGATAAAAATGTTGTCAGTAAATTTTATCGACGATCTTTTTTATCCGTCGGTAATTACCAACGAAAAAAGTTTATCGGTATATCTGCCAGTAAATATCACGATCTGGTTCATCTTCATCCTCTTCCTTCCTCCCTCTGTTTCATTTTGTTTTCATTTTCACGAAGTTCACCACCAAAAAAGTATCACGCGAATCAACCAATTTATTTCAATAGTTAAAATCATAGGAAATCATCAAAGGAGGAAGAAAGATGAGATTTTTCCATAAGGTAAGGTTTTGCTCTCTCGATTCTCGGATCTGTACGAGAAAGAGGATGGAAAAAAGATGTTATCAGGACCGGTGATGTTCCTAATGACACAAATCAACTCTACAGTGGCTCGCCGGAAAAGTTGAACTCGCCAGAAAGGCTGAAAAGAGAACAGTTATGGGTTGCAACGGTGGCGAGCCCGCAGTGATGGAGAGCAGTGATGATGAGACTAAGAGAAGGAGAAATGAGTAGTGGTGGCAAGAAGTTCGGGTGACATAACTATTGGAGGGTGGCAATGCTGGTAGGAAGAAGTATAACATTGAGATGGTAAGAAAGAATGAGAAGGAGAAATGAGCTGTTTATCACAAATATTGACACTGAATGCAAAATTTGGGCGAGAATTTTTCCTTTTTTTACTGACGAATTTACCAACGACTTTTTCCGTCAGTAAGTGACACTGAATACAAAATTTGGAAGGAAATTTTCCCGCTCTTTTTACCGATAGATTTACCGCCAATAAAAGTCATATACATTATTGAAGGAGTTACCGAAGGATTTTTTCGTGGATGAAAGCCTTATATATTATTGACAAATTTATCGATGGATTTTTTGTCAGTAAAAACCCTGTACATGACCAACGAATTTATCGAAGAATTTTTCCTTCTGTAATGTTTTCATCGGTAAAATCTGTCGGTAAATAAAATTTTCAAATCCGTTGTTAAATCTGTCGGTAATATAAATTTACTGACGAAAATATATCCATCGATAAAATTTTGTCGATAACTTAAAGAATTTTTGTAGTGACCACGGGTTTGTGGGTTAAATGGGTTGGCTCACTAGCTCACTTAATTATAAGTTTTTTTAAAATAAAATAAAAATTATATTTTTTGTTAAATTCAAATCAAAATAAATTTCACTCTAAAATGATATTAAACTCCAAAGACAATTCAAAATAAAAAAAATATCATACAATCCAAGCGTAATCCAAAAAAAGCACAAAAGGAAAACAAATAAGTTTTTAATATTGATAATTTTTGTATCACTTGTCCATTATAATATTAGAGTCTTGAATAGATAAATCTATAATATTTTCCCTCTACAATATAAAAAAAATGCTAAATAATATATTGAAACATAAAATAATAAATAATTAAATTAAATTAGGTGAGTTGGTGAGCTAATAAGGCTCACCACGGGTTCAACCCGGATGAGCTGGGTTCTAAGTGAGCCGGGTTGAAAACTAAACCGCATAAAAAAACTACACTTTTTTCAAACCTAACCCGACTCAAACCCATGGTGGGTCGGGTCAGCTCGCGGGTTACAACCCATTTTGACAGCACTAGTTACACCTGAGGGTTTTACCTCTATATTTTATTGTTATAATAGCTTGTCATACAGATGCAAATGCAAGTGCAAACTTATACAAATGCATGTTCTCTAACATATTTCAACAACTTTGCAATGGTCATGGCAAACCCTCATGTAATGTGTGCTGAACTCTTGCCAGTTATTCCCATCCCTTATTAGAAAGCTATAATCTTTCTTATCTGATGATTAAACCTGAACTCTATAATCCTGTTAGAGGGCTATAATCTCCTTGCATTTCAGTTCATTTTGTTAAGTTCTCTTTGTCATGTTAGTGTGCTAAGATGATCTATTATAAGAGTTAAGCTACTCATGTTGGTGACTATGGTTGTCAATGTGTATATACTTTCATAAATTAAGTGTAGTTTGATAATTTATTTAAGCTGACATATTTTTGTTTAGTTGTCCTTGGCGGAGAGCACGTGGATGTCATTAAAAGAGTTAATGTGGCTGATGGCAAGGTGATCACCAAGGTACAGGCACTAATAAAAATACTTCTCAAGTATCAGCATATAGAAGACTTTCGTACAATCATCTTTGTTAGTGTATGTAAATTAATGTAATATTTGGATTTAATATATAGTTTCATGTATAAATAATGTATTAAATATTATTAGACAATTTAATGTTTGAAATGATTCTATTTTTTTATTGAATTTGCTTATTTGAAGCTATATTGATTGTAAATTGATTGGATGAGATGATAATACAAGAATATGATTATAAATTAATTGGATGTCAATTGTAATAATGTATTTTAAAAAAAACATTTATTATGACGTACTAAACATATTATGATTGATAAAATTATCTACGTCATAATACACCACATATTATAACAGGTAAACATATCTACATCATAATATGTTTTGCCATATTATGACTGATAAATGAAAATTTATCATAATAAACTGCACGTATTATGATTGGTTATAGAAATTACGTCATAATATGTTAAATTTATTATGACGTAATTTTCTGCTACTTGGAAGGATCTTTCTTATGTGCAAAACGCTTATTCTAACTTCAACCTTGAGTGCAAGGTTGATTTTAATGAAAAAGGTACTGTCACAAGTGGTAATAACATAAGGGCAATTCAGGAAAAAAATCTAGAGGAGAATAATTTTGTTAGAAAGAATGGACAGATGTCAAGTAATGTGAGCAACAACAAAAATTATAAGGATGAAGAGGCCCAATGTACGTATGAAAGATTATGCATGAGATGAAATTAGTTATATAAATCTGGGATGAAAAGGTAAAAAAAGAGGTTGATACATTATGTTTTTCTTCTCTATTTTGTCTTTGTAGTTACTATAAGTGATTTATATTCCTGATGAGTGGAAACGAAACATGATAATATTTTGAGAGTTTTTTTCTCAAATGATATTTTGCTTTGTTTGACCTTTGTCATTACATATAATCATTTGTTATCTCATCCATGAATCGCATGCTAGTGTGGTTACAGATGTATTTTTGTTATTGAAAGTAAAGGTTTTATAATTGTTGGATAAATGTGATGGGCTCGTACCTTTTTTTTTTTAATCTTTAATTGTTTTAAGTCATAATTACAACCCTGTTACGGTTTGATGTTCAATAAAACAGATAATTTGGAAAATACAAACAGAAAATAATGACAATGCCATAAATACTATGATTATAATAATGTAATGTAAAAGATAAAAAATAAGAAGCCTGAAATAGATATCTAGATATTATTTTCTTTATCTTCATAAATATCACCTAAATACAAATAACTTTTTAATGTTATTTTTAGCAAATAAAATTAATAAATAATGATTATGATTAAAAATATAAAAGGAGTAAAAGTCTATAGAACAGCTGTCATGTACAATAATGCAAAGATGTTTGTTGCAAAAAGAACAAAACGTGGGAAACGTTCGAAAATTTAATTGAACTGGTTTAAGAGTGTGTTAACCCATTATAAAGCTGTGTACTAACCCTTGTAACCGGACCAATCAAACCTTCAATTCAAATCATTAACACAAGTGTCACGGTTTGAGTTTGGTCATATTCTAAAGACAGCTCTTTTTGTAAAATTTCATTATCATGAATACAAGATTTTTCCTGTACTCATGATACCAAAACAAATTAATCATGCCAAGAAATGAAAATGACTCATCCGATTGGCCAACTCAGTTTATTTTACTTTCAAACCATCTTAATATTATTGTAGTCTATTTGAAATTATTTAATATCAACAGAATTAAATCACCGCCGTGGATTCGGCATTCAAGGCTCCCTCCTCCTCTCTCTCGTGCTAACGCCGTTAATTTCTACACCAATCCAAACACAATCCCCACCAATCTAGGAGAGAAATTAGTGAAATTAATAGAAGAAAAACATAAAATATTATGGACTCCTTCGAAGCTCCCTCAAAGAGTGAAACGCAGCGGAATGATACGAATCCAAGAGCAAATGAACCAAAACTGTGAATGAAGCAAGGAAACCCTAAATCGAACGGTGAAAGAACCTTAAAACACTAGGTTAACCGATTAAACGATGGAAAGTGTTTGATCGAAGCAAAAGAGGATTTAAACGGTTAAAATCAAAGAAAAAGATGAAAGATGAGGGAAACCCTAGCGGAGGCCATAGATCGAAGAACTCATCGGTGAAGATGATGTTTCTAAGGTCGAAATAGCTGAAATAAGGTAGAAATGTGAGGAGAAAAGGTGGATATGTGAAGAACTGTGGCTGTTGCAGGAGAGAGAACTCGAGGTATGGTTTGATGGCGATGCTTCGCGAGAATGAGAGAAGCAACGGGTAACTGAAAATGAGGTGCAAGCACTGACGCAAGCACAATGAAGATGTGGCAAAAGATAGGGATGAGAATCAAAGGAAACGTGAAATGAAATCTAGCGAGAGGGATATGGGAAATGAGAGAGGAAGAGATATTATAACTGATTTCTAAAACTCCGTTATAATACATCAATAATAGGTTTTGAACTTATTTACAAGTTTGCCACCGCTTTTCATATTATAACTGATTTTCAAAACTACGTTATAATATGTCTTAAACTTATTTACAAGTTTGCCATCGCATTTCATATTATAACTTATTTTCAAAACTACGTTATAATATGTCTTAAACTTATTTACAAGTTTGCCACCGTGTTTCATATTATAACTGATTTAAAAAATACGTTATAATATCTCCCTATTATGATGGATAATTTTTGTCCGTTATAATAGGCTTGTTATAAAATGTCATTTTTCCATTAGTGTAATCAAATATGGTAAAACTGTGTCTGTGGATGACATTCGATCATCATCAAATTACTTACATGGAGCATACTTTTATAGCTCTAAACCTTTATCAAAGGGAAGGAGTATAAAACTCACCCTAAGTTGCAATTAGATAGAGTAAGGGATACCATTTCAAGTAAAGACATTTTGAATGGTAGGGAAAACATTGGATCTAAGACTATTTTTTGGATTGAACTTTGTAGAAGAGAAGCCAGGTGTGTTGGTGAATGCCTTGCTTTTGTTCTGAGTTCTTAAATTGTGATGCAACAATGTATGAGCTTATTTTTCATTTCTTTTGAGCTTGATATGATAATACTACCGTTTTAGTCATGGAATAACTTCTTTAGGTTGCTGATACTCAAAAACTTGTAGAGTGGTTAGATTTTGAATGTTGAGAGATTTAACCTCTACTTCGTGTTTGGTCTATAACTTTCTCTATAATCTAATTGAGTTGATTCTATCTTCACCGCGTTGATGGGTGAATGAAGCCTAAAACAGATTAGAAATTCAATTTCTGGTATAAATAATCTATTACATAAGAGGTGTAATATGTTAGATTTAGCCAGAACACTTAGAAAGCTAAACAGGGTTAAATCATTTTGTTATAATAGATTATATAATTTACATAACCGATTAAAACAAAGAGGAAACCATAATTTGCTATATAAGTAACATAATCTATTAAAAAAGGCAAATGGATGACAAATATGGCTAAGTGCCAATATAATCGGTTACATAAGTTTGATAATCGATTAAAACAGAAAGCATAATCTAATCTATTAAAAATGTTAGAAGAAGTAGTTATAGGCATAAGTGTTGAGTTAATCGATTATACACATGAGATAATCTGTTAAAACAGAGGCGATATCATAATAGATTACACAAATATAATCGATTAAACTATGTCAGGATTTGTTTTTCTATATAAACCTGACTTGAGACCTGATTCTTTAACATTCTAATTTTTATATACTAACAAATTTTCTGAGATTTGAATACAAGTGCTCTTAAAGAATCATTCTTGGAGAAATCAGGCTTCTTTGTTGATCACACCACAAGATTTCATTCGACTACTTGTGCTTCACAGTTTTGGATTCAACTGCACTTTGGGAGTGTGTTTTGATCAGGTTCTTCATCAATCTCTGATATTGGATACATGTGCAAGGATAGTCAGGGTTGAGAGTTGTGATTGCTCTTGTGATTTGTAAGAGATTGAGTGTGTTCATTGTATTCTTGTAAACTCAAATCATTTTTAGTGGATTCCCTTCAACTAAGGTTGTTGAAGGAGGACTGGATGTAGGCTTATGATAGCCGAACTAGTATAGATTGTTGTGTCTTGATCTTTCTTTTCTCCTTCTTTACTTAGTTGATTCATATATCTTTGATTATTGATCTCAAGATCCAAGAACCCATAAAGATTTGAAAAATATTTTGAAAAAGGGTAAATCCAATCCACCCCCCTCTTGGATTGAGGTATAAGGCCTCTTATTCCTAACACATTGCATTCCTAATTCATTTATCTTTATTTTGAGTGCAAGAATTTGGACTTCTTTAGTGGTTGTAGTTTGATTTTGAAAATCTCGTACAATTTGTGTAGTTCAATTTTGACCAATAGTTTTTTTGTCCTATATCAACTTGCGATAAAGTTTGAACAGAGTATATAAATGGAATCAATCTTCATTGTTTTGTAGATGAACATATCTACAATGGAGAACTTAGGCAAAATGATATAATGCAAAGCTTTTGTCTATTATATGACAAATGGTGTTTATATTTGGAATATGAAAGAGGTATTATATTTTTTTGGTGTTTGACTTGATCAATAATTTTTTTTCACTCTCTTTGCTTTTGTATTTTGAATAGAAAAAAATTTGGTGTGTGAACATGATAGCATGTTTGTTCAATGCTGAAATTGGAGAAGATAAGAATGTTGTTGTAGTAGGAACTGTGGGCTCATCAAAATCCATGATGTTGGTAGGACTTCCACTCAAGAAGAGGCAAAACTATATGTGTGACTGAAATATTGGGTTCAACATACAATGGGAAGTTTGAATATGTGAAGCTCTTAAAAGACTTGCTTCTACAAAAGAATAAGAAAATTGGGTGAGTAATATTATGCAATTAAGTAGCTATAATCATCAATTAAACTATTACTAAATTGGTAAAGGTTTCACATGACAGATGGGATACCATATGATTACCTTATCATAGTCACTTATAGGTTCTAGTCAAATCATTACTCAATATTATTGACTAATTCGTCTTGGCTAAGAGGTACAAATGTTTTTTTATTGTTACAAAAAGTCAATTATTACGAATATGGTTAGCAATACTGACAATAAAGATACCATCAAACTAAATTAAGTTATAATATGAGTTTTCTTTATTAACTTGGCAACTACACATTATAGCTTCAAACAATTTTGTGACTTACAATGTCAAGGACTTGTTGTCCAAGGTTGGCATCATTGATTTCCCTTTTGTCTGCTACAATGCAATACCTCCAATAATCATCAAGGAGTCGATCATTCTTCCCATCAATGTAACCTTCTAAAGAGAAATGACGTATATGACCTCTAGATCGGACAAAGAAACTTGAGACATCAAACCTATCTTTGGTGTTCCATCTTGAATTGAAGAAACCATGGCCTTGGTTGTCCTGCATCTTGGAGCTGCAACACTAAGTGTGAAGCTTCAATTAACAATTAAGAATGGAACATTCCAAAATTCATACATCAAACCTTCCTATTGATAGGGGGAGCACAGTGTTAGCTAAACTCAATCTTTATGATGTTGGTTTTTTATTATGACAACAGATTGTTAATAAAAACACATGTATGGGTACTGTGTGATATATATGTTGAATGTGTACATGCTTATTGTGTAATATGAACGTATTGTGTTTGTCACATTTGTTGAACATATTATATTGATTTATGCAAACTATTGTGTTTATGAAGGGATTATATCTGTGTATGCATAATACATGTTTTGGTGATACGAAAACCACAAGTACAAAAGCATATCTACATGACTAAATCGATTATAGTGGAATGATAATCAATTAAGGTCATCAGAAAAGCTTGAGTTTTAAATTGTGACAAAACAACTAGTTTTGAATCGATTACATTAGTTGATGAATCGATTAAAACTCGTGTGTTTGCATATATCTTTTGCAAAATGTCCTGTGATGTATTTTGGAAAGAAAAGTTTTCAAAAATCTTCTAAGTGTTAAAGCTTAATCGATTATGTGAATTGTGTATTCAATTAAGTCTGTTATGATTTGAAAATTGATTTCATATGGTCATAACTGCTATAACGGTCATATTTTTAAATATGTTTGACTAACATTTAATGGAAATCGATTGTATTAATTGCGTATTCAATTAAGGAGCCAAATTGGTTGTAATTCTGTTACACATGTTTAATCACTAGTACAAAAATCGCTTACAATGTCGAATATTTTAGGCTTTTAACGATGTATTCACGAACGACCTCATATTAGGAGACGTTAAATTGACGTCGAATTCAAAAAATTTGACGTTAAACTAACATCGAATTTTGTCAATATGCAACATTAACTTAACGTCGAATTTTGTCAATATACGGCGTTAATCAAATTTTTTTTGTTTTTTTAATTAATTGTGATCCTTTTTTACAACTCTACGAGACTTGAAAAGTAGAAAAACAACAAATTTCAATTTTTGATATTTTATAAAGCAAGAACTATGAACGTAGTATCAACAACAAGCAACCATAAACAACAACAAACAAGTTCAATCAAACAACAATAACAAACAAGTTCAAACAAACAATAACAAACAAGTTCAACAAATAAGTTCTTCAAAACGAAAACGAAAACTAACCTTCAAACGGTGGGTTCGTCGAAATAAAGTGTCGTCACTAGTGATAGAGAAATCAGAATGTGTCTATGAAGGACAAGAGCACGAAAGTAATCGGTCAAAAACAAACGAAAATCATACATAAAGTAGTTAATTAACATGCATTTGTATCAAATGAAAGAAATATTACATGTGATGGTCGTCAAACTTCGTTTGAGAAAAGTTTGAGAAGAGAATAGGGTCTTGCGCACTAAGATAAAGTGAATGAATTTTGAATCTCCCGCTCAAATTTTTATTGAATTCACTAACCTTTTGACGTCTAATGCTGGGGCATTCGACGTTTTATATCCTTTTACGTCGAATTACAATTTTAAACGATGTTTAATAATTGCATTTATTTACAAAAAGGCCACCGGTCATTTTTAACGTCGGCTATTTAGTGGTTGGACGTTGAATGCTTAGCGTTATACATTGTTTTTATACTAGTGAATGTAACTGATTACGTAAGTTGGCTAATCGATTTCATAGCGTCAAGATTGACAAAAACTATATATTGACGCATTGATTGATTTTCTGTAAGACAATTGAGAATTACACTTTCATATCTGATAGATATTTCTTTGAGAAGCTTTACATAGTGATCAAAAAGCTCCAAGAATCAAGAAAGAAAGCGGTTTACATATTTTGAAGAATTCTTGAGTAACAAACTCGACTGGATTGAAGAGACTGATCGTTCTACACAACTGAGGGAGTTTCTGTGTGATCAGGAGAAGAAGATTCACAATCTTTGATTTGCGATTTCCTATGCGTGCGGCTAGGAAGAAAGAGCGGGAAGTTCTTTGTACTTTGAGAGGTGTCTTAAAGGGGTGACTGTAGGAGATGATTGTTCTTGTTGCATGGTCTTGTTATTGGCTATATTAGATTAATGAGTTAGAGAGGTGGCTTACATTTTTACAGATTGGTCGCTGTAAAGCCTTGCTGTAAAAATTCAGATCTTTATAGTGCAATTGGCTTTCAATCTCAGATTGATTGAGAGGACACTAGATGTAGGCATTAAGGTCGAACCAGTATAAAAATTGAGTTTGATTTTCTTCTCCCTGTCTCTTTACATAATCAATTGCGTACTGTTATTAATTGATTACGCATATTGTTACATTGCACGCACATTGCTTACGACACAAGAAAGTTTTCAAGAACAATATCATTTGCGAAAAAGATTTCAAAAGTGCACATTTTTATAAAACACCAATTCACCCCACGCTTGGTGTTAAGAAACAAAGCTCATCAATTCTAACACTTCCCTTATAAACCCCTATGTAACACTTTTGCAAAGTGTAAAAGTTTGCCACGAGCTAAACCTCTAGTTTTCTAGTGACTTGGTTTAGGTCATCAACATTAGCCTGTGTGTTAAATTGGTTGAGTTGTTTTCGGCCATACGCTAGATTTTTTAGTCAATCTTGCAATCTTCCTTAAATATTATTTATTTTTTCTATATTTACATTGCAATTGTTAATGAATGTACATTTTGATTAATTTTTGTGTACTTTATAATTTTATATATTTTATTTATACCTTATTACGAAAAAATAGATTTAATTAAATTATGAAATTAGGAATGTAGGTGGGTAATTATAAATAAAGGAGGTTTCAAACCTCGAAAAAATAATAAGCACTAATAGAAGAGGTTAAAATCCTTCACAAAAAAAAACCCCGCAATATAAATCTGATACCAAGTGTTATAAAAAACCTTCACAAATCGATTGTGATAACTCTAACTATAGAGGTTTGCAAAACACACCCAAGTTAACTTGCTAAGGTAAAACCCTTCTTTTCTGATGAAACAAACCCCTTTCACCGATTGAAATCGGAAAAACCCTTCTTCTCCGATGAAACAAACCCCTTTCACTGATTAAACCCTATTATCTAGTATCTAGGGTTTCAATCACCCTTTCGCACGATCTTCAAAGGTGTCAACTTTCACGACACTGATTAGCTTTCTTAGGGTTAGAAAGCGCTCTCCTTTCAGTACTTTGGTGAGTATATCTACGAGTTGGTCTTCGGATCTGCAATGTACCACCTCTAGCTTTCCACTACTTACTTTTTCTCTGATGTAGTGGAATCTAGTTTCAATATGCTTACTTCTCCCATGAGATGTAGGATGCTTTGCTAGATCAATGGTTGACTTGTTGTCTACAAGCAGTCTCACGTTTCCAGTTAACTCAACCTTTAACCCTTCCATCAATGGAACCAGCCAAACTGCCTGACACGTAGCTTCACGGGTAGCTATATACTCTGCCTCACACGAAGATAGAGCAACCACAGACTCTTTTGTTGAGCTCCAAAAGATAGGAGACCCTTCAATGAAGAAGATATACACAATTGTGCTTCTTTTATCCCATTTATCTCCACACCAATCTGCATCTGAATAAGAAGTGATTTGTACTTCTTTTTTCCAGTTTTTCCTCTTGGTAAAAGTATCCCATAGGAGTGTGTTCTCTGTAGATACCTAAGAATTCTTTAGCTGCATTTAAGTGTTATATCATTAGGCATTGCATATACCTACTTATCACTCCAACACTGTAACTCAAATCTGGTCTAGTTTTATAGAGATATCTCAGGCTTCCAACAATTTTCCTGTAAGTTGTAGGATCTACAACTTCTTCTTTTGGCTCCTTTTCCAACCTTAATCCCACTTCTATTGCGGTTTTGGCAGCATTGCAATTTAGCATGTCAAACCCTTTTAACATGTCTAAAACATACCTTGACTAATGCATAAAACTCCACACTCAGTCTCAGTGAATTCAATCCCAAGAAAGTAGCTTAGCTTTCCTAAATCAATCATCTCAAACTCCTTTAGCATTTGGACTTTGAAATTAGGGATTAACTCTTTACTACTTCTAGTAATTAGAAGACTATCAACATAAAGGCAAACTGTCAATTTTTTTGGTTTGCCATTATGTTGACAACATTGTTGTTAGAATTGATGAGCTTTGTTTCTCAACACCAAGAAGGGGGTGAATTGGTGTTTTATAAAAATAGCACTTTTCAAATGTTTTTCGCAAATGATATGTTTCTTTAAACCTTTCTTGTGTCGTAAGCAATGGTGTGCTATGAAAATAGTATGTGTGTAAAACAATTACAGAATGTATGCACAAATGTAAAGAGATAGGGAGAAGAAATTCAAACTCAGTTTTTATACTGGTTCGGTCTCAATGCCTACATCTAGTCACCCTCCCAATCAACTTTAGATCGGAGCGTAATTCACTATAATGATTAGAGTATTACAGCTAAGGCTTTACAGAGCAACTCTCAAATGTAAACACCTCACAAACTTTCAATCAAATATAGAACAACAAAACTTGCCAACACAAAACTACCCCGTTCTTGTTGCAGCAACCCTTTTGAGATATCCCCTCTCAAAGTCAAGAGTACACCACTCTTCTTCCTGACGCCACATGTACAGGGAACAAAAAATCAAAGATTGCAAGTCTTCTTCTCTTGATCAGACAGAATGCACCTTCAGTTGTGCAAAAATGATCAGCCTCTTTAGTCTAGTCACGTTTTGCTTCTCAAGAATTCTTCAAGATCTGTAAACCACTTCTCGTTCTTGATTCTTGGAGCCTTGATCAATCTGTAAAACTTCTCAAATGAAAATCAATCAGATATGAAAGTGTAATTCTCAATTGTTCTATAGAAAATCAAACAATGCGTCAATATATAGTTTATATCAGTTCTGATGCAAATTAAATCGATTTACATATTAATGTAATCGGTTACATTAAACACATGTAACAAAATTACAACCAATTCAGCTCCTAATTGAATATATAATTAATGTAATCGATTCTCATTAAATGTTTGGTCAAACACATTTAAAAATATGACTGTTATAGCATTTATGACAACCATAAGTAAGTTTTCAAATCATAACGAACTTAATTGAATACATAAACCATGTAATCAATTAAGCTTTAACACTTAGAAGGTTTTTGAAAAATTTTCTTTCTCAAAACACATCACATCACATTTGAAAAAGCTATGTGCAAACACACGAGTTTTAATCATTTCACCAACTAATGTAATCGATTCAAAACTTGTTATTTTGCCATAGTTTAAAACTCAAGCTGTCTGATGACCCTAATTGATTATCACACCACTGAAATCGATTTAGTCATTCAGATATGCTTTTGTGCATCTGCTTTTATATCACTAAAACATATATTGTGCATACACAGATAAGATCATTTAACAAACACAATAGTATGCAACAATCAACACAATATGTCAACAAATATGACAAACACAGTATGTGCATATTTCACAATAAGCATTAACACATACAACACATACCATAATACACATACCGTGGGGCTTGTTTAAGCCCATAAAGAGCCTTTCTCATCCTATACACCTTGTGTTTGTGCCCTTTCAAATAAAGCAGATTTCACATCCAGTTGATGCAAAGGCTAGTGAAATTTAGTTTCTAATGACACTACTAACCTGATTGTCTCAACCCCTTCTACAAGAGCAAAAATTTCCCCATAATCCACTCCAGCCTTTTATAGAAATCCTTTAGCAACCAACCTGGCCTTGTATCTTACAACAACACCCTCTGAATTTATTTTTGACTTGTAGATCCACTTTAATATTATTGGCTTCTTATTTGAAGGTAAATCAGTCAATTCCCATGTTTGATTTTTTTCAATAAACTCAATTTCCTCCTGCATTGCCTTCTGCCATATCTTATCTACAATGGATTGTTCAAACTCAATGGGTTCAGCTTCTACTATTAGAGCTTAGTGTATAAAATTCCCTTCTATTGTAACAGTAGCATCATAGAACAACTCATAATCCCTCAAATGAGGTGCCAGCTGGGTTGTTCTGGATGATCTTCTCACATTAGTTTCCTGATTCCATGTATCTGGCTGCACTGCACCAGACTCATTATCAAGGACAATAGTTGTTATATGCTAAATTAAGTCCCAACACTAAGATTCAACTTCATCTACCACAACATCTCTACTAATTGCAACCTGTCCAGACTTAGAATCATACAATTTATACCCCCTAGTAGAATGATATCCAACCAAAATTAGAGGCACCCCTTTATCATCTAAATTCTTTCTTAACTGATTTGAAAAATGCTTATAACACACAAAACCAATAACTTTCTGATGGAAGTAGCTCCACTCTTCAAGCTAGAGCTCTCCACGATTCAAAATGGATGCAGCGGAATGAATTGATGAAGGAAGACGCAGGTGCACACCAATTGTTTGTGAAATGGTTCAGTGGAGGTTTGGCGACTGTGTAAGGTTTCTCAAACTTACAAGGCCTTCCAAGAGGGAAGGAAGCTAGAGGAAAGAGTGCAAAATAAGCACAAGAAGGTTTGAACTCTAAGGATAAGCCTGCAGTAAAATCAAAAGCATTTCATTATCTCTTCAAAGTTGGATTTTACATGGAGAAGAGCCTCTCTTTTGTAGATGAAGAGAGGTCTTTATTTCTATCTTTCAGAGCTTCTACAAACTACAAACGAAGTGTATTAGAGACGCTTCTCAAGCTTGGAGCACAAGGTTTTCTCCAGCCATATTAAAAACGTTAAAAATGTGCTTGAAGAAGGAAGTTGGTCCACAACCACTAGGCGGCAAGGGTGAATGCGGCTGAGCGCTGACGAATTCAGAAGGCACTTTGGCTTTGGTTTTCCAATCCAGAAGTGATGCTTTCCTCTCCATTTTTGGATTCCTTTGCTTCCTTTAACTTGTTAAGCCTCCTAGGGTGATTAGTCATGGTCTCCCACCTTTATTTATGGCCTACAAAACAATGCAAATGTATTTAGCAAAGTCAATCCATCTAAGACTTAGATAAGGAAAGAGCTTTTTGTTAAAAGTCTTTATTCACTTCCCCTTTCTTAGTCTTAGTCTAAGTTGATACTTCTTTGAATGGGAAGTTCCTGAAGGAGTTGCCATCACTTTCAAATTGGTAACACTAATTGGTTTTACCTCAGACCATGCTTCCTCTGGTGTAATACCTTTCAGCTTTTAGTTGGAGATCTATTTAGGATATAAGTGGTTGTCAACACAGCCTCTCCCCACAGAAAATTTGGGAGACCCTTAGTTTTCAGCTTACATCCGATCATATTTAAAATGGTTATGTTCTTCCCATCTATAGTACCATTATGTTGTGGGGTATAAGGAGGGGTAATCTCATGTTTTATACCCTCTTCTTCACAAAACTTCTTGAACTCCATGGAGGTATACTCTCCTCCTCCATCTATCCTCAGGGTTTTAATCTTTTTCTCACTCTACCTTTCCACCAAATTCTTGAATTTTATGAGAACTTATAGTACCTCACTTTTCTTGGATAACAAGTATGTCCAACAATTCCTGGTTAAATCGTTAATAAACAGCAAGAAATACATGTTTGCTCCAAGTGTTTTAGTTTGAAAAGGACCACGGCTGTTGTCCGTTGAGGCAAGAATTTTTGAAAATTTCCCCTGGTCTGCTTGCATTGAACACATTCTTTACACATTGCTTCAGGAATTTCAACCATAGGCAAGCCTTTAACCATCTCTTATTGACTTAGTTGAGATAAATATCTAAAGTTTAGATGTCCAAACCTCAAACGCCATAGCCACTCTATTTTTTTTAGAAACAGCAAAACATTAATGTTTGACAGCATTCATCACCACACGAAATGTCATATAAAAACCCTATCTCAATTAAAGATATTATAGGATTTTACACTAAAGCATTACATAAATATAATTTAGAAATGACTATAATTTAGAAAGTGAAGAACAATCGCGAACGAGAACAAATGGATAGAGAAATTAGAGGAATGTGAAGTCAAATATTGCGACTAAAATTGGAGAGGGAGATTAAAAGATTACATTCAGAGAGATATTATGATTGGTTTTCGAAAACCAATCATAATACATTATAAAAAAATTTCATCCAGTATCATGTATTAAGACAGGTATTTAGCCAACAATCATAAAAATTGGTTATTATGATAGGTCTTTAGAGATAAGTCAAATACGTTTTACATTTATTGACTAGTTTGCCACTGCGTTCAATATTATGACTTATGTCCATAATTCCGTCATAACAAATTTCTTTTTTATTATGAAAATGTTAATAGTCAACCTATTATGATGGATGATTTTCACCCGTCATAATAGGTAGTCAAATATAGATTTTATAAACACATCAAGTTGCTAAAGAAAATCACTCAACTACAATCTATAATTGTTCTTATCCTTTAATGTTAATATACTATTAAAAGCTGTTTTTAGCGAATAAAACTATTATAATTCTTCAAACTCAATGAACTTAAAATAGTTTGTAAAATAATTTTGAATAGTAGTTGATCAATAAATAATTTTCTTAAATATAACTTGATAAAAGAAAAATATTTTTAAAATATAAATTAGAGGTAAAATAAAGTTTAAATTAAAACTAAAAAATGTTATTAATTAAAATAAATAAATAAAATGATTTAAAATAACAGTATATTAAAGTTATTTTATAAAATACCGGAATTCAAAATAATTAATTTTTTATTTTTTATTTGCATAATTTTATTAAAGATAAATATTATATTATGTTTTTATACTAACAATTTAACTCTTTCAAATATAATATATTAATAATATCATTATTATGACATTTTTACACTTAAATATAAATAATAAAATAATAATTTTAAAATAACCCGTATATATAATAGAATAAATTATATACAATGTCATACTTGATCGTATCACTAGTAAAAAATATGTTTTTTAACTCGCCCAATAGATTTCGGTCTAAGGAAAACCGAAGCCATCAGAAAGCGGTGACAATTTTGTAGTTTTGATGAACTTATATGCCTCGGTTTAGTGAGAATCGAAGCATATAGCGCATATTACCTCGGTTCAAAATACAACCAATGCCTAATACTCTGCCAAAAAGTCACATGCGGTTCTGCAAAACTGTTTTTGGCCTATTAACTCGGTTAAAGGTGGAATCGAGGCCTATTACCTCGGTCAAATCTCCCCTTTTTCACTCACACCTGACCTACTACCCTACTGTTCATTTTACGCAAAGCTTTTATGCGGTTTTCTTTCCTCTGGCATAAACAAAGAGAGCAATCTCCCTTCTCCCACTTGACAGCCACAGCACGAGGAGGTTCTTTCCTCCATTGCAACAGCTTGCGCTCCGGCGAGGATGACGATGGTGGCCGGCGTCCAAAGCGAAGGGGAGGCGCGATGGTGGAGACGAGTACCGCGGCGGTGACGATGGGAGGCTCGCCGATATAAGGCGTTTGGCGAGCAGAGAAGATGGTGCCTTGGAGATGATGGGAGGTTCGCCGATCTAAGAGTTGAACGGAGTTCCTTGGCAGCAACGACGATGTGGCGGCGAGGCCGTAGCGAGACCGTAGTGAGGCCGCGGCGAGGTGGCGACGAGGTGGCGGCAAGGTGGCGGCGAGGTCGCAGCGAGGGCGTCCTGCAGCGGTGGTGTTGGCGAGGCACGAAGAGGTTGCGGCGAGGTCATGGCGAAGTCGCGGCGAGGTCGTGGCGAGGTCGTGGCGAAGTCGCGGCGAAGACGTCTTGTAGCGGTGGCATTTCTACGAGAAGGGGAGGCATCAACCTTCATCTTTTCTTCTCTCTGTTCTGGTTTGACCTTGTAGGAGACTCCCTTCTTCCCCAAATCGTTCTCAGAGTTGGTGATGACAACCTCCGCAATGCTCATTGCATCAAAACCCAAAAGCCTTTGATTCTTACAAAAGTTACACTAGTGTAGTCAGACGTTATGGCACCGGTTCTTTTAGCTTATAGACACCGGTTATTGACCCGAAGCATATCCAGACAAGGTTAAAGATCTGCACTTTTATGCCTCGGTTGTTGTGAACCGAGGCAAAACAATATACGATTAGAACTCGGTTCCTTTGAACCGAGGCAGTATCCTCTTCCTGGTTTTCCCATCAAGCCGCCGTCGTCTCGTCTTTCTCAAGCTGTCAAACACCACACGCCGCCAAACACCACCGTCTTTCTCACAGACCACCCGCCGCCAAACACCACTATCTCCCTCTTCTCTTCCTTCTTCCTCAACTAATAATGTTACCCTCACATCCACCACCACAACAACTACTCCTACCACCACACCACCACTACTCCCACATCGGAAAATCAAAACCAAAGGGGGCCGCGATGCGATTCATCCAACACCAAGTTCTGCTATTGCAACAACTACAACCTCACTCAGCCCCACCACTTTTGCAAGACGTGCCGCCGCTACTGGACCAAAGGTGGCGCTCTCCGCAACGTTCCCATCGGCGGCGATTGCCGGAAAAACAAAAATATCGGCGTGGCGAACTCAACCGTTGCATCTGAGAGTGGATCTGGACCGGATCTGGAGCGGATCTAGAGTGGATCTGGAGCGGATCTGTAGTGAATCTGGAGCAGATCTGGACGAAGCTGGCGGTGAGGGTTGGACGAAGCTGGCGGTGGATCTGGACGAAGTAGATCTGGAGCGGATCTGTAGTGGATCGACGACGGTGAGGCAGCAACGGGGAGGCCGCGGCGGTGAGGGAGCAGTGGCGGGGAAGCGCGAGCAGGGGTTGGATGGCAGCGAGAGAGAATCGCATCGTCTTGTAGCAGTTCGCTTTTGCTCTGGTCGAAGAGAAAGAAGGGCTGGTGGAAGAGAAACTCTCATAAACGAGGGTGGAAGACAGAACTGTAAATGGCTTTGGTCCAGTTCGCTTTTACCTCAGTTTCATAGAAAACCGAAGCCGTATGCGAGCTAGTAAAGCGGTTCTACACAAACCCGATGCCTAAACATCTTTAAAAAAATTCAAAATAATTATATATGCCTCGGTTTCATTCAAAACCGAGGTCGTATCGTATTTCCGTACCAGCTCTAACTAACCGAGGTCGTATCAGAGACTTTTATGCCTCGGTTTCCTTGTAGACCGAAGTCGTATACCCTTTAGACACCGGTTCTGCAAAGGACCGAGGCGGTATCACTTATAGGCACCGGGTGTGCCAAAACCGAGGCATATTAGATGCGTTCTAAAGCTGTTTTTTTACTAGTGTTAAAAAGGTACTTTTTTTCTGTGTTATTTTGGGAGCGATTTTGTTAAGGCTGGTGTAGTTGTTGTTGCAGTGCTTGCTTCACTCCTTGGTTGCTTTGAGGGATTGGAAGAGATAAGAAATAGTAGAGCACTGGTGCCACTTCTTATTGATCTTCTAAGATTTGGTTCTGTGAAAGGGAAGGAAAATTCAATAACCCTTTTGCTTGGACTGTGTAACGAAGAGGGAGAAGTGGTGGCAAGAAGACTCTTGGCAAATCCGAAGAAGTATTCCTTCTCTTCAATGCAACAAAGAGGGAGAAAATACATAAGATTATTTCAAAGACTGCAATGTTTGTCTAACTCAGTCAGAAATCCTTCTTAGGGTGAAACAAGGAGATAATCCAAATGTATACCGAAAAAATAAAAAAAAACACGTTATTACCTCGATTATCTAATAATCGAGGCATAATCCTATCTTGTTTTAACCCGGTTTAGAACCGAGGCATAAAGCCACCCCTTTTTACCTCATTTGTATATGTCTCGGTTGCAGAACCGATGTCTACAAGCAAAATTAACCGATATCATTTCCCCTTACTGCACTAGTGTATAGATATTTCTTTACACATTTTCGTTTCACAATCCATAAAATTTATCCGTATATATTCTTTTTATTTTATTTCTAGTTTTTTAACTCTCACTAAAAATTAAAATTAATCTATTTTTAAAATTTTAATGTAATTTAATCTTTTAACTTTTTGAAAATAAACTTAAAAAGACTAAATCTACGTATTTATAAAATTGAAGACTAAAATATATAAAAAAACTCCTAAAGAAAATTCTAATTTAGTATCAAAGTAAAAATATATTAAAGTCATAAAATACTATTCACCATTTCCATATTAATCTACGACTCACTTTACTACAGTCAAGTCCATAAATAGATGATTCTTGCTAGGTTGCTTATTCACAACAAGCCTCTCATAAGAAATGGAGATGCGTACTACCACCTTCTTCGTTCTCTTTCTACTTTCTGCCTTCACCTCGTACCTTCCTTCAAGCACCGCTTTCGATGTACTAGACATTAACGGTGACTCTGTTCCCTATTTTTCTGACGATTACTTTCTTATTGCACACGAGCTAAGTATAAACGGCGGGGGTGGTCTAGACATTACCCGTACAGGAAACGAAACCTGTCCTTTATCTGTTATTCAAAATACAAATTCTTCTGATTATGGTACACCGATAAAATTTAGAGTAGATCCGTCAGATTTTCCTGCTCCCGGAGTATTCAACTATGTAAATATTCAGCTTTCTTCTGATCTTAAGTGTAGTGGCGCCGCTCCTTCTGACTGGACTGCCTTGTGGGATGATGAGAAAGAGAAACTCTATGTTAAAATTAAAGGGTACGACAACACTGTATCGGGTTCATTTCAAATTCGGCGCGCTCTTTATTTGGGCTACAACCTCTTGTTCTGTCCCTCGGGCCCTCGTCCTCGTAAATGTACCTACCTTGCGGTTGAAGTCGATGATGGAGAAAACAGGCGTTTGGTGGTGACTGAGAGTTACGAGAATCGCTTGGTCGTTAAATTTAAGAAATTGGAAGAAGCCCCTGAAAAGTCACGTGCTTATGACTAAATGAATATGCTTTGGTTTTTAACTTGTAAACGTTATTATTGCAGGTATCAATAAAATAATCAAAGCTTAAGCCATGAATTAGTTGCATCTTTCCATTTATGCATACGCGAAATTAATTAAAAGAATTTAAACTGGATATAATAATCATACTATACTAGGACGAAGATACTTTGTAAGATAACTTAATTATAATTTTACTGTTATTATTATTACCATTTAGTAAATTTATATTATAAAGATCTGTGTTTGGACAAATGTTCTTGTAAGGATTTTTTTGTAATATAAAATCAGATTATATATTGAATAAAAATTTATTTTTTGAGACTTTAATGTGAGAATTAACATATACATAATTTAATTTTAATTTATAAAGAATTTTATTAATTGAAATTTATTAGAAATCATCGATGGAAGAATTCACTTTTAACTTAATATTAAAATTTATCATTTGGCTTATCATTTTGACCGATTTATTATACATTTAAAAATAACAATCAAATAAAATTACTTTCAAATTAAATATAAATATGAATATTTTCCGTAAGTTTTAATTACTGATATCCAATATTAGAGGGGAGCCAGAGGCTCACCACTGTGTGAGACCTAAAAGTTTATATATTTAAATAATTTTAAGTTGCTCAAGGTAATAAAAAGATATTCTTCTTACTATTAATTCTTTTAGAAATTTTGCTAAAGTGCAATTCTTTTTTTTGGAAAATGGGAAATACTATTAAATAAATAGCTACAAGATAATTAATTCGATTAGGAAGAGGCAATTGTTTTTTCTATTTTAGTTATTGTGGACTTGACTTTATAATCATTTGTTATCTCATCCATTAATCGCATGCTACTGTGGTTACACATGTATTTTTGTTAATGAAAGTAAAGTTTTTATAATTGTTGGATAAATGTGATGGGCGTACCTTTTTTTTTTAAATTTCTTTAATTATTTAAATCATAATTACAAACCCTGTCACGGTTTGATGTTCAATAAAACAGATAATTTGGAAGAAACAGAAAATAATGACAATGCCATAAATACTATGATAATAATAATGTAAAAGATAAAAAGATAAGAAGCCTGAAATAGATATCTAGATATTATTTTCTTTATCTTCATAAATATAACCTAAATATAAATAACTTTTTAATGTTATTTTTAGCAAATAAAATTAATAAATAACGATTATGATTAAAAATATAAAAGGAGTAAAAGCCTATAGAACAGCTGTCACGTACAATAATGCAAGATGTTGGTTGCAAAAAGAACAAAACGTGGGAAACGTTCGAAAATTTAATTGAACTGGTTCGATAGTGTCTTAACCGATTATAAAGTTGTGTGTTAATTAATTCTGCTAAGTTGATTTTACTTTCAAACCATCTAAAATTGCTTACATTCCTAATAATTAATTATGCATTACGATTAGGAGTTTAAGACAACCAAAACTCATATCTTCATCCTGAGCAATATTGTTTTTGGGAGAAATTATCCGGATCGTGATTCGTAAGATATCTCCCAATACTCAGACAAATCATAAAATATAACAATTTAGCAAAGGAGAAAATCCCTAACAATTATGAAAGAAGCATATAATAATTTAGAACAAATTTAAATACATGAGAGTTTAGAGGTTACATCTTTCTCAACCACAAATAAGGTTTAGTTCTCCAGTATCATGGAGAAATTAGATGAACCATGAAAAGAAAGAATGAAAGAGATAGAAAAATCCAAGAAAGAGAAAATGAGAGTTGTCACATCCCCAAATATGTCCCCAAGAAAGAGAAGAGGAGAGCTGTCACATCCTAAATCTTCCCCCAAAGGGGTAAAAAGTGTGTTTCTGTGCTCAAGTCATCAAAAGATATCATCCCTAGGACGTCCAAGTCCTTAAATAGAACATAAAAATAATATAAAACGGGTCCAAGCCCACTTCGCTGGCCCTTAACGCCCTAAGTGGGGCGCTGAAGCGCCCTAACTAGGGTGCTCAGGCACCCTGGATACAAAGTTGGCGCTCAGGCACTCAGAATGGGGCGCCCAGGCGCACTACGTGTCCTCATGTGCTCCTTTTTTGATGTTTTAACTGTCCCTCTTGAATTCCAACTTCTTGATACTTTTGCTCTTCTTTTAAACCATTCCAATAACCTACAAAATCAAGGGAATTTAGTGATAAAATCATTAAGTATACCCTCTACTCACTTATTCACAAAACTAAACTAAAAACATGAGTTCAAGCAAGCTTCTAAGTCAAAAAGGGTTTATTTAATATCAAAATTGAATCACAGATAATGGTATTTTTAACCGTTATCACAACCCCAAACTTGAAACTTTGCTTGTCCTCAAGCAAAAGGTAACTTGGCTTAAACAAAATAATCATACTACAATGGTCAAGCATATCAAAAAGCATTTTCTTTTTAGACAAGTAAATCACTCATGAATGCTCATCATAGAAAGATTAGTCAAGATATAATGATGCTTTAGCCAATCAAGCTTCAAGTATGGTGCTCACATAATCAAGACATACACAACGAATGCAAACCTCATGATTAATCAACAACCAAGCAAGAATATTATCATACAATCATGGAACAATTCCTCACCAAAGACAGTGTTTCACTCAAGCACTCAAAAGTGTTTCACTCAAACTCAAAGGTGTATAGTGAGGTGTCACTCTTGCTCTCTACCATCACAATGTCACATGAATCAACTTTGTCTTTCATTCAACCACATATTAAACACACTCACAAGCAAGTTATCATCACAAGGACTTTTCGAGGCTTGTAACATGGCCGGGCTAAGAAGAAAATTGGTTTTTCTAGACAACAAAATCCTTGAGTCAAGAGAGTGCATAATTCATTTATTCACATTAACAATAAACTCTCTTTCTTCTTTTATGTGAGAAATCAAATCTTCAACTTATTCCCAACTTTCCTTTCATTGAGCTTAACCTTTCTTTTCGTTCTTTTCTTCTCTTTTCTTTTTCTTTTGCTCTTTCTTTTGCCCAATGCTCTTTAATGAATTTCACAAAGTTCTTTTCGATTTCTCACCACCCCAAACTTGAACCATTCTCCATTACCACAAAAACATACTCTACTTAACTCAAGGTAAGGATTTCAAAAAGGGTTTTTCCCATTCAACTTTAAGCTGAAGGTTCAAAGGGTAAAGAGAAATATTGTTCTTTGTTGGGTTCACCTATTGGCATTGGCTCTAAGGGAGAAGAAGACATGGCCTTGATCATATGTAACAAGCAAGCAAGTGGTTCAATCATAGAAAATTAGCCAAAATCAATCATGCTTCCAAAGCAATAACATTTAATCAATCAAAGACTCTGGAGTACAACCTCTCATAGGTTAAATCAAGTTCCACAATTTGATAAACATCCTGCCTATAATATTAATCACAATTGAAACCATGCATATGTTTTTTACAATTATGAGCAACCACCATTTATGCTTAAAATCTTCATCAATCATTAACTCAACATGCATCATAGAACAATAGAGCAAACACAAGAATATTACTCATCACAACAACAGTTTATAACATCATACCAAACCATTGCAACACAATTCATTAAACCAAGTACATAAGCAAAAGGCTAACATAAAAACAAAAAAAAAACAAAATTCAAATAAACATAAAAATCCTAATCCAACAACATCCATCAGTAGATGCTCTCAGTAACATCCATTAGTAGATGTCTAGTAGCATAGCATCCATCAGTAGATGCTCTCAGTAACATCCCTCAGTAGATGTCTAATCTTTCTAATCAACATCCATCAGCAAATGTTGATCTTTCTCATCTTCATCGGCATCCATCAGTAGATGTTGTCAGTAGCATCCATCAGTAGACACTTAATCATATAACAGCCATCAGTATATGCATAATCACATAGCCTTCATCAATAGACGCTATCATTCATCACTCTCATCATAGCAGCATCCATTAGTAGATGTTGTCATCTGAGTCCTCCTAGCATCCCTCAGTAGATGTTGTTCAGCATCCATCAGTAGATGCTGTCATTACTGCATAACAAAATCAAATCCAAACTACACAAATAATCAATTAAAAAGAAAAAATAAAAAACTGGGTTGCCTCCCAATAAGCGCTTGTTTAACGTCATGAGCCTGACACCATTAAGCATAATCCGCATCTATGATGTTGGCGTTCCTTTTGCTTTCATCACACCAACTTATCTGCAACATCTTCCTGTTCACCATCTTTACCCTCCTTGAATAAGGAGCCTCAATCTCAATAACTTCATTCTCTTTGATATCTTTAACCACTTCATGCACAAAGTCTTGGTGAACTAGTTTCTCTTCGTTATCTGCCTTCTTCATCTACAATTGGCAGTTTTCTCTAATTTCATACTTAAAAACAAAGATTCTGATGACACTTGAAGGCTGGCGCTCAGCGCCCTCAATGGGCCGCCCAAGCGGTGATGTGTGACATCCTGCGCTGAGGGCCCTTAAAGGGGCAGCTAGGCGCCCTGTGACCTTCTTCAACCTTCTTCTCTTGATGATCTTGTGCTCCTAGTACAGATTTTATGATTTTATCCTGCACACACTAAAGAACACTGTACTAGAGCACCCAATTAGCACTAAAAGATAAAAAAGATAAAAAAAATAAAAAGATAAAAAGATAAAAAGATAAAAAGATAAAAAGATAAAAAGATAAAAAAATAAAAGGATAAAAAGATAAAAGGATAAAAAGATAAAAAGACAAAAGGATAAAAGGATAAAAGGATAAAAGGATAAAAAGATAAAAAGATAAAAAGATAAAAAGATAAAAAGATAAAAAGATAAAAAGATAAAAGGATAAAAAGATAAAAAGATAAAAAGATAAAAAGATAAAAAGATAAAAAGATAAAAAGATAAAAATAAAAGATAAAGCCTAATCAGTTAAGAATCACACAAAAGTATAGTTTAAACCACGAGTCCTCGACAACGGCGCAAAAAACTTGTTAAAATTTCGACAAGTGTACCGAATCGTATCAAGTAATAATAAAATGGCAAGACCAAGTATTATTTCCCAAAGGACTCACAACACTAAATAGTTATGTGATTACTCAACTAATTAAGACTTAAGAACAATTTTTGGGTTTTGAATACAAAACAAGAAAGTAAATATGAATGCAATTTGATTAATTGAGGCTAAACACTAGAATGAATGGATGAAGTTGATAATATGAGATGATAATGTTGTTGGGGTTTAGATTTCACCTACTCACTCTCATGCATATATGAATTCTTCTTCTTCATTAAATTGTTAACGTCACTCTCTAAATTACTTAAAACACGATCTCTCGGCGAAGAAAACCTATCCCTAATTAGTAGACCACAATCCCTTGCATCCCTAATAATTAATTATGCATTACGATTAGGAGCTTAAGACGACCAAAACTCATACCCCCATCCATGATCGTGATTCGTAAGATATCTCCCGATACTTAGACAAATCATAAAATATAACAATTTAGCAAAGGAGAAAATCCCTAACAATTAATGAAAGAAGCATATAATAATTCAGAACAAATTCAAATACATGAGAGTTTAGAGGTTACATCTTTCCCAACAACAAATAAGGTTTAGTTCTCCAATATCATGGAGAAACTAGATGAACCATGGAATGAAAGAATGAAAGAGATAGAAAAACCCTAGAAAGAGAAAAGAAGAGTTGTCACATCCCCAAATCTGCCCCTCAGAAAGAGAAGAGCAGAGTTGTCACATCCCGAAATCTACCCCCCCAAAGGGGTAAAAAGTGTGTTTCTGTGCTCAAGCCATTAAAAGATAGAATCCTTAGGACGTCCAAGTCTTAAATAGAACATAAAAATAACAGAAAACGGGTCCAAGCCCACTTCGTTGGTGCTCAGCGCCCTAAGTGGGGCGCCCAGGCATGGTACGGGTCAAAATTGACGCTCAGACACCCTGGATACAAAGCTAGCGCTTAGGCGCCCTGCACTACACAAACTGGCGCTCAAGCGTCCTACGTGACCTCCTGTGATCCTTTTTTGATGTTTTAACTGTCCCTCTTGAATTCCAACTTCTTGATACTTTTGCTCTTCTTTTAAACCATTCCAATAACCTACAAAATCAAGGAAATTTGGTGATAAAATCTTTAAGTATACCCTTTACTCACTTATTCATAAAACTAAACTAAAAAAATGAGTTCAAGCAAGCTTCTAAGTCAGAAAGGGTTGATTTAATATCAAAATTGAATCACAGATAACGGTATTTTTAACCGTTATCAGTTTCATGTTTATGGATTCTAGTTCCCACCTCTTTTATTTCATCACGGTATTCAGTCTGTACAATAAATGCAAGTGAATATTATCCAAATTTGGTTTGAGTCTTTTACTTCAATTTCAAAGCCAAAGATGGGGTCTACTCTACTAGAGTCAAAGGAGTAGATATTATTTTGGATGATGATATTTGGACCACCGTGGCTCAACTTCAACTTGATGAAGATGCGATGATTCTAACGTAGGGGCTCAAAGACTTCAACAAGATCTTGGTCTTTCGTTCATTCCTGAAGAACCCTGAGGTGCAAGTGAATAGGAAGCAGTTGTTGGTAGGTGGCCTTAAGAGTAATGAAAGGCTTATCCACTACTTGATTGTGTGACTATTGTGTCTCAGTGCTTAGAAGCCGACCTGATGATCATAGTCAATGAAATTAAGATGCATTGGCTAGGCCTCATCTACGACACCATGATGAAGGCTAAGAGGTATACACATTATCCTCTACCCTATGCCTTGTTGGTTTCCAAGATTTGAGTATACAGGAGTAGATGTCTTAATTGAGGCATTCCAGAGCACTCATCCCGGCAACAAGATTGACAATTCTGCCCACCTTCAAATGGGATTAGTCTTGCAAGGAAATACCTATGTCCATCATGATGATGTGGGGAACCCAAATGATAAAGATGATGACGAGGAGATGGTTGATGTTCAAGATGAAGCGGGATCATTTGCACTAGCATCACCTAATCAGTCTTATTCCCTAGAGAGTCTGCCTAGGCAGTTATCTAATATGTATCTTCTTCAAGCCTCTATGCATGAGGAAGTTTGCTCTCTTCTTAGGGGATTAGATGATAGGGTCCATACTCTAGAGGGGTTAGTCCAGCCTCTAGATGCTGATGATAGTGATGAGTAGTAGTCACCCCTCATGCATTTCATTTGAATTTTGTATCTCTCTTATGTTATGTTATGTTTTATTTTATCTAATAAAATAAAATTCCCTTATTGCTTATTTTTTGCTATTTTATTTATGGGTTATATTAAGGGGGAGTTCTCTAATGTACGGGGAGATTTTTTTTATAGATCACGTTTTTTTAGTAATGATAAAAAAAAGGAAGAAATATGTTTAAAGGCTTAATTATATTTATCTCTTGTCTTTAAGTTATGTATGAGTTACAAATCAGTATAGGTTACAAAAAGCTTTAAATCAAAGAATTTTTTATCATAATAAAAAGGGGAAGATTGTTAGCATAAAGCTGAAGAGCTGAAATTTTAATGATGTCTCAAAGTCAAGTCTCAAGTGCTCTTATTGCAAGATGATCTTCATGAAGACCTATTTTTATATTAAAGCTTTTGTAATTTAGTATATTGATGTATATAATGTGGTTTATATTTGATTCTATGTACTGTTTGCCTTATGTTGTGTTAAAAATTGTTTTAGATCAGAAAACCTAATTTTATACTCAAGATAATCGATTACCACTTATGATAATCGATTAGCAATAATTGATTATGACTTGCCATAATCGATTATCACGGGCAATTATGAGATTTATTTCAACCAAGTTTTTGAACGTTGAGCATTTATTGATGCATAATCGATTACCATATCCGGATAATTTATTATTGCACGTTAAACAACTGATAACGAATTTTTGGAGGTATCCTTGAGTGAGATCTCTATAAATTTGATTGGGACTCTTATTCTAACATACAATATATGAAATAAGTGTATTTCAAAATTCTTATCTAGGGTTTGTGTAACCCTTATGCTGTGGCTTTCAGAACTTGGGGTGTTGGCATAAAGCGTGAACTTTCACTAGGAGTGGGATTGAGTGTTGTTATTGTTGATTTGAAAGTTTTTCATCCTTTGTGAAGATTCAAATAAGGTGTTCGTCCTTTGTGTGAAGATTCATAGGAGGTGGTCATCCTTCACGAAGCACTCAAAGAAGGTGTTCATCCCTTGTGGGTTGCAAGGGAAGTGAGTTTCATCTCTTGAGGTAACAAGAGAGGTGTTCTAACCTTCAACTTGTTTATCTTCTTTGTAATTGTAACAGTTAGTTGGTTTGTGCTAGTGGAACGTTAATTCTCGATATAGGTTAACAACTGAATGTAGGATCTGTGTGATCCAAACTAGTATAAAAATTACCTGTGAATTTTCTCTCTTCCTTACTCTTTAATTTACTTAAATTGTTTTAAGGAGTTTATATAATTGCGAGAAAATTATTAAAAGAATGATTTGCGATAAGAAACCACTTCACCCCCTTCTTGGTTTGTTTAACGCACTAATGATTCCGCTGCACCGCTTTGACACTAACATCTTTAGGTTTTGAAGTTTAACAAACATGAGAAAACGAAATATCATCTTAGAAAGAAGAGGGTCTAAGCTAAACC